>CM053583.1:285415406-285511125 GCA_028627135.1 Pseudochirops cupreus | reverse complement strand
TGATTCTATAGGAAAAGCAAAAATACTGCATGCAGCCTCTCAATCCATGTCTGATATGCCAATAGAGTCATGTGACTGCTTCAAATCACTAATAATAAAGGGGTAAAATAAAACAACTCTTTGATTCCAACTTTCATCAGACTGGCAAAGATGATAAAAGACAAAAATGATAAATGTTGGAGGGGTATTGGAACATGAATACGTTGTTGGTGGAGCTGTGAATTGGGACAACCATTATAGAAAGTAACTTGGAATTATTCTAAGGCAATGACTAAAAAGTCCATACTTTTTCATCCAGACATGCCACTGTTAGACCTATACCCTCAAAGCTTCTTGAAATCAGGCTCTGTGTTGTCACATTTCTGGATCTTCAAGTGTCTGCCAGAGCCTTAACCAGAATAATTGCTTAATAAGTTTGTTGAACTAAATTGAATTACCCATGGTAAGACAGTTCAAAGCTTAATGGCTTCTTTCTGAAGAATTCAGGACAGCCCTTGTAATTGCTAATCACCTCTAGAAGATTAAGGGGGAATGGGCAGAGGGAATGAACCAGTCGGGTAATTCCTGAGTAAGGCTCGCCTGCTCCTCCTCCCCAGTCCTCATGCTGGCTCTGTTCTCGTTCTAATTAATCAAGAATGGTCCGGATGGGGCAGCTAGGTGGCGCTGTGAATAGAGCACCACTCTGGAGTCAGGAAGACCTGAGTTCAAATGTGACCTCAGACACTTAACACAAAAACTAGCCGTGTGACCTTGGGCAAGTCACTTAACCCCAATTGTCCTACCTTCCCCCCTCCAAAAAAAAAAAAAAAGAATGGCCAAGACCCCAGATCGTATCTAGAAATTCCTGCCTCAAGCCTCATTTAGACAACCCATGTGCAGGTGTATATCATAAATATCTTATATGGACCCGCACACTTCTTACATATACAACAGGATGAAAATGCCAAGGCATAGTGAAATCTTGGTAGAGATGTATATCTTATATGGGGTTAGGTTCAAAAGTCAGCCTAAAAAAATAAATGAGTAAAAATGTAGTCCAAATTATCCTTGAAAATATCCATATAGTGCAGTACCTTACCTTAAAGTGGTCTCTTTAAAAGAAGGAAGTCCTTATCAGAGAGCAGTTGGATCTAAGATGATTGCTTTGGAAATGTTAAATGCAAATTTTATGTTTTGTTTTTGTTTTGTTTTTGGTTTTTTTGAGAGGTTAGCAAGAACCTTTGTTACAGAAGAAAACAAAACTGGCAGAAAAATTGATTGCTAGGGGGAAAATACTTTGTAAGGGCTTCTATCTCATCTCTAGCTCTCTGAGTGGAATGGAGAGCAATTTAATTGTTAGTTTTAATTTTTGCTGAACTTACACAGTTGAATTTGGCAATTTAAATGAAAGTATATGATTTAACCTTGTTGTTGTACCAGTTATCAGAGATTTCTGGTAAATCTAATACCATATAAACTCAGTTTTACTTTATTTAGCATCATGTAGGTTCCCCCATCACCCTCCATATTTTTTTTACTGTGTTTCTTTTTCTAACTGGTAATGGTGTATTATTGCAAGGTTATATATTATATTTGAGAATTTTATTCTAATGTGGCCCTAGAAATAGCCAGGCTTACATATTAATAATGGCAACTAGGTGGCACAATGGGCTGGGCCTGGAGTCAGGAAAACTCATTTTCCTAAATTCCAATCCAGCCCACACTTATTAGCAGTGTGACCCTGGACAAGTCACTTAACCCTGTCTGCCCCAGTTTCTTCATCTGTAAGATGAGCTGGAGAAGGAAAGCAAACCACTCCAGTATCTTTGCTAAGAAAACCCCAAGTGTCATCACAAAGAGTTGGACACGACTGAACAACAACTATACTAATGGTCCGCTGCATTTTTAATAGCTCCTCCTCCCCCAAGACATCCTTATCATGGATAGATATCAGTCCTTTGCTCTTGACCACTTTGTTTAAACTTTATTTTCATGTACAGCTTCAGATTATATAAAACATAGAAAATGGAATATTTTAAAGGCACATTAAGTAGAAAGAACCTAGCTAATCCTAAAATCACATTTGTTCTGACACTAATCATCTAATTCAGTCTCTATGCTTTCCCCCTCCCCAGCATTTCCCCATCACCATCACCGCCAATATACAAAATTTTACAGCTTGTTCTTGTTAAGTAACTGTTACTATGAATTAGTTTAGTGATCCCCATCCAGGCAGTTTTAATTATTACACAGCTTAAATCTAGACTACTGTGTGTTTAGTGTAAGCACATAAGCAAACAGGAACTTGGGTGTCAAAAATCTCTTCGTTCAGCTAATACTGGGAGTTCTATCTGTCCACCAGGGTGTGTGTACCTATGGGTAGCAGTAATGCTGTAGCATAGGGGTATGTTGGTGTTGACAAGGCATCTCAGATCTTTCCATCGTTTCCTGTGTACAACTATCTATTCTGGCCAATAATTTTAGGAATTTATTAAACTAATTTAAAAGGAGGATCGAGGAAAACCCACAGTGGCTTAATGCAAATTAAGAAAATTAGCTGTTGGTCTCCATCTGGTCATCTCTAGAAAATAGAATTGTAGTACTTTCTAAAAAAAAATTATATAATGCACAAACTATATTTTCTCAAATTGAATTTTTATCATAATAGAAGCTTTTTAAAAATTTGGTCCTAATATTCACTTTATATAGAAAGCCTGGCATGGTTAGAATGCTGGATCTTAAGTCAGATCCTGCCAGTGACAATGTATGTCCCTAGGGAACACTCTTAACCAATGTGTGTTTCAACCAACTCCTTATTAATTTTCCACTAAGTCATAGGCAGATTATGACTTGCCTTGACAGAGGGACTTCTCACACTGGGACAGCTGACAGGGTTGACACTAGTTTTCACTGAGTCGATAGAATAATTTGGCCACTAGTATCAAGTAGCAACCACCAATCCTGCCCAGTGGGACGTTTTCTTTTTCTTTTCCTTTATCTTTACATCACAGGTGAGTTAAATGCCTCACCTTTGATACTGTTGTCTTTCTCTAACCCTCACAAATGTCAGTCATTGCATTTTGGGAAAAAGTTTGTTTCCTGTCTCAAGAAACTTGCCATCCTAGAAGGATGTAGGCAACCACAGAGTATTCCAACACTGTCAAATGCATCCAATAATTTTCAGATTGTACTTAAGATGTTTAATACTACACTGAAAAGACTATTCCAACTCCCTGTTATAGAGACCCCATCTTTAACCCTAAGATAGAAAGCTTAGTGAGTCCTTTAGCCTAATTTTCCTGCATGAATCCCTTTGTAAGTCAACTTGAGACCCATCCACAAACAACATTCTTCAAACTACAAAAGCTGTGATTCTCCTGCTCTTGGGCAGTTGTTAAGTTCACTATAATTTTACACTCTATTAGTTACCCTGTGATTCTCACGTGGTCTTCACTTGAGTAATTTAGGTGATATAGGGCCCCATTGCTACCCAAATCTGAGGTGGATGGACAGCCAAACTATTTTCTTCCCACCTCCTTCTGTTGGTCTGACTGTATAGATCACCATTACACTGAGCAAAATGAAAAATACAAAAAGTTACATTTAAATAACACCCATGGCGTAACAAGACAGACCAATGACAGAATGTGGTGAGGCTAGAGAAATACCTCCTCTCAAGTCCTGAGTGAGAGAGAAATGCACACACATACACAGGCACACATACATCCATACACACATATGTGTACAAGTGGACATACATACACACCTTCTTTAAAAAAAAAAAAAACCAAAGGAAATTGCCACACAGGTGAAGGCCTAGGCTCATTTGGGGATTTCCTGTGTCTTTAAGTCACACCACAAACCTAACGTTATTTATATATAAATATTAAAAAACCCCAAACAAAACAACCCCCCCCACCCCACCCCTGCCACTAACCTACTCATCTGTTATCTAGAACATTAAATCTTCAATGGAAGATTATGCGAAGTGTTATATGTGTGTAACAGATACAGTACGAGGCTTACTAAATGCCATTGGAGTGAGTCAAAGGCAACTATATTTAGGCTCATCTAAATACTTGCAGTAGCATTTAAAGATATGCATACTCTCTAGATTTATTCACTGAGGAGACTGAAGGACAGCTGGTTGTATGTTATTTAGAGAATGATGTCCAGCTACTGGATTTGGGCAACCTGCTGCTTTCTCTCCTCTTATCTTCCACTGGTAATTTTTTAGCTGTTAAAGATGTTTGCCATAGGGCAGGCCAGGCAGGGATCCAAAGGGATGTACCTATCTTCTCATTTTAAAATACTTCCTTAATAGTAGGGGGAGGAGAGGGGAACAGGGAAAGAGGGGAAATGGGAAGGGGAGGGAAGCTTGAAACCCTTGGCCCTATGGAGGTTTGGGCTCACACAACACAGCTGGCCATTCTGGAAGGCTTTGGCATTCCTTTCCAGGGAGTCAGGCAGGGAGGCACTTGCTCTTCTCATAGATTACCAGCAGAGGGAGCAATACCTCATGTGCTCCATCTCCACATCTTTTAAGACGTTCATTCAGCCACGACAACCTGGGCTTTGTTTACCTTTGGGGAGCCAGGCGTGGGGGAGATAAATGAACCCTGAAAGTTTCCAAAGGAACCACTTCAAGCCAAAAACTGAGTAAATTAAGAGAAAGTAAACTCCTGCTGAGATGCTGAGATGACATTTGGAGTTAGAACTGCCAAGGGTTGGGGAATAACCAAGCTTTGACCAAAAGGACTTACCAGGAGTTGTCCACTGTTCCTCACCTGAGGGCTATTCCACTCCCCCACCCTCACTTGCTAAGGTGACGACATTGTTGATAACTTCTCGGAGCTGCTCTGCACAACTAGCATGAAAATGAGACAATTCTCTCTAGGGTCTGCAGAAATCAAGGCTGACTTTTTTCAAAGCAAGTGGTTTTCCCAGCAAAAGCCATTGCATTTTACTGTACAAATTCACAAGCCACCACAGGACCAACTTGAACCGTATGGACAGCAGACACACACACACACACACACACACACACTCTAGACAAACCAACCAAATAAAATTGCCCTTGCAAATTTCTACTGACTATGAGGGCTAGAGGTGTCATGTGGCCTTCATTCTTTGGTTTTCTTGCTTCCCCCCTACCCATCTGATTCCATTTTCCACCTCTATGGCCTATATTGAGTCATATGAGGATAAGAACTTGGCGGAGGAGAGGACAGCATTGACTTGTCATATATACTGTGACATGAGCTGCTGGATGAGGAAAGGGAAGGGGTCTGTTAGTATCTGGTTGCATCCAATCACAGACACAGTCAGGTTAAGAAACATCATGCTGAGGAAATCAGATTGTTAGCTTTGTCTTGCTCAACCTCTCGGTTGGCGGAGTGTTCCAGAATACTGTCTGTTCTTTTTCATAGTCTTTCTATCAAATACCAAGGATGCAGAACCTTTTTTTTCCTTTTTTTTCTTTCACTTTTCAAAGAAACAATACTTTTACTACAAAACCAAAAAAAAAAGATTATATACAAATTGGTTATTGGAATTTGGGTTCTCTACTATAGTAATGGAAAGTTAGCTCCGGGGGATTTATTTACGCTTTCTCAGTATTAGGTACATTATGCCGCTGATCAGAGTAAAGGCAAATGCAATCCAGGCCAAGATGAAGGAATAGCCATAGTTCCCTTGAGAAGTTCCAAGGTAACCATCATTCTTCCTGTGGATTTCTTCACGCTGGTTTGTGTAAACGGATGCAGCGATCATGACACATAGGCCTGCCAGGAGGAAAACAAAGAAGGAAATAAGTTGCTGGAAGAGAAGTTTGTGCTCTACAAGCAAATGGAGAACCCATCCCATTCCCCAGCCCTATTTGTGAATAGCTTTATTATGATGATCTATGACCACTGGAGAAATTTCGTGGGTGCTTGCTTTCCTGGCTTATCAAGAGAAATTGGAGTGTTCTTAAGCAGAGATAAATATATCTTCAAAAGCTCCCTATTGCTTCTAGGACAAAATACAATGTTCTTCACATTCTAGGTCTTCCCTCCCTTTATTCCTCCCTCTCTTCCTTTTTTCCTTCCTTCCTTTCTTCTTTCCTTCCTTTCCTTCTTTCCTTCCTCCCTCCCTGCCTTCCTTCCTCCCTCCCTTCTTCCCTTCTTTCCCTCTTTCCTTCCTTCTTCCATTCTTTCCTGACTTCCTCTCTCCCTCCCTCCCTTCTTCCCTTTTCTCCTTCCTCCTTTCCTTCCTTCCCTTTTTCTCTCTCTTTTCTTTTTTAAAAGAAATGGTACTTTTTTTACGTTGCTATCATTTACCAATAACTCCCTACCATCCAATAGAATGTTCTCTTATGCAAAGACATAGTTAAGCCAGCCAAACCTGATGATAAATATTCCCATCTGAAGTCCACAACCTCTTTACCAAAATGTGGGACTCATGCTTCACTCTCCACCCTCTGAATACATGCTGATCATGATTGGTGCCTGCATTGATCAGACTTCTGATGTCTTTCAAACTAACTTATCTTTCCCACCTTGTTTTCTCTCACTCTTCTTCACACATTCTACATTCTAACCAAACTGGATCAGCAATTGTTCCCCATAATTGAAATGCCATCTCTTGCCTGTCCCTTGGTCCTCACTCCCAATACCTTTAGTATACTCCCTCTTCCCTTTTACCTTTCAAAATCCTTCCCTTCCTTCAGAACTGAGTTCAGATGCTACTTCTGACATTATGGACTTCCCACATCCTCCCAGCTCCAATGGTTTTCTCTGTCCTATTTCCCTAGACCATCTTATTAGCATCCTGATTCAAACCTATGATGAAGATGACGCTATAATCTCTCCTTCGTCCCCTCACACACTTACGCTGTATCATTCATATCTTTCCACATGTCATATCCCCAATTAGAATTTAGGCTCTTGAGGGAATCATGCATGTCTTGACACATTCTTAAAAAAAATCCAAACCTATAGTTTCATTGGAATGAGGAGTTCCCAGTCACACAGGTATATGTCAGAGGCAGGATTTGAACCCAGGCTTTTTTTACTCTAAGGCCAACCCTCTTCCCACTATGCTAGGTTGCTTTTCCCTTTGCATATGTTGTAGTAGTAAATACTGGTGGGATATTTGTTGAATCTCAAGAACTAATCAAGAATCCATCCCTATAAGGCTCCAAGTGAGGCTCCCCGTTTCTGTCTGATGCTATTTTTTGCCTTTAGTTGAGAAAAATAAAAAAGCCATTTTCAGAAGAACATGATAGATTTATTTGGGCTACACAGAGGGTATAACAAATGCAGACTTGACCACAGATCAGGTCCCTGGGAAGGTAAGAAAGTATGGTTTGGGTTACAAGGAAGTGTTTTTAAGTGATGGCTAGGACTACTACAGACATTAGTCTTATCCCAGGTATTAGAATGGGTAGGCATGGCCAGGAGGCCAGTTAATTCAGAATTTTAAAGTACATTTGAGGGATCAAATGACAAAGGTGACCACAGAATGCTGAACTCTGGACAGGGAGAGAGGCCTCAAAAGGAGACTCAGAAACCAATGTAATCTTTTCACATGGGGAAGGTTTAGTAAATGTCCATAAAGAATGACAGGGAAATATCACCGGGAGGGAACATAAAATTTCTTCATTCTATGTCATTTTGAGAAGATTCTTGTATCAGAAAATTGACTTGTGCTAAAGACAACCTGCTGATTTCAGACAGAAATGTGATCATTTTCTGTCTTGGAACTAAAAGTTGCTACATGGTAGGGGGAACAGAACTGTTAACCCTTTTTGTACCATGGACCCTTTTATCAATCTTGGAAGCCTTCTCCTCAGAATAATGTTGATTTAGACATTAATAAATGAAGGAAATGCTAAATTTCAGCTAGAGGTTAGTGAAAACAAAGATGTGATTTTTTTTTTCTTAACCAAGTTCATCTATCCCCTGAAATCTATCTATGGACCCCTTGGAGGTCCACGAAGCCCAGGGTATAAGGTCTACCTCAATATAGGGTCTAACTAGCTATATTAATTAAATCAAGCTCCAGAAATGGGCAGACGAGGCCAGAAATACTTGCCTTTTATGCCCCTGTTGAAATCTTTCTCTTCATTCAAGACCCAAGGCTTCTCCCTGAAACCTTCCTTGGTCTCTCAGCTAAACATTATCCCTCAGTCGTAGACTCCTTTACTTTTATCACTTTCTTCCTTGCATCACATTTATCTATGTACCCATCTTATTCCCTTTTTGTGACTATGAATCTGCTTGAGGTCATAGAATGTGTTATTTTTTCATCTGTGTCCCTATTACCTTGTAAAATGACCTTTACTATTAAGAGTTAATGAAAATGTACTACATTGAAAAAAAAGTTCAATGGAAACAAGGCAGAAGAAATTGTACTTTTGAAAGAGGTCAAGGTCTATTTTGTGAAGCCCCTAATAACTATCGTTCATTGGAACCCATGGTATCCTGCTGGAGATCAATTTCCCAGTCATATATAAATTTCAACCTCCCTTTGTCATCTTTATGACTTATAGAAAGTGTCTAGATGGAAATATTGACTATCTTTCCCTCATGACCCATGGTTTCACTTACATGACAGTAGTTGGATAATTGAAGTTAAAACAAATCTCTCTCCTTGCTTCAGGCGGAAGAGTTGAAGCACGAAGATAAAGAGGGCTATACAACAGAGGATGGTGGAGAGGATCATGGTGGCTTGAACGGCTTGGATAGTTGCATAACCTGGGAGGAAGACAAAAGCTATACCTCACAACTTGCTCTCCTTCAGCTGGTTGCAGTCCTGCCCTTATAAGTCTTAAATACCAAATGAGGCTCTCCCTCAGGTTAAAATGTAAATGTTCTTGGAAAGGGTCAAGCCTTTCTTGGTTACCTAGGAACATATTCATTCTGGATTTCTCACCAACCATCTCATTCATTTTTGCTACCCCTTCTCCATTCTCCCTGCCTTTGTTCATACAGAATCACAGAATATTAGAGCTGGAAGTTTAACAACCAGCTGTTTGGGGAGAAAAATGTACCTCAGGACACACTTTTAAGTTTAATCTGCACTACTGACATTTTCTCCATTATTTTCTTAAAGTCTACCAGGGGTGGGGCACTTGCAGCCTCAAGGTCTGCAGGTCTTCTAGGTCCTTGGGTGAGGCCTTTTGAGTAAGCCCAAGTTTTACAGAACAAACCTTTTTATTACGGGGATTTGTTCTGTGAAGTTTGGATCCAGTCAAAGGGTTGCACTTGAGGACTACCAATTATCCGTCAATCAACAAAACAATGATTTGTAGTGTTTGCCATTTTCAAGGTATAAATGCTCACACTGAAAATTTAACAATCAGCTCACAAGGTATTTCTAGCAGGTTCCAGCATACTAATGAGTGAATCCCTTTGTAGTTCAGAGTGGCATATATCCCCTTCTCAGAATATTTTTGAATGCATAAAATGAAATTCATTAGATCACAAAGGAAACCAGTTAGAGTGAAATATAGTTAAACAAAATATGTTTTTTAAAAGTTCATGGACCCCAGGTTAAGAGTCCCAATTTAAGCATAATAGCAACAATAATGATGATAACTAGCATTTACATAGTGCTTTTAGTTTTATAAAACAATTTACATATATTATCTCTTCCATTTGATCCTTAACAATCCTGTGAAGTAGATGCTGTTATTATCTCCATTTTCAGATGTGGAAACTGAGGGTGAAAAAGGTAATGCTTCACCCGGGGTCACACAGATGGCTTCATAGAGCGGGTAGCATCTTGAGGAAAGGGAGGAACTTTGACAGGTAGAGACAGAGTAATACACAAGGGGGCTATTGAAGGAGGGTAAGATATTTCAGAATGAAGGGGAGAGCATGGTATTGTTTGAAAAAAGCACTGATCTTTAAGTGAGATGACCTGGGTTCAAGTTTCAACTCTACCTAGGTAACAAACAAATATTTTATTAAGTGTCTGTTGTTCTCAAACCATGGGCAAGTTACTTCATTTTTCTAGGCGTTAGTTTCTTTATCTGTAAAATGGAGGAATTAGATTAGGCCAGACTAAATAAGCGGTATAATAGGTGGAGCTCTGGACATGGAATAAGGAAGACCCAATTCTTCTAACATGGTTCTGTCATTAGACATTGTTTTGAAATTGATAGTTCCAAGGCAGTTTTCAGATAAGGAAACTAAAGATATATATAGGTGTGTATATAGATAGATAGATAGATAGATAGATAGATAGATAGATAGATATAGATATATAGATATAGATATAGATATAGATATAAACATATATAAAATCAAGAAATGTTCTAAATCACTATTGATTAGAGAAATAAAAATCAAAACAACTCTTAGGTACCACATCTCACTAGTCATATTGGCTAACATGACAAAACAGGAAAATGATAAATGCTGGAGAAGATGTGGGAAAATTGGAACACTAATGCATTGTTGGTGGAGTTGTAAACTGATCTAACCATTCTGGAGAACAATTTGCAACTATGCCTAAAGAGCTATAAAAATGTGCATACCCTTTGACCCAGCATACCACTTCTAGGACTGTATTCCAAAGAGATCATACAAGTGGGAGGAGGACCTGTATGTACAAAAGTACTTATAGCATCTCTTTTTGCAGTGGCAAAGAATTGGAAATTAAGAGGATGCCCTTCACTTGGGGAATGGCTAAACAAGTTGTGGTATATGAATGTAATGGAATACTATTGTGCTATAAGAAATGAGGAACAGACAGACTTCACAATAACCTGGAGAGGCATATATAAACTGATGCTGAGTGAGGGGAGCAAAACCAGGAGAACATTGTAAACAGTAACAGAGTAATCGTATTTATGATGAC
This sequence comes from Pseudochirops cupreus, assembly GCA_028627135.1. Lineage (NCBI taxonomy): Eukaryota > Metazoa > Chordata > Mammalia > Diprotodontia > Pseudocheiridae > Pseudochirops > Pseudochirops cupreus. The sequence goes on along the minus strand of CM053583.1, from coordinate 285,500,298 downwards.
TAACTTTGGGCTCTTCTCAGCAACGCAAGACAACTCCAAAAGACTCATGATGGAAAAGGCTGTCCACATCCAGAGAAAGAATCATGGGGTCTGAATGCAGATGGAAGCCAACTATTTACTCTTTATCTTTGTCATTTTGTTTTGTTTTGTTTCTTTCCATTTGTTCACTCCATTGGTTATAATTCTTCTTTACAACTTAACTAATGTTAAATGTGAAGGTATATGTAGAACCCATATCAGATTGCATGCTGCCAGGGCGAGAGAGGGGATGCAGGGGTTTGGAGGGGAGGAGAGGAAGAGGGAGAAAATTTGGAACTCAAGGGATTGTGGAACTGAATGTTATAAACTAAATGTAAATAAATTTAAAAGAAAAAAAAGAAATTGATAGTTCAAGAAAGACAAAGGTTTCTCATTCAGATTAGGTCAAGGACTTCAAACTAAAGTACCAATCTAAGATTGTTTTGGAACATGTAAAGAGGAAAAGGGGAAGAGCTTGAAATTTTGAAAGAGTGGAATTTGACAGGGGGTGGGCCAGGAATCCAGACAAAGCTCCATAAAGTCCTGGCATGATGCTGACACCTTGTACAAGTAGTTTCCATTCAGTCTTTCTGAGGAAGTTTGGACAAGAATTCTGGCTACCACTAGGGCTGGCCTTACTGAAAGGCCAAGGAGGCCAATATTTCAGGACCTTAAGGTTCTTCCTTCTGCCACCTGAAGCCCTTTCCCCAGCCAACTTCCTGCTCCCTCAGACCTTTGTGTGGATGTTTTCTGTCCATAAATGGCAATCAGATTTAAAATGTAAATTCCCTTGCAAGAGGAAATATTCATACTAAGGGTTAAATGGATGATATGTACCACCTTTCTCACAGTAATTTTTAGTAATGTGCATAGAGAAAGAAAGTCTGAGGGCACAGACCTCCTTAAGGGATGGGTTGGGGGAGGGGACACGGGTCTCTGAACGGGAGGGAGTGTGGTACAGTGTAAAGAAAGCTAACTCTCAGGTCAGAGCTTGGGCTTCCATCAGAGCCTCTGATGCTTGCTGTTTGTTTGGCCTTAAACAAGACACCTGACCTCTCTGGGCCTCAGTTTGCTCACATGTAAAAGGGTAGGGTCAGACAAGATGGCTTCTGAGGTCTTTCCCAGTCTACCTCTATGAATTTTGCTGAAGTACCTTCAGGCGCCTTCTAGACCTTCTCCCTTATTACACCACGTTTAATCACCTCTGGCCTCTTCCGTCCTGTTCTAGTGTGAGTTTCCTAAGGTAGGCTAGCCTAATGACCAGTATGTCAGAGATGAAGGGGAAGGTCAAGCAACTGAAAATAAAACACAATAGCTTTTTTCAACGTAGACCAACCACCCCGCCACACACAATTTTTTTTTTTAAGTTAGGTACTTGGCAGAGGGGGCAGCTAGGTGGCAGTACCAAAATACCAGACCTCAAGTCAGGAAGACTCATCTTTGTGAGTTCAAAGCTGGCCTCAGATGCTTACATGCTTACTAGCTGTATGACCCTGGTCAAGTCACTTAACTCTTTGCCTCAGTTTCCTCATCTGTAAAACGAACCAGAGCAGGAAATGGCAAACCACTCCTCTATCTTTGCCAAGAAAACCCCAGATGAAGTCACAGATGAAAAATAACTCGACAACAAGAACTTAGAGACAGCATGGAAGAGCATATAGAGTGACAGACTTGGCATCAGGAAGATCCTGCTTCTGAAACTAGCTGTACCAGTGACCAGGCAAGTCACTCAATGTTCCTAAGCCTCAGTTTCTTCATCGGTAAAACTGGATAAATTATCTTCAGTACCTATCCGCCACTGATTTGTTCTACTAGCTGTATAACTGCAGGCACTGTGCTGGCAATACAAAGATAATGAATGAAGCAATCCCTACCTTCTAATAGAGGAAACAATGGATCCACAAATGCAGAATAAGTATAAAAGAGCAAATGCAAAGTAGTATTTGGGGGCAGGGGGAGGGAGAGAGTTGAGGAAATGTTGTATTTCTTTGGATGATAGTGTGTTTTAAATGAAAAAAGGCATTCTCTGAGGTGGAGAGGTCAGAAGAGAGTACATTCCAGGCTTAGGGGCTGGCCAGTGCCAAGGCACAGAGACGGGAATTAAATTAACTTCAATGAACCTCAGTTTCTTATCTTCAAAATGGGTATATTGATACCTGAAGAACCTACCTCAGAGTGAGGTTCCCATGAGATAATGTATGTAAAGGACTTTACACACTTTCAAACTGTTCAATGTCTGTTATTATAATTTCAAGAAACAGCATAAAACTCACCGTTAAAGCTGTCATTAATTTCTGTACAATTAGTGTTGTTGTGACATATTCTCCAGATGTCTGTGAAAAATTCCTCTCCTACCCACCAGGCCTGTAACACACAACAGAAATACAGAAAAGGTTCCTGCAGTAAAAGGCATCCTGTGTGATGATGTCATGGAGCTGCCCACATGTTGCTATCCTCATTCAAGTCAAAGGCCTTTGTCCTTTACTGGTGCTGTTTCCCACCTCCTCCAGGAATGTTAATTGGTGATGTTGTTCATGGGGTTCTCTTTTCCCGAACAACTGCTATCCCAGCTCCCAATGATGGTACTTGGGAGCCCCAGCGGATTGTTCTGAGGTCAGAAAGAGATAGTCTAGGAAAGAACTCCATAACTTTAAGCCTTTCACATTGAGTTCTCACGGTCTTGGGGCATCACCCCTAGCAGTCCGGATAGCTAATTCTGTCAGGATAAGAGCCTTGCCTATAGGCACATGCTTAGAAGCAGAGCTCTCCCTAGTCCTTCTGGGACTCAAGAGACAGAGATTTGAGACACAGATATTATAGAGGCTCAGAAAGGTTCGATAACTTGCCCAAGGTCACATAGTCAGTAAATGACAGAAGCAAGACCTAAACTTGGCATAATTTTTATTTCAAGTGACAGTCTTTCTTCCCCCAGCACACTGTCTATACCTAGGCCTATCTAGTACAGTTGGAAGCTTTTGAAATATCTACCTACCTCTCAGTCTTAGTTTCCTCATCTGCAATATGGGAATAATGATCTTAGTTGCCCTATTCCACCTAATGGGCAGCTAGGTGGCACAGTGGATAGAGTGTCAGGCCTGGACTCAGGAAAGACTCATCTTCCTGAGTTCAAATCTGGCCTCAGACACTTACTGGACCTGGACAAGTCACTTAAACCTATTTGCCTCAGTTTCCTCAAATGTAAAAGGAGCTGGAGAAGGAAATGGCAAACCACTCCAGTTGCCAAGAAAACCCCAAATGGGGTCATGAAGAGTCAGACACAACTGAACAACCAAACCATAATCCCCCTAACAAGTTCGTTTTGGGGAAAGTGCTATGTTGTTGCCCCCAAAATTGGGAATTTCTGGGGACCTAAAAATTTTCACCACTATAGCACATGTATAAATGTGAATTCATCTCACAGGGTACTTAGGGTCCTGTCCTAAGGTTGGGAAAGAGGATGAGGATGCAGACTGGCTGGATGAGGGGCTCTTTTGCTCAAGGAGAGGGAAACACAAAGAACGAGACAGTTAGAATGATTTATTGTTGTAATTTGTCCTTCATTTTCTAAGAGGACCATTAACATCACAGGTGATGTCTTCATTTTTGGGTGAACTGGATTTAAGTGAGGTAGAGTTGCACAAATTTGTCAGCCTCACTCTTTCAGAGTAATCGAAATCCAGTGGCAAGACAAAAGTCAGCATGATGGCCTCAGATGCAGTGGATGGCCTTGGCAGCTTTGATGTCTAACTAAGCTCTAAGCACTCCACAAACCTGCTCCAGGGCCTTCCTGGCAGTTGGAACAAATTGTTTTTATCCACCCATTCCACTAGGGGAAGTCTCCACGTACTTGGGGTAGATACTCCCTAACTTAGTGATGGGGTTGTGGTCTGTCAGTTACCCTCAACCCAGTTTAGCCCATCTGCCAAGACAGTTTCCTGAGGTGTGACTGGTGTGCATGTTACAGCTTCTGGGAGCCACAGGTGAGAGTTGGGTACCTGGTGAACACCAAAGGTAACTGAGCAACCCTATAAAGGGTTTGGCAGCCTTCACACCAGAGGTGTTAGTCCCCCTTGGACACCCACACACCCTTTATTGCTATCCATAAGGGCAGCTCCTGACTCCAAAGAAATTCTACCAATCCTTATGTTTAGTTTTATCTGCTCAACCAAAGATTGGTACACTCATTAAAAACCTCTAATTTCCTTCATCTATCTCAATATGTCATCTCATAGTCTCCTAACATCTGTGGGCCATCCAGAACCAGACAGCTGCTTGGATGAGATGATTTTCTGGGATTCATCTAGACTTTTGTGTCTCTGGTTTTCTTTGCATCGGGCCAAAGAGGGAGTGCCAGGAAGAAGAAAAGCACTCACATTTTACACCCATATGAGTATTTATTAGTACACTGCACAGTATTGTCAGGCAGCTAGGTGGTACAGTGGGTAGAGTAGGGACTTTTCCAGAGTTTGAATCTTGCCTCAGACACTTACTGGCTGTGTGACCATGGGCAAGTCACTTAACCCTCTTTGCCTCACTATTCTCATCTGAAAAATGAGCTAAAGAAGGGAAATGGCAAAGCACTCAGGTATCTTTGCCAAGAAAACCCCAGATGGGGTCACAAAGAGTCAGACACAACTAGAAACAATTCAACAACAACATTATTATCCAATATAAACCACTGATAGTCAACTTAAGGCCACTGTGCCTGCATCTCTATTTCTTGAATTCCTTGAATATGACTAGCTAAATTGGGCAGGTTTTCATTTGGACCCAGACAGCAGGAAATGTTATTGAATGAAGCATCGCTGGGCAAGACAGGCTGAGGCAAAGTGTCCCAGGGAAAATCCTTGGCCAAAATCAGGCAGTATCAGGACATTGGGGTGCCTCTGGAGCAAGGAAGCAAAGAGGCAGATTCCTAAAACAAATTATTGTCACTTTGTCCTTCTACCCAGGACTCTCCCCAAGACTTGCCAAACTTCATCCTGTAACTAGGAGAAACCTGGGGTAAGTAAATGACCACCTACACAAGAAGGGATTTCTTACTCAGTGGGAGGTTGCTGAGACCTTTTCTGAGGTCTATGAGTCTGTGATTCTGGGGTTCTATGACTATAGTTGTGAGATCAGATCATAGGAGAAAGGAACTTACATTGTCAATGGTGGCGATGAACAGCAGTGCTGCTGAGGTGATGTGGAATACGATGATGAAAGCTAGAAGCACCAACATTCTCACAGTGGAGGTGGGGAAAGAGATCCCCTTCCAAATCAAGGCAAAGCTGTTCAAACAAAGCAAACAAATCTGAGTACATAAAGACACTCTTTTTTTTTTATAAGATTCTTTCACATACCTCTTGCCTTTCCACAGAGAAGCAGGAACTAAAATCCTATAAATGCTGATAGATGCCATCATTTTTTAAAAATCAGTTTTGTGTAACTGTTTTTGTTTATTACTAGGGAGGGCTTGGGTGTGATATGAGATGTGTTTATCAGGAGACAATTCTAGTACAAAAACAATGGCACTAAAAAAAAACGTTTAAAAACTTAGAATACAAATACTATTGTGCTATATGAAATGATGAGCCGACAGAATTCAGAAAAACCTGGAAAGACTTATATGAACTGATGCTGAGTGAAGTGAGCAGAACCAGGAGAATCCTGTACACAGTTATAGCCACAGTGTACGATGACTGACTTTGATAGACTTAGCTCTTCTCAGCAATACAAGGACCTAAAACAATTCCAAAGGACTCATGATGGAAAATGCCATCCACATCCAGAGAAAACTATGGATTTTGAATGCAGAGTGAAGCAGACTATTTTGTTTTGGGGTTTTTTTTCCTCGTGGTTCCTCCCATTCATTCTTATTCTTCTATACTATATGACTAATGTGAAAATATGTTTAATAGGAGTGTATATGGAGAGCCTATATTGGATTGCATGCCATCTTGGGAAGGGGAAAAAAATTTAAAACTTATGGAAGTGAATGTTGAAAATTAAAAATAAATAAACTTAAAAAGCCCATCTTTCAGTGGGATTGTGGGCAACCAGCACTTTTGTGTCTTGTATTTCTTGGTATTTTGTATTTAAATATTTTTTATGTCCTAAACTAGAAATTCCACAGGTCAGGTCCCCCACAAGAAAGATGCTTATACTTAAGCCCATCTCCCAATTGCTCCTCACCAATGACAAAGAGGAAGGGCCATTTAAATATTTAGACTGAGAATCAATGAGATCAGGAGGTGTGTCTTGATGTCTTGACTTGCAGATCAGATGTCTTGACTTGCAAGTGAATTGGATTTAAGTGAGGCAGAGCTGTGCAAAGTCATTAGCCCCACTCACTTCTCCAGAATCATCGGTGTCCAGTGGCAAGACATAGGTCAAGACAACTGACAATGGCCCCTTATGCAGTGGGAGACCTTGGCCTTTTTAAGCTAAAGTTCTTTCCCAGGTCTCAGTTCGTCTGAGGCAATGCCTATTTAGTAGTTAAAGGCTAGGTAAGAATTCTTAGACTTAGAAATGTCATACCTCACTCCAGATTTACAAGCACCACAAAAACAATAGACCACTAACCAAACAGAGACAAAGCTGCTGCTGCAGTACTTCCTTAATATCCATCTGGAGGGCATATGCCTTGGCTTACGTTTCTAGGCCTGGGGATATAGTCTGTATGCATCCACCCATGTTCTCTCACTTAATTCCCCTTGTGGCCAGTGACCTATCTCCATATGATAGAAGCCCAGAGCTAAGGACACTGTCCTTGGTCAGGCAATAGAACAAGTCTTCCCCATCCCCTTTAGGTGCTGTGTGTACTAACCATCAATTGGCTAACTACCAGTAATCAGTGTAGGAAAATCCTCCATTGGATATGAGCTGACCTAACATGCATTCTTCCTTTGCAGGATACAACAGTTTGACTAATAAACACTCTAATCTTTCAAAATTATCGAGTCTTTTCCTGAGAAGAAGTTTTAGAACAAGCTACCATGCAAAATATCCAATGAGATATAGGGCTAGCCCGGATGAAAGAGGCTCTTGGGTCAGCTGCCATCATGTTGAATGCCAAATTCCTAAATGAGGAATTTGGTAAGGCAAACTGCCAGTGTAAGAGGCCTGGGTAACTCAAGCACCCCACACAAAGGAAAACCCTAGTCTATGTGACGATGAACATGATTTTTCAAGGAAAGAGCTCTCTTCTTCTTCCAAGCTGTTAAATATGGAAATAAAAAAGTCAACATCCCTCCATGAGACTGAATGCATGTGGGTATCAAACCTAAACAGTTAGAGATAACAATGGATAAAATCCCATCAATAATGTACCTGACAGAGTGCCAAGTGTCAGAAGATATGATTGAATGTTCATTTGTCTGTCATTGTGTTACATTTCTGGCAGTCTGCCTGGCAAGGCATGAATACCAATGGAGAGGGGAAATTGAAGGCAAGAAAATCAGTCAAGTGCCTCACTCCACCCTACATCCTGCTCCTAGGTTCAGGAGTATGAGCACCATCTTCATCCTGTTATTCCTTGATCAGAAATCTTCAATGGGGGCAGCTATGTGGTGCAGTGAATAGAGCACCAGCCCTGGAATCAGGAAGACCTGAGTTCAAATCCAGCCTTAGACACTTGACACTTACTAGCTGTGTGACCTTGGGCAAGTCACTTAACCCCAATTGCCCTGCCTTCCTCCCTCCAAAAACAAAAAAATCTTCAATGGCTCTCTTATTGACTATAGGAAATTGATGTGAAATTTCTTAGTTTAGCATTCAAAGCCCCTCCTAATCTGGCCTCACAAGGCCTTTTACTTCCCACTACTTCCTTAGAGGCACAGTAGATAAGAGTTCTGGGCCTGAAAGCACAAAGATGTGAGACCCTTACTAGCCATGAGACCCTAGGCAAGTCACCTAACCTCTGCTTGCCTCAGTTTCCTCAAATGTAAAATAAAGATAATAATAGCATCTGCCTCTCAGAGTTGTGAGGATTAAATGAGATCCAGTGCTTAGCACAGTGACTAGCACATAGTAGGAGCTTAATAAACTTATTTCTTTCCCTTCCCTCCCCTACATAAACCATCCACTCCAGCTTCTACTTATTGTACTGTATTCTAACATTTACCATCACTTTAAGATCAGGGTTCTCAACCTTTCCTCATTGTCTTTTTCCTAAACTTTCAGTAAACCTTCCATGACCCCTATTCACCATGAAAGGAAATAAATTCTAAGGTTTGCCACAAACTTCTCCCTGAAACAAAAGTCCAATCTTTTAATACCTATATTCAACCAGTATTATGGAATTGCTCCAAATAATTAAAAATGAGTATCACTCAGAGGGTGGCAAAGAGGTGCATGGCTAGATGCAAATGCAACAGACAAGGAATTATGAAGGAGAAACAGTGTAAAAGATGCTGTTCAGGAAATGTGTGATCAAAAAAGAAGACGGGCTGGTCATATAGCAACAGCAAAGGATTGCCAATATTTCATCGAGTTCCATTAGTATCCACACAAAGGCAGCAGAAATAAATGAAAGCTTCTTAAGAGTAAGAATTCTTTCTTTCTTCCTTCCTTCCTTCTTTCATTCCTTCTTCCCTCCTTTCCTTCCTTCTTTCCTTCCTCCCTCCTTTCCTTCCTTCCTTCCTTCCTTTGTATTTGTAACCTCAGAGTCTAATGCAAAGTTTCATAAACTCTTGTCAGCTGACTATTGTTTGATAGCCACCAACACAGTGGGTGGACCCTCTACAGCAAACTCAGGAGCAGCAAATAGGAAAATAGAAACAAGAGTCACATACTATGGGGCAGCTATGGAAGGACTGTGATCAGCATTCAAATGAATGGGTTCACGGGGCCATTTGTATATTTGTATATTCTGAGTATAGATACCCAAGTTAACTTGTAAGTTAAGCACATTCTCCTGCTAAACTCCAGATGTTCAGTTACTATTTAATGCTGATTCCTTTAAAACCAAGTAGAACTCGTCCTGAATGTTTCCTTAAAACTGAGAACCTTCCAAGGTATCTCTATTGCTTATAGTAGGTAGTCCTGTACTACCTTAGATTTTGGTCTGGCTTGGCATCAAATCTTTTAATTATTTTCTTTAATTACCTTAACTAGAACCTTATCTGTGCCTGTATCTCCCTCCCAGAGGGACCTGAACTCCCTGTACCTTCTTTTCTAACAGAGGAGAATTAGAAGAGGAAGATCTCCCTTCTGGCTTGATGGAGATTCGTAGAATTATAGAATTGTTGTTCCTTCATTTTGGACCAGTGACATCACAGGGTGATGCCTTGACTTGTGCATGAATTAGATTTAAGCGAGGCAGAGTTGAGCAAAGTTGTCAGCCTCACTCTCTAGAATGTGAATGTTGGAAAGGTTCTAAAGGCTCATCTAAAATCAAACCCTTCATTTTACAAATTAAGAAGTCAGGGCCCAGAGAGATGAATTAACTTGCTCAAGGGTACACATTTCATGAGTGGCAAAATCAGGACTAGAACCCAGATCTTTTGTCTCCTTAGCCCAGCTATCTTTCCACTATGTCATGCCTTGGTTTCTTTGTGTGCCAAGAACCTGAATGCTCTCTGTTCCTTGTGGCCAACAGAGAAGAGGAGAAAAAATATCATGGGATTACATATTGCATTTTTGTATGCCACATTACTATCTTTTTTCCAGTCAGGAGAGAATTTTCTTGATAGCCAAATTTTCTAGTTATTCACTCCCCTTCACATGAAACCCTTTGTAGGCCAGCTATTTTGCACAGAATGGCTAAAAAGCAGTCTTTAATCAGCTTAGCATTAGCTTCCAAGCTTCTTCAGAGGGCGTGCTAATTCCTTTGCAAATAAAACCACATGGGAGGAAGGGGGAAAAGCTTCCCAATTGAGTTATACAGTGGTTTCCTCAACACCCTCAAATATCCCACATACAATTTCCAACATCCCTGTCATTCTTCCCACTGTTGCCCCTGCCTGGAGCACCCATTTGCTTCTATTTCATGGTCCAAACACTACCCATCCTTCAAAGCCAAGAGCAAGCCACATTCTCTCCGTGAAGGATTCCAGGTCCAATACAACTCACAGTGCTTTCTCCTACCTCTGAAATCCTAGGCTGCTGATTTTTGGTACCACTCATTTGGAACTTGACCCTAAATAGCAATGCCTCAGTGTTTCATTCTTGCCGTGGAGGTGACCCTGGGTTCTTAAAGCCTATGCTGCCAAATCCCAAACTCTCACAAGGTCCTAGCAAGCTGAAGAAGCTTGAGTGCTAGCCCAGTGACTGTGTGCCAAATACCTAAGGGTCAAGTTCTGAGAGGCTCATCACCAGAAGGAGCAGAGGTGTCAAAGTCTGGACTGCTTCCCTGTTACCTCCAGGATCCAATATCAACTCCTCTATTGGACATTTAAAGCCCTTCAGAATCTGGTTTCAGCTCACAACCTTATTATATACTGATTCCCTTCACATACTCATTAATCTAACAAACTGGTCTTCTTCTATGTCCTCACACAAAATCTCTCTCTTATCCCCATGCCTTTACCCAGGTTATTCCCTATGCCTAGAATGCCATCCCTCCTCATGTCCACCTCTTAGAACCCCCAGTTTCCTTCAAAATTCAACTCAAGAGTTATATGGGCCCCTTCCCCAGCGGGTGGTGCTCTCCCTCTAAATAATCTTTTATATATTCTGCATGTGTTTATTTTGTATTTAATTATTGTATGCACATTATTTTCCCCACATGCGCTGTAATAGTAAACCATATTATAATATGATATGTTATTGTTGTTGTTCAGTCATTTCTGTCGAGTCTGACGCTCATAACGCCATTTGGGGTTTTCTTGGCAGAGATGCGGGAGTGGTTTGCCATTTCCTTCTCCAGCTCATTTTATATATGAGAAAACTGAGGTCCAGACAAGGGGGAAGTTTTGCCTGGGATCACAAAGCCAGGCATTAGAAAGCCCAGTGATCTTTCTACCATGCCACACAGCCTCACGAAAGACCATAAGATCATAAGACCTTAGACCTAAGGCTGGAACAGACCGCAGAGATAACCTAGTCCAGACTCCTCATTTGCAGATAAAGAAATTGAAGCCCAGGGAGGTCAGGGGATTCGCCCAAGGCCAAAAAGGTCACAAGCATCAATGGTAGGATTTGAACTCAGGTTCTCTGATTCCAGAGAACAGGCAGTGAGATGCTGAAGAAGATAGCTTACTGGGCCTGTAATTAGGAAGACGTGAGTTCAGATTCATCTTCAGACACCAGTTATGTGACCCTGGACAAGTTACTTATTAACCTCTCTTTGCTTCAACTGCAAAATAAGGATAATAACAGCTCCTCTCTCTCAAGGTTGTTGTGAGAATCAAATGAGATAATATTTATAAAATGCTTAGTTCAGTGCCTGGCACACAGTAGGTGCTATATAAATGTTTATTCTTTTCTTCCCTCCCAGAGCCAGTGCACTTTCTACTTGGTCTCAATATTAGGTATAGTGAATATAGTATTAGGAATATACATTATGAATAAAGATAATATGTGACCTTTGATCCCAACATGTAATATAGCTGTTCAAATCATAATGATTTTTCTTCTCCAAACTTGCTTCAAGGTCCCCCTAAGATGTTCTGAATAATTATATGCAACCCTATGTGCATGGATTGGTCCCATTTGCTTCACAGATTTGCCATTCTGAATGCAGGGCACTGGATCAGATGACTTTTCTAGGTTTGGGTCCAGAAGTCTCTGACTGATCCTGCGAGTTGCCAGTCTGTGACTCTCAGAACTACTTTTGGTGCAGATCAAATGGTTTCCTCAGCAAAATTACATCACTGGAGTGTATTGCTTCTCATCGTACCCAGACATATTCAATTACTGCCACCTTCCATGTGCAGCCTCAGCAAGAGAACAAGTCAGTCATGGCGATGGGGAGGGGGGTAGAAATGTAGAACAATGTTCAGGATGGCATCTAGCAAAGAGGACTAAGATTTAAGTAGTTTTGATTAATGAATGAAAGTCAATTCCTCTAGGAGTTCTACAGTAGGATTCTACAGTCGTCTTTAGTTTTGTTCTATTTAACATGTTTTTATCAGTGACTTGGATGGTGACGGGAAGGGTGTGCTTGTCAGATTTTTGGAAAGCATGAAACTAGCAGGGAGAGTTAATACAAAGGAGGACAGGATGAGGATCCAAAAAAAAGATTTCAATGGGATAGAAGAGTGTGTCCAATCTAGAGGAGAGGAACCGGACCTGTGATTTCATCAGTATAGAGGACTCGGAGGGGAGGAAACACCTTCTACCAAGGCAGGTTGGCAACTTCTTTTCAACTTAAAGTCTTAGAGCTGAGAAATTGAGCAATTAAGAGTATTGAGAAATTAAGGGACTGGACCAGAGTCACACATGTATATGTGTCAGAGGCAAGACTTGAACCTGGGGTCTTCCTAGCTTTGAGGCCAGATGCTTATCCACTATGACAATCTAACAGGATGAGATATAATGGGAACAAATGCAACCCCTGCCTTCAGTACGACAGAAGATAGCTTTTCTTTTTTTTTCATATATCTAGTTTTTCTTTTGTTCTTATATCATGGTCATTTCGAAATCTAGTCTATCCCCCTCTCTGATCCAGAAAGCCATCTTTTTTAACAGAGATAAAGAAGAAAAAAAAGTTCATTATGATGAATCAGGGCAGCTAGGTGGTCCAGTGGATAGATCACTGGGCCTAGAGTTAGAAAGTTTTGTTGTTGTTCAGTCATTCAACCATGTCTGACTCTTTATGATCCCATGGACCATAGCATGTCAGGCCTTTCTCTCCTCCACTATCTGCCAAAGTCTGTCCAAGCTCATGTTGTTGTTTCCGTGACACTATCTAGTCATCTCATCCTCTGCCCTCCCCTTTTCCTTTTGCCTTCAGTCTTTCCCAACATCAGGGTCTTTTCCAATGAGCCCCATCTTCTCATTACGTGACGAAAGAAAGTATTTAAGTTTCAGCTTAAGTATTTGACTTTCCAGTGAATAGTCTGAATTAATTCCTTTTAAGTATTTGGCTGATTTGATCTCCTTGCTGTCCAAGAGACTCTCAAAAGTCTTCTCCAGCACCACAATTCAAAAGCGTTGACTTTGTGGCGAACAGCTTTCTTTTTAGTTAGGAAAGAGAGAGCTAGGAAGACCAAATCCTTGCTGTCACTGACCCCTGTTTGCCTGAGCTCCTCAACTGTAAAACGACCTGGGGAAGGAAATGGCAAAGGTGGCAGAAATACAACGACAGCATCTGAAGAGTTTCTTTGCCAAGAAAACTGGATTACAAAGAGTTGGGCATGACTAAGAAAACTGAACAATAACATAACTAATCAACCACAACTGAAAGTACTAGAAATATTTTTTGCCCTTAGTTCTCCACCTTGCAGGACCAGCCTTGGTCATTTTAATTACATAGCATTCAGTTTCATCTTTTTTTATTGTCTTTCCGTTGACATTGTAGTAGTCATTATGTACATCATTTTCCTGGTTCTACCCCCATCACTTTGCATCTTTCCAGACTTCTTACACCTCCAGTCCCATTCATACCCTCTACGACCCAGTCATACTTGCCATCCTGAGACAGCTGGTGGCATAAAGTGGCATAAAGTGATGAGGCTGTAGTCAGGAAGACTTGAGTTCAGATCTGGCCTAGGACACTAGCTGTATGACCCTGGGCAATTTAACCTTTCTCAACCATAGTTTCAGCTGTAAAGAGGGGATAATGGCACCTCCCTCACAGGATTGTGATGAGGATCCAATGAGATAGTAATTTTAAAAGCACTTAGTACAATGCCAGACACATAGTAGACACTATAAATGCTTATTCCCTTCTCCTGCTTACTGTTTCTTATGCATAATGCTCAAGTCCCTTCTCCATACCTTTGCACTTAGCTATCTTCTCTATCTGAGAAGTTCTCTCTCTTAACATCTACTTCTTAGAACCCCTGGCATCTGTTAAGACCCTGTTAGAGTGTTTTCTTCTGCAGGAGGCTTTTGCTGGGCCTCCCAGCTGCCAGTGTTTTCTCCTATAAGACTGTTCTTGTTGCTCTTCAGTCGTTCAGTCATGTCCGGCTCTTTGTGACCCTTTGGACCATATCACCCCAATGCTGTCTGTGGGGTTTTCTTGACAAACATACTGAAGTGATTTGCCATTTCCTTCTCTTCTTCTTCTTAAGATAGAGGTTAATGACTTGCCCAGGGTCACACAGTAAGTTTTTGAGGCCAGATTATAACTAATGTCTTCCTTACTCCATGCCAGCACTCTATCCACTGAGCCATCTAGATGCCAAAGGTTAAGTGACCTGCCCATGGTCATAAAGTAGTAAGTGTCTGAGGTCACATTTGAACTCAGGTCTTCCTGACTGTAGGATTACCTTCCATCCATTCTATATGTATCTTGTATCCACTGATTTATGCTCATATGATCTCCCTCCTAAGCTCCACCAGGGTAAGGACTGTTCAGGAATTTTTCTTTGTATCCTTCATATTAAGCATAGTTCCTGACACATGGTAGGTTCTTAATAAATGTTTGTTGACATTGATTGCATCAGTTCATATACATCTTCCTCTGCTTTTCTAAATTCATCATTTCTTCTAACACTGTAATGTACCACAGTTTGTTCGATCATTCCTCCATTGATAGGCAGCTACTTTGGTTTTTTGCTACCAGGAAAAGGAATGCTATAAATATTTTGATGTTTTGGACCTTTTTTCTGGGAGTCAACAGAATTTCATCCGAAAATGTCCTAGAGAACTTTAAAAAATCTTTAAAAAGAGCACACAATTTGGAGTTAGAAGATCTGAGTTTGAATTCTGATCTGGCTTACCACATATGTGACCTTGGGCAAATCATTTCATTTCAGCTTCCACATATGAAAAAGGAAGAGATTGGACTAGATGCCTTCTTAGATTTTGTTTACTTTTAAATCATATGAAATCAAGGATTGCAAACTGTGATGAAAAAACTGCACTAGATTTGTAATCAGAGATCCTGAGTTCAAAATCTGGTCCTGGCATTTCCTGCCTATGGGACTCTCTGGACCTCAGTTTCTTCATCTGAAAATGGGGTAATTGTTCTAAATAACCTCGAAGGTCCTTTCCAGCTCTAATTTATGATTTTGTCTGGACCTCAGTAACAAGTGTACTATGGCAACACCCAAGCCAACCCAACCCTTCCCAATACCGATACAATCTTGGGCCACTTTACTGGAAGGAAGTTCAGAAGCTAGATTGCTCAACTGGCCAAATCTGAAGCATTGTGTCAAGTGCTAGGTGTCACATTTTAAGAAGGATCCTGACAAAGTAGAACACTATTCAGTTCAAGACTCTCATATGAAGGATAGTTGCAAGAAATGGAGAAACCTGGAGAAAACTCAATCTTCAAGCCTGCTAGGGAGTACTGGAAAAGTTGTCTCAGCTCTTGAGGCCTCAGTTTACTTACTGATGGTAGAGGTTGAACTCGGTCAGTGTTTCCCAACCACATATTGGGGCAACCTTGTATTGACTTTAAAAACTTTTACCACCAATGGTCTTTTCTTCTTAAACCTTGTGCTTAGAAAAGTTATTCCCCCTTATATCTTTTGGCCTCCCTGCATCCTGGTTTCCCAGTCCTATATATGTCTTCTTGGCTTCTGAGACCAAGACTATGGAATAATGATAATGATAGTGCTGATGATAAGAATAGTTGTCAATTATGTCATGCTTTAAGGCTTGCAAAGCACTTTACATATATTATCTCATTTTGGTCATAGGTAAAAGTCAGTATGGCATAGAGATTTGGCTTTGGAGTCTGGAAGACTTGGGTTTCAAGTTCTATATGGATACACATTGACTGTGTGACCCTGAGCAAGTCACTCGATTTCTCAGTGTTCTAGAAAATTCTCCAAGATCATAAGTTATAGAGAAAGTGCCAACTTGCAGTGGTAGAGGAAGTTCCCGAATCCCCTGTATCAGTGAAATCCTTTGCCCTTGATTGTTTGTAGAGAATTTAGGTGTTTCCCTGAACCAAAGTATAGTTAGGGTTGGGGAATACTAGACTTGTTCTCCAAGGTCCTTTCCGATTCTACAATAATGATTCTTTTAAATACTTGTGGGGCTGGAATATGGATTGATCATGACCACAAAGCTAATGGTGAAGCACCCCTTTCACCTCTTGGAAAAGAGGTGGTAGCTTACAGGTGCAGACCAACACATAGGCTGTTAGACAAGATCAATATGTTGAATTTTTTGCTTACTTGTACTTCGTTGTTATAAGGGATGCATAGCAAAGTGATAGCGAGATGATCGAGCCTAATTAAAATAACCAAGAAATATTTAACAAAATAAATTAAAATACAATACAACCTTGATAATGTGAATATGTGGTTTTCTAAGTCAATCCAGGCTACCTACAGGATCTGTTTCGATTTGAGTTTGACACCACTGCTTAAAGATAGCCATTGTATATCCCCTAAGTTTTCTCTTCTCCAGGCTAACCATCTCTGATTCTTTTAACCAATCCTTATATACCCTGATTTTGTGCACTCTCAACTTCCTTGATGCTTCCTTCTGATTGGTTGTATTCTTGCTTATTAATGTCCTTCCTAAAAAGTGACAGGCCAATCTGATGCCAATATTAAGATGTAGTTTGACCAGGAAAAGGTACAGCAGGATTTTGACCTTGCCTCTTCTCAACACTGTATTTCTGTTTATGCAGTCCTAGTTGCTAATAGCGTTTTTTTTTTCACTTCCACGTCTCTCTGTTGACTCATCATGAGTTTGCCATCCATTACAACACTCAAGTTGTTTTTTTCTTCACATGAAGTGTCACCTGGCCACACCTCCTCAATTCTATTCTTGGACAGTTGATTTTTTTTTTAACCTAAGTTTAGGACTTTACATATATCCCTATTAAATTTCATCATTTTAAATTCAGCCCATCCTTCCAGTCTGTCAAGGTCATCATAGATACTGGTTCTGTCATTTACCATGTTAGCTCTTCCTCCTAGTTTCAAGCCATCTACAAATTCAGTATGCAAGGCATTTATAGAGTCACAGAAGACAGGATCATAAAATTAGCGCTGAATGCAACCTTTGAGGTCAGGTCTTCAAGTTCAGCTTCTGTATTTAGGCCTAGAGAGGCTGAGTGACTTACCCAGAGTCACATAGCTCACAAATGTCTGAGGGGAGATTCGAACCTCAGTTTTCCTCACTAAAAATTCAACCCTCAACCCACTATACTATGCTGCTTCCCACATGTACTCATCCAAGTCAATAATAAAAATGTGGAACAGAAGGATACCAAGGATGTAGCATTCTACTGGAGACTTTTCCCCACTTTGACAACAATCCATTAGTCAGCCATCTTCGTATCTAGGTTTTCAACTAGTTCTGAATCTACCTAACTCTTCCATCATTTACTTTTTATTAATTAATTGAAGAAACATTTAAGTGCCATTTAAGTGTGGGGAGAACCCTATGTTATGAGTTGAAAAGGATACAAAAATTAAAGTCCCTACCCTCATGAAGCTTCTAGTTTAGTCAGTGACATAACTATAAATATTGAATATTATGCAATGAGTGCATTAGAGATTTGTTAAACAAAGTACTATGTGAGATCTAAGGAAGACAATCATTCTAAATAGAAGGATCAGGGAAGGCATCATGAAGGAGGTAGCATTTGAATTGGCTTTAGTTTGTCAGCATGAATTCAATAGATTTAGGGATGGAAGATATTTATTAAGTGCCTACTATGTTCCAGGCACTGTATTAACTCCTGGGCATACAAAGAAAGGCAAAAGACAGTTCCTGCTCTCAAACAGCTATTAGCGGGGCAGAAAGGAGAGAAACAATGTACAAAAAAGTAGATTCAAAACTGATTACATACAGGATGAATTGAAGATAGTCTCAGGGGGAAGTCACGAAGATTAAAGAGGACCAGAAAAAGCTTCTTGCAGAAGGTGGGACTTTAGCTAAGATGTGAAGGAAGCCAGGAGGCAGAGATGAGGAGGGAGAGAGTTCTAGGTATGGGGATAACCAATGAAAATACTCAAGAGTCAGGAGATAATGTGTGGGAAGGACCGGGAGGAGATCGGTGTCACTGGATGGCAGAGTATGTAAAGGGAATTAAGGTGTAAGAAGCCAGGGGACAGTGTGATCAACAGTACAAAGGTAGGAAAGTGTCAGGTCAACTTGGAAAAAGTGAGCAGTCCATATGGTTGGAAGGTAGAATGCATGGATGGTAGTAATTTTTTTTTAAAAAAAGATTGAAAAGGTAATGGCATCTGAATTTTGCTCAATAGGCAAGAAGAATTTTAGACAAAGGAGAGACATAAGCATAAAACAGTTTACCAGTTGGAGAAGTGAGAAAAAATATCAGAGAGGCTATTATAATAGTACAGAATGAATCAATGAAGACCTCAATTAGAAAGGTGGCAGTAGCGATAGAAAAGAGGGGGCAGATATGAGAGATGATGGTGAGGTAAAATTGACAGGGCTGACTAGACACAAGTGGTGAGAGCAGAAAGAGGCAAAAATAATACCTTCTTCCACATCTCATCCATTCTTTTTGTTTTGTTTTTATTTTTAATTTATTTATTTTTTTCTATTCTTTCACTCCAACTGATAAACTGTTTTAGGCTGGTTTTTTTCTTGGTGAGGCAATCAGGATTAAGTGACTTGCTCAATGTCACACAGTTAATGAAAAACTGCTTTATGCCCATGTCCCTCCATTGCTCAAATACTCTGCCAAAATCCACATAAAGTGTTTCTAAAGCACGCAGTGACATCCTCTGGTCTATTTACCTGCTGACAAAGGAAATTAAGTTGGCATGATTTCCTCATGATGAACCCATGCTGGCTCACAGACATCACCATAGTGATGAAGCTGGGGTGTGACCTGATAAAAATAGAACCTGATGAAGATCTCATTTTTTCCTTGTTTATACTATAAACGTCCTGCAAGGCCACATGGAGTAACCATCTAGAAATCAGAAGATGTAGGTCCCAGTTAGTCCTCACTTCACCACCACTTTCTAATTGTACTGACTTTTAGAAGTTACCCTTCTATGTCGAATAGGTATAACACCTTTTTGCTTCACCTCAAAAAAAAGGATTTGGGGAGGATCCAATGAGATAATGCATACAATATAAACTATAAAGTGTTATACAAATGTTAATTATTGCTTCCAACCCCATTTGTTATCTGTTGTCAAAGTCTGAATGCTCTATATTGCCTGACTTTTGAAAGTGGTTTTAATTTTGGAAACAGTGTTCTTCACCACTGAGGAAAAGGAAGGTTATGGGCTTTGTGGACACAAATCAGAACGCTTAGGTACAAGTCTTAGTTCCAATACTTATTTATTAGTTGTGCAATCTTGGACTAGTTGCTTTAATACAACAGATATCTCTTAAGCACATGCTACATTATAGTCAAAGCACTGTCCTAGGGAACCTGGGATACAGACAAAACTAGAAATTTTCCTGCCCTCAGGGAGCTTATATTTTGTTAAGGGTTTACAATATGAACCCAAATATAGCACAAAGAAAATCCTAGAGCAATAACAACATGGGAAGGATGGGGTAGGGATCAGAGAAGGTTTCATGAAAGAGTAGCAGAGGAGCTGAGCCTTGAAAAGAGGGTGGAAATGAGGAGGAAATGCATTCCAGGCATAGCAGATAGCTTGGGTTAATGCACAGAGGTAGGAAATTGAGTCTTGGAAATAGTTAATCATTCAGTCTGGCTAGGTTGCAGAACCTGTAAAAGAACGTAGTAGTCATTTTCCAATAAGGCTAAAACAGACAGAAGCCAGATTGTGATGGGCATTAAACACAAGATTAAAAAGTGTCTATTTTATGTTATATGCCATTGGTCTCCAAAGGGAACATTGGGACCTCCTTGAGAGTTTCTTTGATTTCACTCCAAAAGAGGTATGATCAACTAGTCAGAGGGTGGGAAGATGGACAGCATCTCCTCCTCTATCACAGCCAATCATGTTGCTTGTCTCCAACACAATCCCAATTACTCTCCATCCATTAAAGCCTTACAACCCCCATTATTCCCCACCCCAAGTTCTTTCTGAGATAGGCTTTGACCCCTTAGGGCAGTTATAACCTAACCTTGATCTTGGCATTCACTATAGCAGCTACTACAATAGCTCTGGCAGCGAGGTGGCAGAGTGGAGAGAGCAATGGGTCTGGAGCCAGGAAGACCTGAGTTCAAATTTGATCTTAGATAGTTAATAGCTATGAGGCCCTGGGCAAGTCACTGTTTGCCTCAGTTTCCTCAACTATAAAATGGGGGATAATAACAGCACCTACCTCCCAGGGTTGTTGTGAGGATCAAATGAAGTAATATTTATAAAGTGCCTGGCACATGGTAGGCACATACATGGTATGTTGTTGTCGTTGATCATGTCAGTCATGTCCAACTCTTTGTGACCCCATTTAGGATTTTCTTGGCAGAGATACTGGAGTGGTTTGCCATTTCCTTCTCCAGCTCATTTTACAGATGAGGAAACAGGAAAAAATATAAATACTAGACTATTATTATGATTGGGAGACTCCTCCCTCCCCTTCCCATTTATAATCACATACAATGTCGGGCATATTGGAGTATATGTACTGGAATATAAACAAATACATATGTATGTATATAAAGATATATATATTTACATAAATATGTACACATGTGTATATTTGTGCATATATTTTATATACATAATATATATGAATATGTTATATATACACATATATGTGTGTATATATATTGCATCATATATACATATAAATTTCTTACTGACAGGGGATAACAGGTTAAAAAAAGTCTGGAAACCATTGCTATAGGCAATAGAAAGTCATTGAAATATTCTTATTTTCTTAAATTACAAAATGATGATAACATTGTCACTACATACTTCTGGGTAAAATATAGGAATAAAGACTGGACTGGTGTATTCACTGATACAGGAAACTCCTCAGTGAAGAAACTCCCATCTACCAATTTATACCAGTGCCTTCTCTATAACCTATCAATAGTCTCAGAAAGCTGCCCATGGTACTAAGAAGTTAAGTACCCAGGGTCCCACAGAAAGTATATGTGAGAGGAGCAGGCAGATTTCAGAGAAACCTGGAAAGATTTACATGAGCTGATAGTGAAGTGAGCAGAACCAGGAGAGCATTTGTATGAAGTAACAGCAACACCAACTTTGATAGACTTTGCTCATAGCAATACAATTATCTAAGACAATTCCAAAAGACTTGTGATGGAAAATGCTATCCACATCCAGAGAAAGAACTATGGGGTCTGAATGAAGATCAAAATATACCATTTTCTCTTTTTTGTTTTTTCTTTCTCATGATTTTTCCCTTTTGTTCTGATTCTTTTTTTCACAGCCTAATGTGGAAATATATTTGACACGATTGTGCATGTATAGCCTATATCCTATTGCTTGCCTTCTTGAGGAGGGGGAGGGGAGAAGGGAGAGAGAAAATAATTTGGAACTCAGAATCTTATAAAAGTCAATGTTGAGAACTATCTTTACATGTAACTGGAAAAAACAAGGGGAAAAAAAAGAAAAGAAAGTCTAGATGAGTCGTGAGACTTGAAGGCAGATTTCCTTGGCTCCAAGACCATCTTTCTATCTACTATGACACATTGCCTCTGGAAACCACAAATATGAATTATTTCCATTTTATCACACCTCAAAATGACATACAGAAACTAGAAGATGAGATCGTTCTTTGTTTTGATTGTTATTAAAAAATGGAATAAGGCTTCATCGGATTGCAATTCCATCTTGACTCCCCTACCTTCCAGCCCTAAGTTTCACATAACATTTATAGAAATTGGAGCTAAGAATTCATCCAATACAACCCATTCATTTTACAGATGAGGAAACTAAAGTCCCCAGGGAGAGGCTGACCAGGGCTAGGGAGAGGAAGTGAATGGATTTGCTGCAGGCAGTTGCTGGCATTCTCTTAGCATCAGAATCTAAGGAGGTGACAATGACAAGGGAGGACTGGGGGTGGGGGGAGTGGCTGCTGGGAAGTGTAGGCAGGCCTGTGGAAAGCCTGAGAACTGAACGGAATGTCTGTGGCTGAGTGACGTTTGGAACCCTATCAACTCACTAGCCCAAGGAATGGCCTGCCTGGAAGAGTCCAGCCAGGCGGGTCTTCTGGTAATGTGAGTAAACAGGGAGACCTGATATAGCCCAGATGCTCCCTTAAATACCCTGATAATGCTTTTCGTTTTGCCTGTTTTGATTTTCGGTATTCTATTATCTATGTCTATATATATGGAGATAGATTTTTTTTTTCCTTTCTGTAATCCATTCTTAGCTGTAGGAGTGGGGAAATGCACAAACAATTATGGGTCTGACTCACTGACCCACCCCCGGAAACCAGTGGAAGATGAGGGGCGGGGGATCTACAGAAGGGGGCCCACCTATTTGTAGCTTGTTCTTGGTATTGGTCCCTGATACCTAGGTGAAGGTGCTGCTCCCTTGTGAATGAATGAGACATGGGGCCTAGAGACATTTTTTCTTGGACTCTTTTCCATTGGCCTTACTGCCCATTTCAGTATCACTTTCCAGTTTCTCAGATCTCTCCTGATATTCTCCAAAGGAAGCTAGACAATTATGTTCTTCCCCTCTTCCCCCGATATTGCTTGAAATTAAACAAGAACCACAGAGCCACAACAACTTCCCAGCCTGAGAAGCACATGCTGTTAGTTTGGTCATTCTGTCCAGCCAATTTCCATCCCCACCCACTGGAGCTCTTCCTACAATTTAAGCTTGGAGTTAATATCAGAGCTGATTACAGTGGAGAACAATGGCCCCCAGAACCTTTCAATACAGACCTTGAGTGTTTAGTTGTCTAGAAGCCAGGCGCAGTCAATCCACAACACCAGATTTGTTCCAACAAGTGAGAAGGCCCTGGATCCCAAATCAAGGGGGAGGCCAAGCCAATAGAAATTCATCCAGAGGAGAAGATGCAGAAAGAGAAAAATGGCAAAGCTGGTGCCGGCTGTTGGTAATTCAACTTCTGTGCAGGCTGAGTCTCATGGAATCTGCTCCTCCCCACCACCCCTGCTCCAGGCCACTCCCACAGTCTCAAGCACTCCAAGGCCCACAGTGGCTTCTATATTTTTATTCAGGAAGGGGGAAGGTCAACTCAGCCTCCTGGTCTGGATTCTGGACTTCTGCCCAGATCTCCAGGCGTCAGCAGTGCCCCCGGAGTTTCCTGTTGAAAAGGGAAAGCTCCCCTACTCCAGGAAGCCCTATTTTCTGCCAATTTGGGGTATAGGGTCCCTTAAAAGTCAAGAACACAAAAGCCAACACTTTCTGCTCCTCAGTGACCCCCTCCTATCTGGAACCAACAAAAGAACATTGTGACTCAGGGGTGAGGGTACCAGGACCAGAAAGAATGCATGGTGATTCTAACTGCTTAATTTGATTCAGTTGTCTAGGAAGTGCCCAGCACTGTGCTAAGGGCACAAACAAACAAACTCAATGATAGATAGACAGAACAGATAAAAACAACCCTTGACCTCAAGAAACTTCCATTCTGCTGTTCAGTATATGACCAGAAGCCTTGTGCTTCATCTTATGCTGGCTGTGACCAAGCACAAACCAACCTCACCTCAAGAGGGCTTCCGAGGCTAAATGATGGGGAGGAGAAGGAGAAGCTAGGAGGAAGGGTAAGAGATTTCTCTCCACATCTCCAAGCATATGACCCTACAATGCCTACTACGAGGAGAGAATTACCTTCCTAGGAATGGCTTTCTTCAGATGCTGAGACCACATAGCCTGCTACTTCTTTAACTGTTAACCACATCACTATTTCCATCCCCAAAGAGTACTACTGTAGGATTTAGAGCTGGAAGGGACTTTATGGATCATTTAGTCCAACCTTTGCGTTTTAAAGATGACAAAAATAAGGCTTAAGGAGAGAACATGATTTGGCCAAGGTGTGGTGGGTAGACAATAGTAGAGCTGGGATTCAAATTTAGACCCTCAGACTCCAAACTTTGCATCATGTAGACCTAGACCCCCATGCTTGGATATACTTTGGGAAACATGATAGTGGGGGTATCTAAGTGGTAAAGTGAATAGAGCATTGGCCCTGAAGTCAGGAGGACCCAAATTCAAATCTGGCATCAGTCACTTAATAGCTGTGTGACCCTGGGCAAGTCATTTAACCCCCACTGCCTCAGGAAGGAAGGAAGGAAGGAAGGAAGGAAGGAAGGAAGGAAGGAAGGAAGGAAGAAAGGAAGGAAAAGAAAAAAGAAACATGATGTGCATAAAGACAGGCTAACAAACCTTAAGGGGCTTATAATTAAAAGAGATTGTATTGTTGCTTATCCATGAGGTATATATAGTGAATTGAGTGTTAGACTTGGAGCTGGGAAGACCTGGGTTTAACTTCCGCCTCTGCTTCTTTCTAGCTCTATGACTCGTGGCAAGTCACTTCACCAGGCTGAACCTCAGTTTCCCCATCTGCAAAATGGAGTTGGATTAGATGGCCTATAGGGTCTCTTCCAGCTCTAATTTGATTATCACAATATATCTCCAATATTCTTTGGGCTTATTTAATGTTTGAGAGCTTTAAAGGTCTATTTTCCTTGTCCTTCCCTCTATAACTGGTGTTCTTAACCTTTTTTTCTGTCATGAATACAGTCTGAGGAAGTCCCGGGAAGCCCATGTACCCCTTTGCAAAATATTTGTCATACTAATACATAGGATTATAAAGGGAAAATATTGTAATCCTAATGCACAATATAACAAAGGAAACCAGTTATACTGAAATACAGTAATCAAAATATTTTAAAATAATTTCATGAGCCCCAGGTTAAGGACCTTTGCTCCAAAGAGGGTCAGTTTCAGTATTCCTGGTGCTTCCTTTTAGTTGATAAGAGGGCAAAGCTGAAGCCTTTTCCTTAGATCTTGTTGGCAACGTCCCTTCTTGGCCTCTGTCTCTCACTTCAATGGGGCTTGACATGAGAATCCCTATTCTTGCCATTCCTACATCCACACCAGATGAACACATGAAACAAGGAAGAAAAAGGCAGGAGGCAAAGTGGAAGGGAGGTTACATGCGTCTATGCAGGGCAATCCTGAGTCATTTTCATTTTGGAAGGGGAACAGAAGGATTCCTCTCCCCTCAAAAAAAAAAATTAACCCAAACTCCATTCCCTTTCTTTCTTTTATTAGTTGTGGGAGTGGGGAAATGCACAAAAAATTCTGGGTCTGACTCACCGACCCGCCCTCAGAAACCAGCGGAAAACGTCGAGGGGAGGGCACTCTGAAAGGGGATCTATCTGTCTCTAGTAAGTTCTTGGTCCCTTATGAATGAATAAGGCATGTGGCAAGAAAATTGATTCTTTCCCGGAACAGGAGAAATTGATGAAATAGTTTACAGGGACAGTAAACTGTACAACAATAAGCTGCCTTATTGGGTACACACCATCCTTTGCCTTCCTTCTACCCTGTCCTTCAAGCACAGGTTATAAAGGCAAAACAAAACAAAGGAAAAAGACTATCCTGGTTCATGTTCCTAGTTCAATATGCATCTGTCTGCCTCCTGGTTTTCAAGTAGAAACCAATGAGCCTGAAAACTTTTGAGGGTCCTCATCACCACCAGCCATCCTTCAGATCTGGCTTCTCTGGGCAGCTTCACAGCTTTCTCCAGCACCAGCCTCCCTCCTTTCCCCTTTACAACCCCAGACAACACAAACGAGGGCTTTGTTAGGACATCTGGCAGGGGCCCTGGCTCAGGCTGCCTCACTACAGCCTAGCCACAGCAAAGGAAGGAGACAACAGCTCCAGGGACAGACAAGAGGATAACAACCCTATGTTTGGCTAAACCTCTCGACTCTAATTACCTCCTGTCTGGGCCCACCCATAACCCTCCAAAACCAACATCCCCATAATGTTCACAGGATTTCAGTTTATCTAATAGAGAATTCAGAGAAAAACAAAAAAGTGGATGGGATTATTTTTTTCTTCAATGTAAGCATTGAATGTGATTTAGTTTTTAAGTGGTCTAAATTTCAAGGATGATTTTCCAACACCTCAATGTTAACTTGAGGCAGGAATCTGCAGATAGCTACAGGGAACCCGTGCTATACTATTATTATTGAAGGCAGCAGTTGACCCCCTATCATAGACATCCCTTTAAGCTGTTTTCAGTAATGGAGGAGGACCACACCTGAGCATTCACACTCTCTCACTTTGCCATCCTTATGACCGATAGTAGAATAAGGGATGCAGTTGGCATCTGCTGAGCCAACTTCTCTTTCTCTGAAATCATCTGTAGAAATTAAATCAATGATTGTACTCTCATTAGCACTATGCTTCTAATTAACAGAACTAAGCTGTCCCAAATGTACTCAGGGAAGTTCCAGACCCAACTGAAACCCATTATCTCTCCCAAATCACCACCCACCAACTTTTACCAAACCAGTTGGGGCATGGTGCCTGAGTAGTATCTGTTTCCAGGCTTGATCAGAACCAGAAAGTCACCACCCCCAATACTTCCCTCCCAAACCCACAAGTTCTATGCACTAATTGATTCAATTAAGTAAACATTTAGTGTCTACTATATGCCTGCCACATATGGAGCAACTGGGTGGCACAGTGGAAAGAGCATTGGGTTTGGAGTCAGGAGGATGTGAATTCAAATTCAACCTCACTTATTAGCTGTGTGACCTTGGGCAAGTCACTTCACCCTGTTTGCCTCAGTTGCTCATCTGTAAAATGATCTGGAGAAGGAAATGGCAAACCACTCCAGTATCTTTGCCAAAATAACCCCAAATGGGGTCACGGAAAGTCAGACATGACTGAAAAAAACTCAACAACGAAAATGTCTGCAGTGGAAGACACAAAGACAAGAATGCTAAACCTTAAAAAGTTTACATTCTGCTAAAGGGTAAATGAGAAGGACACACAGTGTAAACAGATAAGTAAGTAAAAAGAACAAGAGGCAGCCTGGCATAGTGGATAGAGAGCCAGCCTCGGGGTCAAAAACATCTGAGTTCAAGGTCCACATAGATACACTTGGCAGTATGACCCTGGGCAAGTCACTTAACTTCTGAGTACTCCAAGTACATAGCTAAGGATAAAAGGCTACAAAGCGGTTACTGATCTGCATTAATAAGGGTAGCCTTAGGGGTGTGCTGATTAATGTCTAACAATCAACTCTCTGCATTAGGGATACTTTCTAAAGTCTCAGTAATCAACTTGTGGTTTGTAATGGCTGGCCAGTTAGAGGAGGCTCCCGAACACCCCTGGGTCTTTTTCTGGGGAGTTCTCTCTTCCCACAGGATAACAGGACCTTTACCCCCTCACCGCTCCTATTCTATTACAAACAATGTCATCAAGAAGGAGAGAGCATGAATAAATGGAGGGGCAGGAAAGGTCTCTCAGAGGAAGTAGTGCCTGAATTAACTTACTTTCTTCCCAAACTTCCTTCCCTGTATTTTGAAGGAAGCCAGGGATTCCAAAAGGTCAGAGGAATGGGAATACATTACAGAATGGTAAGCGAGAGAGTGTTGGTGGAAACCTATATTCACAAAGGCATAAAGATCCAGGCCCATTGCTAGAATGCTACAGCAGGAGTCAGGATTGATCCGAGTTCAGATTTGACCTCAGATTCTTACTAGCTTTGTGGCCTTGGACAAGTCACTTAACCTCTGTCTGCCTCGGTTTCTTCAACTATCAAGTGAGGGTAGTAATAGTACCCGCTTCCTGGAGTTGTTTTGAGGATCAAATGAGATACGTAGGTTGTCGTTGTTGTTGAGTCCTGTTCAACTCTTTACAACCCCATTTGGGGCTTTCTTGACAAAAACACTGAAGTGATTTGCCATTTCCTTCTCCAGCTCATTTTACAGATGAGGAAACTGAGGCAAACAGGGTTAAGGGACTTGCCTAGGGTCACCAGCTAGGAAGTGAATCCAGATTTGAACTCAGGAAGATGTCTTCCTAACTCCAGGTCTGGCACTCTATCCCTGGTCCTATTATTTGTAAAGTGCCTTGCAAAGCTTAGAATACAGTATAAATGCTAGCTGCTGTTGTTGTTGTTACTTAGAATGAAAAGACTTAAGTTCAAATCTTGGCTCTGCTCCTTACCACCTATGTAACCACTTCCCCTCTCTAAAGGGGAAATAAGAATAGGTGACATTATATAGGACATTTGATCCTCACAACAACCCTGGGAAGCAGCTGTGGTTTTTAACCCCATTTACAAATGAGGAAACAAAGACAGAATTAATCAACTCTCCTAAGGTCACATAGCTAATAAGTGTCTAGGGCAAAATTCCAACTCAGGTCTCCCTGACTACAAGTCCAGTGGTCTAGCTACCCTGCCACCTAGATCCCTCAAGCCCCTTCTACTCAATTCTGTAATCTGTGGGTTCAATTCTGTTGTGAACAAAGTAGTATCCCATTCTCCCCTTCAGTTTGGCTGCCCAATCTATGCACTGAGAACCTTCTTCCCAGTGTATTGGAATCTCCATTGCAGTGAAGGTTGGCTTGGATGGCTATAAGCCATCCAAAGTAGTCAGATGGAGCTCAGACCCCGTTAAGATTTGTTTTCCTGTATTTTTACACCTGGACACTGAGGCAGGAAAGATAACATCCATATTCCCCCTATGCCTGTCAGCTCCACCATGGGGCAAGAAAGAAATTGCCAAAGGGATAACTTCCAAATTCAATCTAGCCCTTCTGGTTGACATCTGGCAGCCCTATGAAGACAGCTAATGACTGCCAGCTGATTTCAAGACTGAAAGTGGTAATTAAGGCTACTCTCTACTATTGTTGTAGTCGCTGTCATCTGAGGATCTCCCAGTAATTAAGTCTCCCGGCTTATCCACACCCCAGCCCATCACTAGAGGCCCAGAAGAAACCAGGTAGTTCACCCTCTTTGTCAGGGATAGAGGTGAGGAGTTTACAGGGATTCTCACTGCCAAGGGTCAGGAAAGAGTCAAATCTGGGGTGTTCCCCATTCATATACCTTGGAATAACTATCGTTCTGGGAACACCACTTAGCAGCTTTCACATAATCCCTTAGACACCAGGCACACCCGTGTTAATAGCTCCTCTTTCCTCAAAAGTGACAATGGCACAAAATCTAGAAAATCTGCTAATGGACTTGGCCGCGACTTAACTCCAGAAGACTGCAAGACCTTCAATTCTTTCCTCACCCTCCTTCATGGTCACTGGCACCAGAAAAGTTTGAGAGCAAGTGGTAACTTGCCAACAAGGGCCTAAATACTCACAGAACCTGATTAAGAGGATCATGGCGCCAAGATTGGCACCAGCTCCGAGCTGTGAGGAAGCACCAGCTTTAGTGGCGTTAGTAGTGGGCATCGAATATAATCATCACACAGGAGTGAGGACACCAGGATGAGGTCAATGAGGAAGTGTTTTATCAGGCTGAGTTTAGGATTCAGTGCCTCAGTGAGCATTTATTAGGCACCTGCTCTGTGGTAGCAACTATGCTATGTGTTGGGGATACAAAAATGAAATAATTCTTGCCCTCAAAGGCCTCCCGTTTATTGCAGCAACCACACTGGCACACCCAGGATGGCTGCTAGCATGAGTTCATAGACCTACTTTACTAGGAAAGATAAGGGGTCAACAATCTTTTTTAAATTATATTCACTAGTTCAGGGGAAAAGTCAGCACCTTGGACTTGAGAGAAAATATAAACAGAGAAAATACAAGCAGAGAAATAAAGACCAACAGACGGAGCTCTGACTGTCAGAATCAACTATATACTTTACATACATCCCTGGATAGACAGAACCTTTACATCTGAGCAGGTGGGAGCTCTGAACATAAGGCCACTCAGAATCTCGGAGGGAATCACAAGATCCTTCTCATAAGTGAGCCCCAAAGCAAAATACCAACTCAGAGTATATGTACACTTCTCAGAGCCAGAGGCATCACAACCCTCATAACTCAGTGCCTAATTAGAAATTAGCAAAAGGTGTGAGAGCCTTCCTACAAGCAAGCCTCCCCTAAGCAAGTTTCCTTTAATGGGCTCCACTTGAGGCCTATTAATGGGCAGGGGAAGATCTCATATTTCATTAACATTACACCATTCTATCAGAGGAGACAACACATACAGGTATAACTATATACTAGATATATACAAAATACATACAACACACTTTTGGGGAATAGGGAACACACTACCAGATGGAGGGGATCAGCTCCGAATCCTCAAGTAGAAGGTGATAAAGGAAATTAAGTCTTCTAAGAGATGGAGGTGAGGAGGGTGAGTACTTCAAGAGGTAGAGACAAGAGATGGGGTCATTATGAGTGAGGAATAGCAAGATCTTTTTAGCTGTAGAGTATGTGATATAAAACGATATGTTTCCTATACAGGCAGAAAGTAGCAGAGCCAGAATTCAAATATGAGTCCTAAGACTCCAAGTCCAGCATTTTGCCATAGAACTACTTCCTGTCTCTGGACCTCATTTTCCCCCTCAATAAAATGAGAGATTAATCTAGATAACCTCTCAGGCTCCTACTATGTCCAACATTCTTTCTTTGATGCTATACTGCCTCATACCATTATCCTGGAGCCATGTTCTTCTTTCTAAGGGAAGGAGGGAGTAAAGAAACACCAAAGGGACTTGGTTCTCCTGTGTCTAGAAGCTTGGGCTAGACTGGGAACTTGGGAGCTGAGACATTCATTCTGAACTAAGTACAGAGCAGTGTCCTAGATAGCAGAGGTGTAAAACAGACCCTGCCCTCAAGGAGCTTATGATTGAATTGTCCTTGTTTTATTCTGAAGACCAGGGGCTAAACCTGATGACTTCTTAGGAATTGGCCCCTTCCAGTTCTGGGATGTTATGTTTCCTCTCTGGAACCTCACCAAAAAGTCCTTGTGCCTGCCACATCTGGAGCAATGAAGAATATTTGCAGCTATGAGAAGCCTGGGAAAATCCCGTAGCCCGGGGAACAGCAAGTCTTTGGCAACTCCCATAGAAGTGTATGTTGGGAAAGAAGAGAAAAGCTTCTCTCTTTCTCTCTCTCTCTCTCCCTCTCTTTCTCTCTCTCTCTCTCTCTCTCTCTCACACACACACACACACACACACACACATACACATACACACACACATATTCATACTCACATTTCCCTCTCTCATCTCTCTCTACCCTTCTCCCACCCCTCTTGGGAGTATTTAAAATTCCAAGAATCTGAATTGCTTCCAAGCAGTGAAGGGCTGGTATCACAGAATCCAGAGAAAGCTGGAGAGTTTGAATAATGATTACAAACAGTATCATCCACTTGGAAAATTGTAGTGGGAATATTGGTGGCTTACCATGAGGCAGCCACTCAGAGAGTAAATTTAGAGTAGGGATTCTTAACCTTTTTTTTTTCATATTTTGATATGATGGGTCTTAATTTCCTTAGTAATCCTATGTATTTTATGTTATGCATTTAAACATTATTCTGAGGAGTCTATAGGCTTTATCAGACTGTCAAAGGCAGTCATGACCCCTTTTAACCCAAAGGTAAGAATCCCTGCTCTAAAGCATACCAGAGCAGTGATAGAGTATGCTGGAAAGATCCATGACTCCAGAATCCAAGGAGCCAGGTTCAATTCCCAACTATAACATTTATTTCCTGTGTGAATCTTGGGTGAATGGCTCAAAATCTTGGGTCCTCAGTTTGCTCATCTGTAAAATGGCAGAGTTGTATTAGAGGGCCTCTGAGACTCCTTTTATTTCTAGATCCTTGGGGTTTTAGCTCTGACATCGTAATACACTAGAAAAAGCTTGGTAGTCTGATGATTTTTAACATCCTATCTTATAATCTAGTTCGAGAGATAAGTTTTAGACATAGGGAAAATGATCTCCACTGTCCAAAGTGACATGTTAGCTGGCACATGACAGATGTTTATCAAATATTTTCAGATTGATCGCTCTCTCCCTCCTGAAGTTTTCTTAGAACACTTGGGATCTTTCTCTACTGTATTATACATATCTATTTTCATGTCCTATTTATCCTTCCCCCAACTCCAGTCTCCAGTTAGCTGTTTAAGAACAGAGCCAGTATGTGTGCACACATCTGTACATATATATGTATGTGCAAGTCTTTGTGTGCTGTGTGCATGTATACACACATACATGCACATTTATGCGTGTGTATGTGTCTATACAGATTCTAGCGTAGTACCTTGCAAAGAACAGGCACTTAACAAAAGTCTTTGGAAACACTAAAAATGAAGCCAAATGCTGAGTAATTGTGATGAACGATCTTGGCCTAGAGAAGAGATGGAAACTCTTCCA
Organism: Pseudochirops cupreus; assembly: GCA_028627135.1. Classification (NCBI taxonomy): domain Eukaryota; kingdom Metazoa; phylum Chordata; class Mammalia; order Diprotodontia; family Pseudocheiridae; genus Pseudochirops; species Pseudochirops cupreus. The sequence continues at coordinate 285,468,013 of CM053583.1, read as the reverse complement.
TCCTTGTAATAGAAAGGCTGCAGATGAAGAATGTAAAAAAAAAAATTACCTCTCAGTTAGTTTTGCTTAACTATTTTTCTGCTTTGCAAAGGAAGGACACATAGATTAAGATCTAGAGTGAGAAGGGAGCTTAGAGATCATCTAGTCCAAGCCCCTCTTTTTACAGATGAAGAAACTGAGGGCCAAAGAGGTTAAGTGACTTGTATAAGGTCATATAAGCAGTTAGTGCAGAGCTGGGATTTTAACTCAGATCTTCTGCCTCCAAAACCAATTCTCTTTCTATTATACAATATTACATTTAGTGGTTGCTGTTGTTGTTGATGGTGGTAATGGGGGTGGGGATGGGACTGAGAGTGTTGTGTGTGTTTTGAGGCAAGATTTGAGGAAAGATGAAGTTGGTGTAACTGAAAAATAATGATGTAAAAATAAAAGGGGCAGCTAGGTGGCACAGTGAATAGAGCACTGGCCCTGGAGTTAGGAGGACCTCGGTTCAAATTTGACCTCAGACACTTAACACAAAAAAACTAGCCATGTGACCTTGGGCAAGTCAATCCCAATTGCCCTACCTTCCCCCCTCCAAAAAAAAAGCCAAAAAAAAAAGACATCCAAAATATATGTAAATTTTTTTATTAAAATCTCTTGAATGAAATTGAACTAAAGAGCAACAAAAGTAGTATGTTATTGTGTGGCAGATTGAGTACCATACAAGTATATGAGAAGAGATGAATGAGGGCTAGAACAGTTAGAGATGAGTCATTTGAGTTGTGTTTCTCCTTGAGAATCAGGTCCAGTAGGGTCACTCAAATCAATACCCACCTGACAGGAATCCCTGAGCATCAGAGACCCCAAGATGTGCAACTCCAACCAATCCAATCTTAAGATCTAATAATGGAATAGTGAGGAAGACAAGTGCACAAGGTGGGAAAGGGGCAGGAGCAGACCTGGGGAATCCAGGTTTTTGTTCAATTGTTTTCAGTCATGTCTGACTCTTCATGACCCCATTTGGGGTTTTCTGGGAAGAGACACTGGAGTGCTTTTCCATTTCCTTCTCCAGCTCATTTTGCAGATGAGAAAACTGAGGCAAACAAGGTTAATTGACTTGACTATGGTCACAGGGCCAGTAAGTATCTGAGGCCAGATTTGAACTCAGGGAGATGAGTCTTCCTGACTCCAGGCCCAGCGCTCTATCCACTGTGCTACCTAGCTGCCAGGCTGGGGGTGCTGCCTGAATGACTCTTCCTTGGAGAACTAGGAAGTGCCCAAAGGCAAGTTGTACATGATAGCAATGTCACAGGATCATAGACTTACAGCTAGAAGGGGCCTCAAACACAATCCAAAGCAAAGGTGTCAAACATTCAGCCCTCAGGTCAAATGAGGCCCTCAACACTCTGGAATGTGGCTGAGGAAAATTAAAATATAATTGGGAATATTTAACAAAACAAATAAAAGCATAATAAAATAGAGATAATATTCCATTTTAAATTTAAGAATTAATTAAAATTAAGTTTTAAGTTTAATTGTGACCCATAACGTGTGCAGATTATGTGCAGATTAGTGACCCCTGTTTCTACTTGAGTTTGACACCACTAATCTACAGAACCACCTCTGACATCTTAATGAGTCCATGGACAGATTTCAAAGGGTCTATGAACTTGGATGGGAAAGAATTAGATCTTTATTTTCACTAGCCTCTAACCGAGATTTAGCATTTCCTTCCGTTATTTAAAAGTATTACTTTGAGGAGTCCAAAGGCTTTGCCAGACTGCTAAGGAGGCAGTGAAACAAAAGAGGTTAAGAATTCCTGAACTAGTTCAACCCACCGATTTAGAGGTGAGGGAATAGAGGTCCAAAAAGGTTATGCGATTTATCCAGAGTTAAAAATATACTACGTGGCAGAGCCCTGATTCAGACCCAGGTCCTCCCCCTCTACCATACATAATACTGTTCCAACTCAGAACACCCATCAATGCCTCTCTGCTTCCTTAATTGGAAATGCAGCCTTGGAGCCAGGTATGGTAGCCCCCACCCAGTAGTCCCTCCTGCTGGGGAGGCTGAAGCTGGTGGATTGCTTGAGTTTAGGAGTTCTTAGCTACAGTTGTTATGGTCTTTATTGTTATTTGTCCTTTGTTTTCAGAGGACCAAGGACATTAAGGACCATGTCTTGACTCATGGGTGAAATGGATTTAAGTGAGACATACTTACACAAAGTACAGTGGCAGGACAAAAGTCAAGATGACTGGCAATAGCCCGGGATGCACCTTCATGTTTTCAGTGTTTGCCCAAACTTTAAGCACTCCACAGCACCTGCTTCCTCTGCCTCCATGGCCATTGGAACAAGTTGTTCTCACATACCCATTTTACTGAGAGAAGTCTTTACCTGGCTTGGGATAGATATTCCCCTAACTCACGGATCATTTTGAGGCCTGTCTGTTACCCTCAACCTGGTTTAGCCTGTCTGCAGGGACAGTTTCCCTGCAGTAGGGCTACAGCTGACTGACTGTATTACTAAGTCCCATGGTGAGCCTTTGCGAGTGGAGGATCATTAGGCTGCCTAAGAAGGAATATGCCAATCCAAATAAGAAAAATGGAGCAGGCTAAAGTTTCCATGTTGATCAGTATTGGGATTGGTCCATGAGTGGTCATTGCACTTTCATTGGGGGTGAGAAGACAAGGTAGCAAAACAAATGAATGCAAAAAGAAATTCAGCCCTTGGGAGAACCATCGAATTTTATACCTGACAGAGACCTTGGAGGTCACACAATTCAATCGTATTATTTTGCAAATGAGGAAACTGTCCAGGATCACATAGCTAGTGAATGATAGGGTGGGACTAGAACCCAAGTCCTTTGACTTCCAGTCTGTTATTCTCTAACCCAAGAATGAATTCAGTGCTAGTAAATTCAGGTCATGGCAGGCCAGCATGGGGAATGTTTTTGGAGAAGGGATGCTTTCCAGTAGCTGTCAACTCATAGTCTGTTAGTAACGTGAAATTGGCTCCCAATAGATTTCTACCAGGCCACTTGGTACTGTTGGAATAGAACCACATTCTTCTCTCTTGCTGAGTCTAAAGGAAAGTTAAGGAAGGGAAGGCATTGCACCCCTCTCTTACCCAGTATCCCAAGCAACAATGTGATAGTGACACTGACAACAAGAAACTTAGAGCTGAGGACAAGTACAAGTCTTGGTGTATACCACATTCCTCCTTCTTGTTCCAGAAGAAAATTTTCCTGGCCCTCAGGGAATGAGGCCCCAGGCAAAACTGACACTGCCCATTCTTCCAGAGTTCTGACTTCTCTTTGGGACTGATCCAGCTGTTTGAGAGATGGGTGGCAGCTGCTCCAGCACAAGACTCTCTCCAATCTCTTCCAGTTCAATCCCCACCCTTCTCTCCGCTGCCTCTGGCCCTCTCTCCCTTATGCACACTGATTCTACTGACTTGGTAACTGTTCCCCAGAGACTCCACTGAAAAGAGCAGAGTCTTAGCCACTAGAATGCTACACTATACCAATCTCTGGCTCTCATTCATTCATTTAACAAACATTTATTAGGCACCAGCTTTGTGTAATCCTGAGAATACAAATAAAAAACGGTTCCTACCTTCGAAGAACTTGAGTCAACTGTCAACTGGTAAGGGGTGGACAAAATACTAAAGAATTTAGGGAGGTAGGGCAGTAGTAACTAAGGCATGTGGAAAGGCCTCATTTAGGAGGTGGAATGTGAGCTAAGCTTCAAAGGAAGGGAGGTGCTCCAGTAGATCGATGTGATGAGGGACCACGTTTCAGGCATGGGGGACAGGCTGTACAAAGACAGAGACAAAAGGAAGAGAGTCCAGTACAGAACATGACCAGTTTAGTCAGAGTTTAGAGAATAAGAAAGAAGTAATACAGAATCAGACTGGAACCAGATAATGAGTGACTTTAAATGCCAAAGAGAAGAATTTGTGTTTTATTTTAGAGGCCACAGGAAGGCAATGAAGTCCCTTGCTAATACAAGTGTGCTGCTATGAGTATTTTGGCACATAAGAAGACTTTCTATCCTCAATGGCCAGGGGACAGATGCCTAGCAGTGGAATCTCTGGTGAATCTCTGAGAATCTCACCCCAAAGTTCCACCTCTAGGGAGGGCTAATAAATCGGAAGTCAATTTCCCTACCACCCTCAGCTCCCAATGAACAAAGCCACTAGACTTGGAGTCAAGACCCGAGTTCAAATTCTGCCTCATATAGTTGCTGGCTATATGACCGTAGACAATTCATCTAACCTCTCTTCTGCCTCAGTTTCCTCATTTAAACTGAGAACAATACTTCACAGGATTATGGTAAGGGTCAACTGAAATCAAATGGATATAAATCATATTATTATAATTATCATCACTATTGTTATTAATTACCATACCGTGATTAGAAGTTGCATAAAATGCCCAGCACATGTCTGTGATATATCCACAACACTATTATTATCCTCATACAGTTGGGGAGACTGAGGCAGATAGAGGTTAAGTGACTTGAACAGGGTCACTCAGCTACTAAGTGTTTGAGGTGGAATTTGAACTCGGGTCTTCCTGACTCCTGGCCCAGGGTTCTATTTACTATGCCACCTGGCTACCGAGGAGACCTGGGTTCATGTCTTAGCTCCCCTACTAATCAAGTATGTGGCTATGAACAACCCACCTAACATCCATACCCCGCCTATTTAAGTTGCAGGATTATTTTCAGGAAAGCACTTGTAAAACGCCAACGGATACACCAGAGGGAAGCAATACAGGGTAGTGACACCTCACTGAATTAAGAATGAGAGGGCCCGAGTTCAAATCTCATCTCTGTCACTTGTTAACCTTCCTGACCTTGGATAAATCGTATTATCTGGCTTGTTTCTTCATCTCTAAAATGAGGGGGTTGGACTAAATGTCCTTTAATGCTTGCAAAGTGCTTCATGTAGGTTATCTCATTTGATCTTTACACTTGTCCTTTGAAGTAGATGTTGTTATTACCCCATTTTATAGATGAGGAAACTGAGGCCGAAAGAGGTTAAGTGACTTTCCCAGGGTCACAGAGCAAAGTAAATGTCTGAAGAAGGATTTGAACTTGGTTCTTCCTGACTCCGAGTCTTCCATTCTACCCCACCACACCACTTTCTTTCCTAAAAGTCTATGATCCTCTGATCACAACAGGTAATTAATAGTTGAAGTAGAGGAAAGAGTAAGGATTTGGAGTAAAAAGATCTGAATTCAAATCCTGGATCTGATACTTACTTTATGACCTCAGGAAATTCACTAAACCTCAGTTTCCTCAACTTTAAAATGGGAATAATAGTCTTTACCATACTTATCCTGGAGGGTGTGGCAAGCAAAATATTTTGTAAATATTAAAGCTTTATAGAAATATGCACTACTATTATTCTTATTTGTCAAATGAATGGATGATTACATAAGACACACACAACCCACACACAAAACATCCAGACACATACATATACTTAGAGCACAAAGGGGCGAGGGCACACTCTTTGGGTAGAAGTGATTTCAGGTGTCATTTATCAATACTTAGAGAGCTTCTATGTGGATGAACAGCTCCACCTTTTAACTACATTTGTAAATTTGGGCAAAGCACTTAGACTCTCTATGCCTCAGTTTCCTCATCTGTAAAACGTCCTTATGTCCTTTTCTATGATTAGGTCCTCTATGATTCTACAGTCAGACTTTGGGGTGGTTCCTAAGAGCAGAACTGAATCCAAGGGGTAGAAGTTACAGGAAGGAGTTTTTGGCTCAGTAGGAGAGAACTCTTCCTACACATAATAATAATAGTAAACATTTATATACCATTTACTATGTGCGGGGCACTGTGTTAAGCACTTAACAATAATCTTATTTGAAGCTCACAAAATCCCTGGGAAGTAGGTGCTATTATTATGGCCATTTTGTTGTTCAGTTGTTTTTCAGTCATGTCCAATTCTTCGTGACTCCATTTGGGGTTTTCTTGGCAAAGACACTGGAGCGGTTTGCCATTTCCTTCTCCAGCTTATTTTACCCATGATAAAACTGAGGCAAACAGGGTTAAGTGACTTTCCCAGGGCCACACAGCTAATAAGGTTCTGGGACCAGATTAGAACTCTTCCTGACGCCAGGTCTGGCATTCCATCCTCCGCACCACCTAGTTGCCCCTATAGGTGAATAGGACAATGTAAGTGGAAAGAATCACCACTATCGCAAAAATCAAAACTGAACTCTAAAGAATTGAAATAGCCAAGCGTGGTCCTGAAGAAGAGATATGAGGATGCCTCTCTCTTCCTTTTTTGCAAACGGGAGGGGCTATGAAGATGTAACACTGTAGATGCTGCCTGATTTGCTATACAGACTTCCTCCTCCCCTTTCTCTTTTATTCTCTGTTATACAGGATGGCTTTCTGACTGGGGAAGTAGTACTATAATGGCAAAAGAAGGTAATAGAATGAAAGATATAATATTTTAAATACAATATGTATTATAAATATATTATGTATATTATAAATAAATAATATATAATGTACATTATATAATACATTATATAATATATAAATATATTATAACCATAAAATATACATATGTAAACATATTATGTATATTATAAATCTATTATGTACCATTACACATAATAAAAAATTTAAGAGTTCCCAATCACTGGAGGTATTTAACCAGGAACTAGATGAATACTGCTTGCTCAGAATTTTTAAATAATGTTTGTTGAATTGGATTGAAACTGGACACTGTCAAGGTTATTCATGGAATCCTTGGGAAGTTTTATTAAATGTCTTCTAAGGTCTCTTAATTCTAAGACTCCATGGTTCTAGATACAAACACAAGTACACACCCTAGGTTGAGATGATCATATTCTTTTTTTCACAACCTTATCGTTGGATCACAGATTAGGAACTAGAAGAGATCTTGGAGATCATCTAATCCATTTCACAGATGAGGAAACTGAGACCAATAGGGGTTAAATGTGTTTCCCCAAGTTAAAGTGATAGTACACAACAAAACTGAGAGTCTAACTTTGGTTGCCAACTACAAACCCAGTACTCTTCGCACCACCTCACAATATCTCCTAACCCTATTTCCTACCCATTCCAGTACAAGCTCCCCAGTAACCATTGTGATTCTTCCTGCTCACCTGACTGTTATTCCAGTGCCACTTGATCATCCCAAGGTCTTTGAGGATCAAAGGAAAGTCTAACTGTTGCATATCCAGGTCAAGGTGTCTAATAAATGCAATGAGATGAGGCTTTTTAATCCTTTTTTATGTAATGAAGCCATTGGGTGGTCTGGTGAAACAGACAGATGCCTTTTCAGTATAACATTTTATTTTAAATGCCTAGGAATACAATGGAGACTACTTATATTGAAATACAGTTATCCCTTGCACATCATTGGGGTTGGAGTTAGGCCGTGTAAAATTTTTTGATGCCCTCTTTGTACCAAAGAAGTCTCAACTTTTTCTTTTTCTTTTATGAGGTACCTTATTGTACCTTGTGAATACTTTATTGTAAAATTTGGGGTTAATATCATATAATACTATACATATTTTTATGCATTTCTGTGTTTCTAAACTTTCTCAGTGTCATCTGCTGGCCTTTGGACATCATCTGTGGCTTCCACAATATTCTCTCCAAATTCCTATTTAATTTTTTTTTTGGAGGGGGGAAAGTGGGGAAATTGGGGTTAAGTGACTTGCCCAAGGTCAACAGCTAGTTTTTTGTGTTAAATATCTGAGTCCACATTTGAACTCAGGTCCTCCTGACTCCAGGGCCAGTGCTCTATTCATAGCGCACCGAGCCACCTAGCCACCCACCTTGCCCCCTTCCCCCCGCACCTATTTAATTTCTTATGTTGACTTGTCCTATATTGAAACTGCGATGGGGAAAGTTGAGATGGAAAAGGGATAACTGTGCATTCACCAAACTGTACGAAAAACAAATGCACAGACTCCAGGCTACGAACCTCAGCATTTAGTGAATTCTTGGCATGGCACCTTCTTCTCCTTCCTGCTATAGGGCCATATGCAGACTGGGGAGAAGGCAATGGGTGCATTTGAAAAGAGTGTCTGTCCAAGAGGCTTCTTGAGTAATAGATCCTGCTAGTCAAACCAAGCCCAGGCTTTATCAGCACAATGGGGGAGCCCCATTGCCTGGGAAAATCCCTTACTTTGTCCCTAGTTTCAGTCATAGAAAAAGCTACTTCCTCCAAACCTCAATTGGAAGTGAATACTTCCAAGGGGCACGAGAATGAAGATTTCGTTTCCTACCATTCTGGGAGGAACTGCCTTTTCAGAAGTCATCTCCTACATGTTGTTGAGTCATTTTTTAGTTGTGTCTGAATTTTCATGACTTCATTTGGGGTTTACTTGGCAAAGATACTGGAGTGGTTTACCATTTCCTTCTCTAGCTCATTTTATAGATGAGGAAACTGAGGCAAACAGGGTTAAGTGACTTGCCCAGGGTCACACAGCTAGTCAGTGTCTGACACCAAATTTGAACTTGGGAAGATAAATCTTCCTGACTCCAGGCCCAGCATTGTATCCACTGTACTACACCCATATCCTACATCCCTTTGTCTTAAGGTAGGAATACACATATTCATGCCAGCAACAAAATTGTTTACTTGAACAAAATCTCTCTCATATGTTTCTACTCTCCATCCTACCCTCCAGCAAGCATTCCTTGGCATGCCTTAGTTATCTTCTTAATGCTAAGAACTGTCCCTACCAGGAAGTTCTTCTTTGAGTCTAACAAAAGTCCCTCCAGTCACAGCTTCAGAGCATCTCTTCTAGTCTAATTCATTTCTTTCCAAGTAGAGAAACTAATTCATGAACAAAATTCACTTTCAACCAGATCAAAAACTATTTCCAACTCTTCTACTAGTGTTTATTTCCAAGGCTTCAGACCTCACACCAGAATCTTCAAGAGGCAACCTTACCAGATCAGGCTCTCCCCACTGTGTTTTGTGCTCAAACAGGGACTACTGGCCCATTTCCATTTTGGGGGGTGAGGTTCTTCTTATCCATCTGCTCTTCCATATACCATTCAGCTTTGTTTGTCAGATACAGCTAAGATTACCTGTCCCTCAACCATTGTGGTTTAAGCCACTTAAAGGGTTCAGGACAAACATTTATGAGTCAGACCCCTTTTATATGCTTCATATCCCCATCCCTCTACTGGGCAACTAGGTGGTGCAGTTGCCAGGCCTGAAATCACGAAGACCTGAGTTCAAATGTGACCCCATATCCTTACTTGGGCAAGTCACTTGACCCTGTTTGCCTCAGTTTCTTCATCTGTAAAATGAGCTGGAGAAGGAAACAGCAAACCATTCTAGTATTTTTGCCAAGAAAACCCCAAATGGGTCAGGAAGAGTTGAACGTGACTGAAACAACCAAACAACAGCAACGCCGACTCCTCTCACCTCATACTAGGAACACAGAAAATTGTTGCTCTTTTCAAACATATTTTCAATAAAATCATACAAGAAATTTGATTCACAAATACATTAACACACACACTCATTCAAGATCATTAAATATGTCCCCTCCCGTACCCACTACAGTAAGATTCTGGCATTATATTTGTTGTAAGTGTTCTACCTCCAGCCTTGTTTTCTAAAAAGATCCTTCACCAAGCAGTTAGTGATCACTGGATTAATATGAGTCTTAATAGTTTCTTTCTTAGGAAAATCTACTCAAACTTAGATAGCAAACTCCTTGACAGGACTTCTGTCCTTCCCAGCATCTAACACAAAGTTTAGATTCTTGGTCAATGTTTGCTGAATGAATGAATATTAACGTCAAATGGACAGGCACACAAGATTGGATCATTTCACCTTATCAATTGTCATCAAAGCTTGACAGATACCACATTTGCCTTTTTTTTTTAAAGAAATGAGGTTAAAGACCTTGTGATATGGACACCTGACCTTTTGCCCAGGGAGCAAAGCAGAGCTGCCTTCTCTTAACGGTCACCTCCACAGTGACAGATCAGATGATCAGAGAATCATAGATTTAGAGTTGGAAGGTGCCTTAGAGATCGCCTGCTCCAGCCCCCTCAATTCACAGATGAGGAAACAGAGTCGGTGAGTTATCTTGAGATGATTTTCCCAAGGTCATACAGGAAAGGGTCAGAGCCAGGATTCAAACCCAGAGTTTCTGAATTGTCATCTAGGACTCTTTCCATAGCGCATCTCAAAAACAAAATCAAAACTCTCATCCTTTGGTGACTGGGTTTGATACCTAGGACCATTCCATATATCTTGAAGTTAAGGAAGACAAAGGCCCCTCCTCACCCTTCTGGGCTTTCCAGCTCTGGAGTCATCTAGGCTTCTCAAGGGTTGATATCATTTCAACTTTTCTGCCATTAGCTGCCTCCCCCACATTTCCCTGAAAGACCAACCAACCAGAGCTTTCTCACAGAGTTGTAGGAATCCTGGCCAGGGAAGACTTGGCATAGGAAAGGGGCAAAGGATGTCCAGCTAAGACTGCCTCCTCTTGACAGTTAAGGAGGGAGAAAGGCAGAGTGGTACAGTAGAAAGAACACAGGCTGTTTCAGAGGACCTGGGTTCAAATCTAGCCTCTGATACTCCCAGTATGATCTTAAGCAAGTTGTTCAACTGTCTTTGAACCTGTTTTCTCATCTGTAAAATGAAGATCATAATACTTCTATTGGCAACCTCTATGGAGTTGCTGTAGGGCAAGAGTTTTGAAAATCTTAAGAGTGCTATAGAAATATAAATTATGATCACCACCCAGAAGTGGCCAGGTCCAGAGTATACAAGGACTAAGGGCATTCTACTCCCACCCCAAAAGGGCAAACAAGGGCAACATTCCATTCCTCCCAGTTTACCTCTGGCATAGGTCCCCATTGCCTAATTGGGAAGTTCCCTCTGCCCCCCACCTGCTGCCCCTAAATCTCAGTCTTACCCAGCCTTGAGTTGCTTTAGGGTTATGAGGATAGCTGCTATCTGACACTGCCTGGGATCCCATTCTCTTTCCCCTTCCCTAGTTTCTCCAGACTTGAGTGGGTGGGAGAGAGTGTACCCCAAAACATCTGAGACAGCAAGGGTTTCCTGGGGTCCCCAAGCAAACAATCAATCAAACGACCATTTACTTAGCATCTAAGATGCTTTAAGCTTTGTGCAAGGTAATGGGAATACAAGGACAAAATTGAAACAGTTCCTGCCCTCAAGAGGCTTACATTTAATAGGGAAATAAAATCTGTACCTATATAGGTATAAACAAAATATACCAAAAAATATTTTCTGAGATTTAGAGCTGGAAGGGGCCTTAGATGCCATTCAGTCCAACCCCCTCACTCTACAGATAAGAATACTTAAGTTGAGCTCAAATGCCTTAAGTGATTTGCCAAATAATGCCAAAAGTAAGATGTGTAGACGTGTTTTCCTGCTTCCAAGTCCAGAACTCTGCTACACCAGGAGTTCTTAACCTTGCTTATAACTGGCAAACACCTTTAGATCCAAAATTGTCGTTGTTTGTTGCTGTTCCTTTGTTTCAGTCATGTCCAACTCTTCATGGCATGGTAGGGAAGGGCGGGAGTTCTTGGCAAAGGTACTGGAATGGTTTGCCATTTCCTTCTCCAGCTCATTTTATAGATGAGGAAACTGAGGCAAGCATAGGTTAAGTGACTTGCCCAAAGTCATATAGCTAGTAAGCATCTGAAGCCAGTTCTGAATTTAGGAAGATGAGTATTCCTGATTCTAGGCCCTGTATTCTATCCACTGTGCTCCCTAAAACATAAAATAAAATATTCAGGCTTACAAAGAAAATCAATTATATTGAAATATAATTATATATGCATATATATACATATATATATATATATATTTTTTTTTTTTTTTTTTGCAAAGTACACAGAGCCCAGGTTAGGAGCCCTTGCCGACTATACCTAAATGGGGGTGGGGTGAGGGTGGAGAAAGGATTAGGGCAATCAGGAAAAACTGCAGAAAGAAGGTAGAATTAGACCTGAATCTTGAAAGAAACGAGGATTTCTAAGAATCTATCAGAGACCCACTCCCCAATTACTTAGTTGCCTAGTGTTGAAGGTAGACTTAGAGGTCTAGGAGAAGGATCAGAAGTGGTTACCCCAAAGGCAAAGCCATTTTCGCAACCCTGCTTGGAGCGGCAGAGGAAAGGAGAAAGGCAGCCAGCTGCAGGAGGAATCAGGAAGGCCCCCAAAATGGAAAAACAACAATGCCTTGGTTACCCACACTCATGCCCTCCACCCCACAGGTATCAAATTACCAACCATAATACTCCCTGGGTGGTAGCTCAGCTTGACGTATTTTTAGACTCCCCCCCATCTCCCCACTTTACTTGCTCCTAACGAGAGCCAGATGCCTCCTCCTCCTCTCACTGCATTTAACATTTCCCTCCACAGTCCAGCCTAATTGCACAGCCCCGGCTCCAGAACGATGTTTAGATAAGTCCTGAGGGGAGCCAGCTGCCCCCCACACACTCGGCCCCCCTGCCCCAGGGCTCCCCTCCCCTGCTCCCCTCTTGCTTTGCACGAGCTGGAACCACATCCTTAAATGGGCCTCCAGTTCCATCAATGCTGCAGGATGCATGTTTCTCCATTCCAGGGGCTATTGCCAATGCCTGTGTCCCTAGCTATCCTTTAAACCAAAGGTGTTCTTAACTGGGGAGGTGGGGTGGAGGTGGGATGGATCCCCAAATATTCTGTGGTTAGATTTCAGGAATCCATGAACAAGGGTGGGAAAAATTACACCTTTATTTCAACATAATTGGTTTCCTTTGTAACCTTATGTATTTTATTTTATGCATTTAACAACATTAAATTACACACTAACAGCATTTCTAAGAAGGGGTCTATAGATTTCACCAGGTCACAGAAAAGTTTAACCCCACCTGTGCACCCTGAACTCCCCCCCCAACAGATATGCTCTCAACCCCAGTTCCACCCATCAGATCCCTGCATTCTGACTACCAGACACCCCTAGTCCCTATCAGTAGGTGAGTATTTCTAGGCTGATACTGCTGCCTTGTCGTTCTCTATGGCCAATAATGTGTCAGTCTGAAATCCTACCCCCAAATTGAACCTAAAACTACTGCTAGATTCTTTATAGCCTGTTGGAGGGGAGGGGAAACACTGGGCACACCCACAAGTTGTATGCAAACACAGAAACAGACTATACATATACCCAACTGATTATCCCGGTGCTGAGGTTGGGAAAGATGAGGTAAAGAACTGCCCCATTGATTTTCAAAACAAAATTCCCAGAGGACCCAGAAATCCAAGTCATTTCTAGCTGGCTTTAATGTAGTTTGTCCTGGCCAGCTTCCCTCCTTAGTCATGTCTAGCTTGACTTAATGTGAAAATGAGAGGTCTTCTGTATGCTTACACCAACGGGGTGTATGGAGGCAAAGCAACCCGGATAGCTCTGAGGATGTAGGGGGGAGCCTGGCTAGGACAAAAAACTGGCCCCGAGGGATCTTCAGATTAGATAATCTACCAGGAGATAACTTGAGGATTCATCCTCAGAAGCATATACATCTATATATGGGCCTATGTGAGTATATGGATCTAAGTATATGTACACATGTGGGTTTGTTGGTTTGATTTTGTCCAGACCCATGATTTCATTGGTCTAGGCCAGGAGTTTTCAGACTTTTTGGTCTCAGAACCTCTTGATATTCTTAAATTTTATTGAGGATATCTCAAAGAACTTTGTTCATATGGCTTATATCTATAGATATTTACCATACTTGAAATTTAAATGCCTTAATATTATTATGAAAATATTTTTTACCTCACAGGACCCTGAAAGGGTCTTGGGGACTCCCAGGGATCCTTGGATCACACTTCGAGAATTCCTGGCCAACTCTCTGTAAGAAAACTCCCTCTACAAGTGGCAGATCAGCAACTGGCCTGCCAATCACTTAGAGAATTGCCTAGATCAGTGAAAGGTTAAATAACTTTCCCAGGGTCACACAGAAAGTACTCATCAGAGGCAAACCTTGAATCCAGGTCTTTCTGACTAGACTATAACTCCTATACATCTCTTATGTATGTATATGTGTGTGTATACTAGAATATAGCTCCTGTATATCTCCTATTTCTACCTATATCATTTATATGTATATATACATACTCACACGTGTGTATGTATATATGTGTGTGTATACACACACACACACACACACACACACACACACACACACACACACACATACTCAGGTATATTGAAGTCAGCTCAAACTTACTTGGGATAGCCAATTGTTAAAATTTCATTGTGAGCATTTATGCTTCAGAATTCCACAAAGGCAACAAATTACAGTATAGTAAGTAATTATTTTGTTGAGTGTGTAGGCTTAGGAAAGTGATAGGAAAAGTGTGAATAATGCAACTTTTTGAAGTGTGGTGTGTATACTTTTTGCCCCAAAGATCCAACTGTTAAACATTTACCAGCCTACTCCGATTTCTCCTCCTTGTGGTACATAAGGGAGACATAAGTAAAACATTTCCTTCTAATATAACCTTTTGTTGGTGTTTACTGTTGTTATTATTACATATTAGAGGGAAGCAGCCTGAATTTGCACAATGTGCTGCAGAAGCTTTCTGTAGCCAGCAATTATCCACCGTGTAGATGTGGGGCAGCCCTCCGGGAAAGGATTAACTAGGGGAAGGTTTAAGAAATAGAGCAAAACTACCTGAAGGAGATGGGCAGGTTAAGGGCCACTTCCTCCCTGGGCTGGACCAGTATTTGGCTGAAGCCCTGACCTCTTCACATTTCAATTTCTATTTCTTAACCTTAACCTTTTCTTCTAGCTTCTCCCTTACGCCACCCCAGAAAATGTCTCTAGTGACTACAACACAAAGGCCATTACCAGTGTTTTCAAATAAACCCCAGGCTTCTCTCCTTCTGTGACCTGGAGTATCTTCTTGACCAGGTCTCCTCCCACTCTCTTCCTTCCCTGTGGGGTGGGGCTGTCAGGAGGCAGAGAAAGAATAGGCTAGACTGAATAACTATTTCCTACTCTCTGGCCTTTCTGAGCCCTATGCCAGTCACAGCTCCAACAAAAAGGTGCCTGGCCCCACAGTTCCCCTGGGAACACTCAATACCACTCCACATCTCTTCAGCTGCCAGCCTCCAATCTTGCCCTGACTCTTGTCAACAACTTCAACCCTCCCCAGCCCTTCAAAAACCAGGGCTCTGTCCCTTCTTCAACTCCATTTTGTCTTCTCAGCTAGAAGCCAAATCCCCAAGAGAAAAGGACCAGCCTAACCCCTCCCTTTCCCCCAGCCACTCAGGATTCCACATTCTACACTCCCCCTCCTGACCTCTCAACCATGCCTGGGTTTCTAAAGAGGCTCTCCAAAGCTCAAGACCCAGACCAAGGTGGGTGGGAAGACTAGAGAAACAATTAGCATCCTTTGCTTTCTGTCAGTCCTATTTAAATATTCCCCACCTAACAGGTCAGGGCAGCAGCAGGGTGGTATTATTCTCCTTGCGGAGCTAAAAGCCAGGGCACAGACAATGCTTCCTGCCTCAAGCTCAGCGGGGAAGGTGCTAGGTAGAGTCTCTCTTTCCTACAGTTCTCTACAACCCACACAACAGAGAGGGATTGAAGGATTAGCCAGCCAATTTAAGGGTTTCACAACTTTGCTCCTGGGAGAAAGGAATTGTCAACGGGCCTGTGCTCAATTTGGTTACTCTCAAAGAAGCGTCTTCTCTGAATGCGTTTCTGTACCTAAAGGGATTGCTGGGTCACAGAAAGAAACCCAATTTCTCAGTATTGGTAGCTTGGCCACTTTTCTTGCCTCCGCATTTTTTTGCATCCACTTTATAGCTTTATGCTCAAGCCCTCTGAACATAAATGTACCCCTGCCCTAGGATGTAAGAACAGATGGCCAGAGCCCTGATGTCCCTTCCCTGAAGCTCATGGATGGGAGTTTAGGCCCTCTCTACAGAATGAAATGTAATTAATGTCTATTGAGTAGCGCCTTGGTGCAACCTACTTACAAGTTAAGTGTAAGTAGGACCCTACCAAGAAGGATGATGTAAGAAGTCGATTTCAGAGGGTGTCCCTTCCCCAAATCCAAACCCTTATTCATCCATTTTTTTCTTCTTTATTTTCTTCCCTAGACCCCTGCCTTCTAGGCTCGAAACCAGGGGAGGCAAGGCTGCACCCCGCCAATCCGCCTCCATTCCTACCCCACACCCAGACCCAACCGTAAGGTTTCACCCCGCTGGGAGGCGCTGCCGGGCTGCGATTCTGACCGGGGTGGTCTGGGGCAGGACAGTCAGACCTAAAGGCATCAGGGCGCCTGGCGGCCCACCGAGTTACCCCCTCACTGCGGGCATCCATCTAGGGGGACGAGGGAGGGCGCGATTCTCCAGCCCGCATATCCACGATTGTGTGTGACCGACGGAGGAACGGGGCTGGCAGAGCAGTAGGAGCTGTCCTGGCTCTTTCCTTCCCAAACTTTTCCCGCCCGCATCGGTGCTGGAGAATGAGGCGCCCCGGGAAGGAGGGGGTTAGGTGGTGTAAGAAAGGTTTCCGAAAGACGTGTAAGAGGTCCCAGTCGCAGCATGGGGAACGTGACAGGGCCGGGGCGGGGGCACTGGCTCCAGCAGAGCAGCGAGTAGAGAAGCGGATCCTTAGCAAGAGCCGAGTCCTATCCTGCTACGCCCCACACTCCCAACTCAATCCTAGAAACCTCCCTCCGCAGGTTTAGGTGGCCCCTCTAACTGCTGGGATGGGGGGCTCCATGCAATGCTTCTCTCCCCCTGTGCACCCCCAGCCCCCGGAATCCCCATCCTCAATGCACCGCCCCCCTCGCCACCGTTGTCCTGGGGCACTACTCACTGAGTGGCCGGCGGGGCTGGCAGCGGGATGGACCAGGACGGGCTGGAACTGGAGGCGAGGCCGCCAGGTTGTTTTGAAGCTCTGGGGTTGGGACTCTCTCTTCTCTCCCTCCCTTCTCCTCCTCTTCCACCTCCTCCTCCTCCTCGGGTGGTGAGGAACCTCCTCCCCCATCCCACCCAACCCCACCCCTCTTCTCCCCTCCTCTCCCCTCCTCCTGTCCCCAATCCCGCCTCCTAGGGCTGTGATGTCAAGAGCGGGGAGACTGGGCGTGTGGGAGAGAGCAGGGAAGGAAACACCCTAAGAAGCAGATGGTGAAGGGGCTGGCAGCACCCTACCCCACGACCACCCTCCTCTCTTCTCTTCCGCCCACCTGGAGCTCCCAGAAACTCTGTCAAAGTTGGGAACGAAATAGGTAGTGGGGGCGGTTAGGCCCGGGGTGCTTTGGGGATGGCCGGCGAGTTTCCCCGAACTTGTTCATAATTCCCTTCTCCATCAGCTCCCTAGGAAGTTTTCTTACCCCATCCCCTCCCTAGCTTCTTCGCAGAACTTGGGGTTCGGACAGTAGTGCAGCTCGGGGGTTGGGGCAGGGGGGGGGAGGCAAGAGTCTAAGACGGGTAGGGAAAGGAAAGGAAAACTTTGCAAAAAGGAGAGTGTAGTTTTTAACTTCGGGTCACCCAGAGAGTAAGTCCCTGGCCATATCTACACCTTCTCCCAAAGCCCAAGCGCTGTCCCCTCCCTCAGTCTTCCTTCTGGTTGTTGATAGGGGTGAAGGACTTGGAAGTGATTGGAAGACAAGGAGTAATTCGCACAGCTCCCCCAAGTTCTGCCACTGCCTTACTGTGTGAGCTTTCTTAATCATTTTATTTCTTTGGGCCTCTGTTTCCTCCAGGGTTGTGGGGTGGGGATCCCCCAGATTTCTCTGCCAACTTTAACAATCTTTGTTTCTACTAATCATTTTTTTTAAAGCGTGGCTGAAGGGAGAGTCTGCTAGTAGTGCCTTTGGGCGCAGACTAAGCTCCGGAAACCAGGGAGGTGGGGAGTGTGGAAATATGTGAGAACGGAGAACGCGAAAGCAGCCCAGCTGCAAGCAAAGGCCAGATGTGCCGCACATCAGGCGCCAGCGCAGCTGTCTGCCGTGTGCCTGTATTCAACCCCTAGTCTGTATGAAGAAGAGAAGAAAACCTGAGGAAGTAGAAAAGCCTATGGAATGGAATTTGGAACTGAAGTGGGTTGTACAGACCCAGAAAAAGAATCGGTTAGTTAGTACAACCCCCCAGGAAACTTTGTCCCAGAAATATTTAAGTGACTTGTCCAAGCTAGTTAGTGGCAGAGTTGGGACTCAAACTCAGGTATTTTGATCTCTAGTCCAGTGTTTTTTCCAGAGATGAGAATGAGGGTCCCACCTCCTCCATGATGATGTCTCCCCAGGCTTTAGCCTAATGGGAGACCCTGGCCGTTTTATTTATAGTCTGGGGTCTAGAAATGTTAAATGATTTACTCAAGATTACATGTCTAATAAATGGAAAACATGGTACTTCAAACTAGGTCTTCTGACTTCAAGTATGTGTATGTATTTATATATGTATGTATATATGTGCGTACACATATATACGTACATATATATGTAGGTATGTCGGTATTATGGATTGCAACCATTCTAACAAACCATCTCTATTTAGGTCATTAGGCTATACCTGCTACAGGACTGAACTAGTGTAGCAGCTCTTAGATTCTCACTAAATATTCACAGTGGAGCTCCTCATCTCATTTCTCCCATATCTATCACAGTTTCTGTTGTGCCAGATCTCTTCCCAACCCAGCTATTGAGGCTGCAAGGGGTTGACATGCTGGTATGTGCATTATCAGCCCCACCAAGGGTTCTTAAAAGGCAAACATTTCTCCAAATCATTCAGAAACTGTCTATGACAAAGGATCCAGATGCTGAAAAGAGTCAACATGGTATTGGAAGAGGAGCTAAAAATCCTGGGTTCCTTTCCCAACTCTGTCTTTAGTTCCCCCTTTCCGTTTCCTCCTTTGTAAGATGCCTTCAAGCTTCCCAAAATGTGTGACTCTAGCAATAAGGGTGATGTCTCTCCTCTTCCTTTTTTTCTTCTGAAGAAAAACTAAATCATTCTTTTTTGAAAATTTAATTTAAAAAAATTCTTTCTCTTCCCTTACTGAAGAAGAAAGAAAAACAAAACACCTATAAACAAATATGAAAAATCCAGCAAAACAAATTCCCATGCTGCCCAAGTCCAAAAAATATGTTTCAATCTGCACCTTGAATCCATCGCCTCTCTTCAGGGGTTGTGTATATGTTTTATGACGAGTCCTCTGGAGTCCTGGAATCCTTGCATTGATCAGAGTTCTTTAAGTCTTCACAAGTTACAATTACAGTGTGGTTGTTTAAATTGTAGTCCTGGTTCTGCTCACTTCACTCCTTATCAGTTCATAAAAGTCTTCTCAGATTTCACTGACATTATCCCTTTTAGATGACCATCTTTAAAAGATTGGCAAGATAGAGAAACATAAGGCTCCCCACCCCTCCAGACGTATTAAAAAGAGGCAAAATGGTCTAATGGATAAAGAATTGGATTTAAATTCTGCCTCAGATGCTTACCAGTTCTATGACTCTGGGAAGTTCGAGTTAATCTCCCTAAGCCTCAGTATCCTCATCTTCACAACTATGCATTTGAACTAGGTAACTTCTAAGCTGCTTTCCAGCTCTAACTCTGTGATCCTATGAAACTGCCCCTCTGCCTTTACTTTGTGGGTCACCCTGACATTGGCAGAGTCCAGGGGCTTAATGAACCTCTCCTGAAAACAAACTGTTCCCAAGCACACATATTAAGAAAACAGGCCCTTTTTGGAAGTTATCCGGGTGTCTTAAGCAGGTGAGGGAAACACAGAAAGGCTTGTGTTTAAATAAAGATGCAGGGTATGTTACTAGACTTGGTTATTGAATTAGTTTTGCGGAACTGATTTTTTCTCCTCTTTTTTTATTCTTTGTTTCAAAGACTGAATCATGGTGGGGAGGGGGAGAGGAGAAGATATATTCAGAAATGGGGGTGATTTAAAAAACAAGTCATCCATAATTTTTTTTAAAGATTCAAGGAATAGGGTGTCGGTTTGAAATTCTCCCTTCCTCCCACCCCTTCTAGCTACTGCTCAGCATGCTACCACAGCTGTAAATGTGTAAACTTGGAAAAAACCCAGCTAGGCCTGTCTGGAGGGGCCAAGAAAAATCTGCAAACCCAGATCCCAGTGGCCTCTTTGAGATATTTTCCACATTGTTCTCTCCCTGTTCCCCTCCACCTCCACAAATTTGAGGAGTGAGAATTATTTCCAAGGGAGGAAACTCGAGTTTGATGTTAGACTGCATGGTGCCTAAAACCTGGACCTCTACAATTTCCCCTTAGGGATCATTTCAGTGGATTATAGGATCAGAGATTTAGAACGGCAAGAGATATTAGAAGTCATCTGATACAACCCCTTCATTTGTATAGATTAGGAAACTGAGGCCCAAAGAGGTTAAGTAATTAGCCAGACATACAGGTAGTAAGTGAAAAGCCTGGGTTTGAAATGTAGGCCGTCTGACCCCAAATCCACACTGCACCAAATATGGACTCTTTCCATTATACTGTATGTAGACTCCAGGGCTTAACTTTTCCCTGACTCTTCCTTAGTTCTGGTTGTATGACACAGTCATATTAGGCCTGCTATCAAAAGTAACAGTCATCATCACTAATATAAAATAGTATCATTATTAATAGTGATAACCATCTTGATACAAGGAGGTTTAAATCATCATAACTGTATTCTGCAAGCCTTTATCAATGCTTAATAGCAACCCATTAAAGAATATCCTTCACCCCAACCAACCCCACCCCTCCTGGGCTCTCAGGCCTCCTTTGAAGACATTGTCTGCATGTAAGCCCCCCAAATTTAGGCCAAATAAATAACTGATTAATTGAGAATGCCTAAAATAATAACAGTGACAATAATGAAGATCACATGTGTAGTGGGAAAAAACTCTGGATTTAGGGTCAGAAGAATCGGGTTTGAATTCTAGTCCTGCCATTTACCTGGATGATTTTGGGCAAATAACTCTATGAACCTCTGTTTCCTCAACTATAATATGAGCTAAGGGGACCATCTCCAGTCATCCTGATCTATATCTTGCCACTGGACCCAGATGACTCCAGAGGAGAAAGTGAGGCTGGTGACTTTGCATGGCCCTGCCTCACTTAAATCCAATTCTCTTGTAAATCATGGCATCATCTTCCTGATGTCATGGTCCTTTTTGAGAATGAAAGAGAAGCAACAAAAGCAAAAGCAACAATATGACTGCAAAGGCTCCTGCCTGAAACAAAATGGCCTAAATTATGTGAATTACTCTTATGAATAATAATATTAATAATACCTTGAATATTTAATGTGCTTTATTTCAAAGCACATTCATGCCAGTTGAAATCATGGAGATGAAGGTGTTTGGAAAAGTAATAAGAACAAGGGAGGGCTTCTTTGGGGGGAAGATGAGTTAATGGGTACTGATAAAGATGTAAAAACAGAAAGGCAGCAGTAAACATTTTAAAATATACAGAAGAAAACAAATCAAAAAGGAGTCCTGAAGGTACACAAATAAGGCAATGTTACTACCTTGTTAAATTCAATAGACAGTAATCCCTTCTACATCATGACTTTCCCCACTGAGGTTTTGATATATTGTGGGTTATAAGAAATTAAATGGGAATTTGGGGGGAGTTTTGCGGAAGCCGCAGACAGCACTCCAAGGCCAGCAGATGACACAGAGTCTATGACCAAATACTCAACCTAAATTTTACAATAAGATACTGTAAACACCTCCATAAAAGAAAAAACTTCTTCTCTGGTACAAAGGAAGGGCCAAAACGTTTTACACGAATTTTCCAGATGTCAGGGCACTGTGCCACTAACCCCTCTGATGTGGAAGGAATAACTGTACACTATTTTAAAGCAAACTGTACATAACAGAAGGTTAGTTTCATGTACAATCATTTTTTGTTCTTCTTGGTATATCAAAATGTACTTGATGTTGGCTAAGTTTATAATGGTAAAGGAAAAAATTAAGTATGAAAGCCCTATATGGATATAAGCTATTGTTATTAAGGGATCCCCATATCCAACAGCCTGTTCTAAAGATTGCAGAATCATGGGATGGTAGGAAGAATATTGAATTTGAAGTTGGGGGGCAAGTCATGGCCACCACTCACAACAGGCTACATGGATTTGGGCAAGTCATCTAATTGCCCAAAGGCTGAGTTTGCCAGTCTGTCAAACAGGGAAATAATCATCTCTATCCTATGTATCACAAGCTCTTGTGAGGCTCAGATAAGAAAATGGATATGAAAGGCTTTCGTGAACCATAAATCACCATATGAGCATGAGGGGTTGTTATTATTTTATCCAAAGCATCTGGATGTTTGAATTTTCTATATTTCATGAGATTTGGCATTGTGTAAATAATCTCAAAGCTGTCCCAGATGTGGATTTTCCATTAAAGACTAGCCGAAAGGAGTGAAGAGTGTGTTCTATTTCATCATCAATATAATTTCCCAGAAGTCTTAATATCAAGAGCAGATTTGTTCATGGTGAGGTATGAGATGCTGTGAAGAAAGAAGTTTCCAGATGTAGTCCCACTCTGCCTTCAAAACTCTATTTAAGAAGAGAAAAGAAAAGACTAGAAACCCTTTCCTCCAGGGAACCTTCCTTGATTAACACTCCTCAACCTCATTCATGTGGCAAGCCTACAATACTTAAGATCACTTATTGAAACATATTTTTGTATTTCTTATTAAGGATAGTGGGCTTCATGTGACTATCCTTTCCATTCTACACTATTTACCCATTATCTCCCCAAGGGTAGATCCTGGGTCACCTGAGGAGTGCCCACACACACACCTTCTGACCTCAGGATACCCTCTCCTTGAGCATGAATCAGTGAGGAAATGGGAAAGGGAGGAGACACTTCAGTGAACTCCATCCTGCCCATAATGTACCCTGCTGTCAAGTTGCAGGAAAAGACCCACAAATACCACATGAGCTGTAATCAGACTTTTTCCCTTTTCCATGGGAAACACATCCAACCGTTGTTACACAGACAGGAGAGCCTACACATAGAAAACAGCAGCTAGAAGTGCCTTAAAAAGGTTAATCTTCTCCACCTCCTTTCTTCTGCAGAGACAACATCTGGAAGATGAAACTCTCCTGATCTTAAAGACCTCCTCCATCAGATAGACATCCCCTGCTTAACCAGGCTGACACTGTCACTTCTTTTCTTATATCTAATCTAAATCCTCACTGTTGTAGCTGATACCTGTTTGTTCTTATTGGGTAATTTGGTGGCAGATGAAGAACACTGAGTCATCCTCCCCTATAAGAAACATGCTTTGATGGCTGAGTGAGTGGTGGTATATGAATGTAATGGAGTATTATTGTGCTATTGGAAATGATGAGCAGGCAGACTTCAAAAAAACTGGAAAGACTTACATGAACCGATGCTGAGTGAGGAGATCAGAACCAGGAGAACATTGTACACAGTTACAACCACCTTGTACAATGATTAACTTTGATAGACTTGGTTCTTCTCAGCAATGCAAAGTTCTAAGACAACTCCAAAAGGCTATCCACATCCTGAGAAAGAATTACGGAGTCTCAATTCAGATTGAAGCATACCATTTGCTCTCTCTTTTTTGTTTTGTTTGGTTTCTTCTTTCTCATCATCTGTTCCATTGATTATAATTCTTCTTTACAACATAACTAATGTAAAAATACATTTAATATGAATGTATATGTAGAGGCTATATCAGATTGCATACTGCCTTGGGGAGGGGACAGAGGAAGAAGGGGGGGGAAATTTTAAACTCAGAAGCATGTGGAACTGAATGTTGTAAACGAAAAATAAATAAAGTAATAAGTACAAGAAGTGGAGTCATAAAAAAAAAGAAACATGCTTTGAGAGAGAGGGCGGAATTTTTTTTTTGATGGAGGAACACTCTAGATTCAAAGAACTCTATTCATAGAGTCTTCCTCCATACAGAACCTGGGATCCATGTACTTTAAAAAAAAGTTTGAGTAACTGCATGTCAATAGAATTGGCTTCTTTTGTAATCCTATGTATTTTATTTTATGCATTTAATGCACTATTCTGAGAAGTATCCCTACGCTTTACCAGAGGTTCATGATACAAAAAAGCATTAAGACCCCTCTATATGGAAAGTGTTCAAAAATACTGAATGATGAAGGAGCTTCCATGGACCAAGACACGCTAGAAAAGACTCTCCTCCTAGTCGCATTTCCTAAGGGGGGGAATATGCACAGGGGAAAGATCACTGGTTCTGGAGTCAGAAGACCCTGTGTGACCCGGGCAAGTCACTAACCCTCTTATCTGTACAATGAGAAGACTACACTAAATGACCTCTGAAATCTTCTCCAGATCTGTGATTTATGGTTCAGTCCAAACTTGTGAAAGAGGTCAAGAATTCCTATCCAGATGTTTTAAACATGTATCTAGTTTTCTCTTCCCCCTCAAACAGTGCACAGATGAGGTGAAAATTAATTCCTGCAGATGAACAAAGGAGAAAAACATAGCTTTGAATATAACAAGTGGCTAACCAGTCAAGGCATTGATCAAGCACCTACAATACACCAGCTAAGTGTCACGGTGGATAGACTGCCAGGCATAGGGACAGTATGACCTGAATTCAAATGTGACCTCTTACTAGTTGTGTGAGTCACTGGGCAAGTCACTTAACCCTGTTTGCCTCAGTTTCCTCCTCTGTAAAGTGAGCTGGAGAAGGAAATGGCAAACCACTCCAGTATCTTTGCCAAGAAAATCCCAAATGGGGTCACAAAGAGTCAGATGTGACTGAAAAACAACTGAACAAAACGTGCCAGGTCCTTCTCAAGGACCTGAGGATACAGTGACAAAAGTAGCAGCTCCATGTTCTCATTGAAAGGGAGGGACAAAGAAGTCAAAAGCAGTGTAGACATCCAGATGTTTAGTGATGCAGGGGCCATAAAAATGAACGTGATTAACAGTACACATGCCCAAAGGGACAGCTGATCTACTAACAGGCAAGTATAGGGAAAGAGCTATCCATGAAATTCAGACATTCACCTCAGTAATATCCTTACCCCTGTGGCTTGGACCCTGTGCAAGAGAGGCCTCAGTCATTGGAAGGCCACAGCAGAATTTGTCTGGGATAGGCTTCTGTATTCTGGAAAGAGTCTGGGTGGAAAAATCCTAAATGAGTCTTCCAGATGGGGAGCCAAGGTGGGGCAGGCTTGGGAGGCAAGCTTGGAAGTTTCTTTCCTTCTGCAGAGATGCTTCTCTGTGTTAGCCCTGCTAAGGTTCAGTTGAGGGGCAGGGGCAGGGCCTCTGACCTCAGACACTTTGTGGCCTGGGGCAGGGAATGCCTCGAGAAGGGCAGGGAAAGAAGGAGCCGTGTCTGTGAGAGGTTGTCTGTCTAGATAGGATCTGTGCTCTGAGGTGATCAGGCTGCTCTTCTGGTAGCTGTTTTTTTGTGGTCTTTTGTGGAAAGGCAGAAATCAGTAACTCTGGCTAGGAAGGGGGGGGGGTCCTGATGAAAAGTTATGTCCTAGATAAATCCACCAATTGATCAGCTGATAGATAAAGCATCTATTAAGTTCTTATCATGTACTTGGTCCTATACTAAATTTGGGGGACAAGTACACAAGCAAGACATCCCTGCCCTTAAGGAGTTTTTATAGTTATCCCTAAAACATAGCAGGGGTTAAGGCTCTAGGAAATTTGTGTGGGGCAGCTAGGTGGTGTAGTGAATAGAGCAACGGCCCTGGAGTCAGGAGGACTTGAGTTCAAATCTGATCTCAGACACTTAACATTTACTAACCGTGTGACCTTGGGCAAGTCACTTAACCCCAATTACCCTGCCTTACTCCCTCTAAAAAGCAAAAAAGAAAAAGTTGCATAAAACTTTTTGTCTCTCCTTTTGTACCAGAGAAGTCTGAATTATTGTGGTATTAATAGATTAAATGTCAATATTATACAATACTACACATATATTTTATGCATTTCTGAGTTTCCAAACTTTTTCTGGGGCATCTGCTGGTCTTTACATATCACCTTTGGCTTCTGGAAAACTCCCCCAAAATTTCTATTTATGTGCCAACCTGAATTAGGTGTGAGCTTATGAATGTTAGGGATTATTATGCCATTGACCTCACTCCATGATAAGGGCCAGAATGGAGTTCTTTTTTATTTTTTTTAATTTTTTAAATATATTTATTTATTTTGCTATTTTTTGGAGGGGGGAAGGGAGGGCAATTGGGGTTAAGTTACTTGTCCAAGGTCACGCGGCTAGTAAGCATTAAGCGTCTGAGGCTACATTTGAATTCAGGTCCTCCTGACTCCAGGGCCGGTGCTCTCTTCACTGTGCCATGTAGCCACTTCAGCCAAGTTGATTCTTTAGCAACTGTGGCGAGCTAATTTTCAATCAGCTTACTTACTGATAACTCTCATTGGTATAAACACCTTAAATTTTACAAAACATGTTTTGACAATAATCCTGATAAGCAGGTAATACAAATATTACTAACCCCTCTTTGCAGATGAGAAGACAGAGACTCACATTCCCAGGGAATTTTGAAGACAGTACCGCAGATGTTTTCATCTGCCTAAGGGGGGGGATTCTGGAGAACTGGAGAATTGGATCAGATGGGTAAAAAGGGGAAATTAGAGAGAGACATGTGGAGTCACCCTCCAAATTACACAATCCCGTTTGGATCTAGTCCTATTATTCCTGATATTCTCAATTAAATTCACTCTGAAGGAGAAATAACTCATTATTTAAAAAAATATGTAAGGAATATGTCCAGAATTGAAAGAGAAAAACCTGGTGTTTAGAAAAGAACTATGGCCAGGGGCAGGTAGGTGGTGCAGTGGATAGAGCACCAGTCCTGAAGTCAGGAGGATCTGAGTTCAAATTCAACCTCAAACACTTATTACATCTGTAACTCTGGGCAAATCACTTAACCCCAGTTACCTCCAAAAGAAAGGAAAGAAAAGAAAAGAACTGCGAAACTGGGAGTCAGAAGATCTATATTCTAATTCTAACTCTACCACTATGGTGATATGTGGTGGTATGGTGACTTTGAGAAGGTCATTTCACTTTTGTGCAATTCACTTTCTTTATCTATAAAACAAAGTGGTTAGCTTAGATTGACACTAAGATCCTTCTTTCCTTACTCCCTCCTTTTGTACATCAATCCATCAAATCAATATGCGTTTGTTAAGTTCATTTTGTGTTCTAGTTACTGTGACAAGCTCTAATGAATTGAAACCATCCCTGTTCTCAAGAAACTTACATTCTGATGGGGAAGGGGAAGGGAGGAGAAAACATGTATCTACAGGACATATACGAAGTAGACACAATCATTCAGACAAAAGAGAAAGAGGATGACATTATGGAGCAGGAAGCTTCAGAGGAAGCATCTTCTGCCTTGTTGACTTGTGGTATAGTCCAGGCCTGAAGACAGTGACAGGGTTAGAGTCTCTAGACTACATGGGAAGAGGCCTGTCTGAGGTCATGTTGGTTTTCTTGGACTGTGACTTTTCCTAGAAAGGTCAGACCCTTCAGCCTTTGGGAATAGTTCCAATTCTCCCCCCAAGCGAACTGTTCACAAAACCGATTTTTCCATTTATTCTCCACGTCCACATCAAGCCCTGATCATGTAAAAGGAGCCGGCTATTTACGTATAGAATGATTTTGCATTTATATATATATATATGTATATATATGCATATATACATATATATAATATTTATATATACGCACATGTTTATGTCTAATGACAGCCATCTCTAAGTTTGAGGGTGGAAGGGAAGAAAAAAAAGAGATTTACATAACTTTATTATATATTTAAATGGAATAGTAAGTTGTACATAATAATTTTGTAATTTCAGGTACAATCATTTTTTATTATACTATGTTATGGAAAAGTCTATTTTATCTCACAAATTAAAAATAAAATAAATTTTAAAAAGAAAGGAAGTGAATTCCATTATAAAGGAGAAGAGATTGCTTCCTTCTGAGGTGAGGAAAGGAAAGAATTTGAGGAAGGATTCATTTTGAGGTAGGAAAGGGGGAAGAGACTTTTAGTAGAGAGCAGGGCATACATCAGAAACAACATAAGGCTCAGAGATGCAAATAATTTGAGTTAGGGGCATAGGCTATAGAGACAACAGATCCTATAGTTCAATCCCTCATCAAAAAAAATTGACATCTTCTGGTTTTGCATTAATTTATATTCAGTTTATATTTCACTTCCAACTGTTTTTCTTCCACCTACTCTCCCCAGAGAGACATATCCTGTATCAAAAAATTAACAAGAAAGACAGTAAAAAGTAAAGCAATTTGCCAAAACCACACCACACATCAACAGACCTTAACAGTATATGCTGGGGTAGGGAGCCTGTGGCTTTGAGGTTACACGACCCTCTAGGTGCTCAAGTGAGGCCCTTTGACTGAATCCCAAATTCAGTCAAAACAAATTCCCTTAATAAAAGGATTTGTTGGGGTGGCTAGGTGGCTCAGTGAATAAAGCACCAGCCCTGGAGTCAGGAGGAGCTGAGTGCAAATTGGGCCTCAGACATTTACCATTTGAAAAAAAAAAATCTAGCCATGTGACCTTGGGCAAGTCACTTAACCCCAATTGCCCTACCTTCTCCCCTCCAAAAAGAAAAGAAAAAAAAAGGATTTGTTCTGCAAAACTTGACCTCAGTCAAAAGGCTACACCCAAGGATGTAGAAGGCCACATGTGGCCTAGAGGCAATGGCCTGAACCCATAGTCCTTCATCTCTGCAAATAAGGGAAGGAGTTACATTTTCTTATCCCTTCTTTAGAGCTAAGTGTGATCATTATTAATACACAATGTTCAGATATATTGTTGTTCTTTATATTGTTATAGACATTGTGTATGTAATTTTACTAGTTCTGTTTATTTCATTTTATATATAAATTCATATATAAGTTTTCCCCAAGTTTCTTTATATTCTTCATGCTCATCTTTTTTTATGGTGCAATAATATTTCTTTAATTCACAGGCCACAGTTTGTGTAGCCATTCCTCATCAGATGGGCATCCTCTTTGTTTCCAGTTTTTTACTATGGAAAAAATACTATTATAGATGTTAGTGTCGTATGGGACCTTTCTTTCTTCCTTTGACGTTGAGGATATATAGAGAAAGAGCAGCAGGATCTCTGCCCCAACCCTCTCTTTTCACAAATGAGGAAACTGAAACCCAGTTTTATGTTGAGTGCACAGGGTATAGAAAGTTTCAGTATCACACAGATAGTAAACGACAAAGCAAGGATTCCAGTTCGGGTCCCATGATCTTCAAAAGCTGGATTTGTACCTGTATCTTCTGGCTCTAAATCAAGATCTCCCCCTGATCTTACAGGAAGGTAGCTGAGGGAAGGGGGAGGAAGTGATGATTTCTCCTGTCTGTGGAGTTCTTAGGTCTGTGGTGAATTGTACAGTTTGCTCAAAGTGGTGCTTGAATCTGTGATCTCCGGCATGGCAGAGGTCACTTTACCTGTATGGAAAAGCTACAGCTCAGTTGCTAAGAGATAATTACTAGTACCTAAATCAGAGACTCTCTGACTCTCTGTAATGGTTCTTAGTCCCTGAGAACAGATCAAAAGAGACACAAAAAAAAAACTCTAGAGAAAAGGTTTTGAATTCCAAGGATGCTTGGGGAAAATTTATATGAAATGATGCAAAATGAAGTAAACATTAATTAAGAAAGGGTCATTACTTCTCCAGGACCCAGCTAATGACAATTCAATCTGAATGAGCAGCAGAAGCAGATTAGTGTCAGGAAGGTAGGGTATTAAAGTTCACATCAAGCAGGTCTCATCAGGAAAGAAACTGTTCAAGCCCAATCTCTGACATAGAGTATTTGTGTGCCACTGGGTTAGTCATTTACCTGTTTGATGCACCAGGAAACTCTCTGAGACTGTAATCTCCAGAGCAGCTTCTGCTCGGCATTGGTAAAGGGAGTCTCCTTAATGGGAATTCTCTGATATCAGTGAAATCACAGGGAAGGTGCCAAGGGGAAGATCATAGACAGCATGGTGTAGTGGAAAAGGTACTGTATTTGGAGTCGGAAGACCAAGGTTCAAATCCCAACTACTATTTGCATATTTGTGAACTTGAACAAATCACTTTACCAATCTGGGACTCAGTTTTCTCATCTGTAAAATGTTGCTAGTGCTTTCCCCTATAAGTGTCTTCATCTATTCTGTATATATCTTGTATGTACCTATGTACACATGCTGATTTCCATATTAGAATGTAAACTTCTTGAGGTCAAGGATGGGTTTTGCTTTTTCTTTGTATCCACAGCGCTTCACATTTCCTGGTATATAGTAAGAATTTAATAAGTCCTTGTTAATTGACTGATTGATTGAAAGGAGTCAGATGAGAAAATCTCTAAGGTTCTCTCCAATTATGATTCTAGTTAATGTCTGGCTAGAGCTGTCTAATTAGCACAAAACCTGTTATGTGCCTAACCCTGTACCAGGTTTTCTAGGGGTTGTAGAAAAAATATTGAGATATAGCTCCTGCATTCAATCTAATTGATGGGAGAAAGCATAAAAAGATGGAACATTAGTTAAGATTTGAGTGTTAAACTACGAGGGCAACAGAAGCTTAGACATGGGAGTGTTGGATGTGGTCTGGAGCAGTCAGGGAAGGTTTCCTAGAGAAAGGTAGTGGTTGAGATGGATTTTGAAGGAGAGATAAGATTTCAATAGATGGAAAAACAATTTAAGTGGTAGAAAATCATCTAGAAGGCCCTTAAGACCCTGATATCAAGGAATGATGTGGTGAAAATAGTCTAGTAGGAAGATCGGTTTGTCACTCCTATGTGGATTTATGGAGAGTCCAGCTAAGATGAAGAGACCAGCTAAGAAACTACAGTGAGATTTAATATATAATGATGATGAGAATGATGATGATATAGTACAAACATTTAACTCTTTAAGGTTTGCAAAATATTTTACATATATTATCTCTGATTCTGAACTGGGGTCCTTGCAGTGGAAATAAAGAGGAAGGACTCAGTGAGAGACATTTCAAATTCCATAAGTCAACAAGCATTTATTAAACATCTTCTGTGTGTCAGGCTATTGTGTGAAGCATTAAGGGATACCAAGAAAGGCAAATAAACCAATCCCTGCAACCCGCCCCCCCCCCTACAGATTCCTGTAAGGAAGCTTATAGTCTAATGGGGGAGACAACATGTAAAGAATTGTGTACAAACAATATATATACACCATAAGTTGGAGCATTATGAAGGAAGAAATAGCAAGATTTTATCAACAGCCTAAATATAGAGAAAGAAGGAGGGAATTCCAAACAAATATATTCTGGTAGGCAATAGTCTCTGTGGTATATAAGAAAGACTAAGTTATCTCTTCTACATCACGACTTTCCCCATCATGGTTTTGATATATCCTGGGTCAGCACAAGAAGTTAAATGGGAATTGGGGGGCGGGGGGGGAGTTGATGGAAGCTGCAGATGACACAAAAAAGTTTAGAAACTCAGAAATACTTAAAATATATGTATATTATTATATATCAACACATTTTATCTTTTAATACTGTAAACACCCCATAAAAGAAAAAGAAAAAATTCAAACTTTTTCTCCAATAAGAAGGAAAGGCCAAAATTATTTTTGTGGATTTTCCAGATGGCAGGGAGTGCCCTCAAACCCCTTGATGTGAAAGGGATAACTGTATAAGATTGGGAGTTAGAACATCTGACCTCAAATAAAGGCTCTGCTGCTTACTAACTGAGTGATCTTGCACACATCATTTAACCTTCCTGAGCATCAGATTCTTATTTGCAAAATGGGGATCATAATTTCAGCACTTATCTTGAAGTATTACTTTGATGATCAAATAAGATAATGTATGTAAAGCACTTGGTAAACCTCAAGGGACTGTATTATGTAAGCTAGTAGTAGTAGTAGTAGTAGTAGTAGTAGTAGTAGTAGTAGTAGTAGTAGTAGTAGTAGTAGTAGTAGTAGTAGTAATAGAATTGTTCTCTCTTAAACTACATGAGCATGGTGTGTTAGGACTCAGGCGGGAGGCCAAATGGGCATTTATGCCTCAGTGTGAGAGAGGCTTTTTAGGTCTCTTCTAATGTGCATCTGGAACTTGTCTGGCCTCAGCACTGCCTTTGAGGATCACAGTAAGTAAGGTAAGGCAGTTTCAGAGCCGAGATGGACTGGCATCCATAAATCTAACCAGGATTGTAGATTTTGAACTGGAAGAGACCCCAAAGGCTATCTAGTACAATACTCTCATTTTACAGATGTGAAAACTGAGGCCTAAAGAGATTAAATAAATGACTGCCAGTAGGTTACACAGAGAGTAAGTGAGGGAGGCAGGGTTCAAAACCGGGGCCTGCAAATCTATATTTATTAGGAAATAATTGGCACGATATCATATGGTTGAGGAGGCTGGCAAGGCAAGGCTTAGTTTCTCTAAGAAGGGAGTGCTCCCTTTGCCTTTTCTAAGAAACAAGAAAAGAGACAGCAGTCCAGAGCCCTGAGTAAACAGTAATTGTTATTTGGCACATTAGGAATCTGACTTCTCTGAAGTTCAAGCATAGAGCCCTTGGCTTGGGAGTCTCCTAAGCCAACTCCTTGAACTGGTGTTTATCCTACTGGTGGCACTACTTAGTACACTAATAATCAGCTTCCTTTGGATTTAAATGACTCTTTCCTTGCTTCTGTAAAGCATTTTCTCATCTACTCTGCTTCTCATGCTTTTCAAATAGGGTAGGGCTGGTCTAAAGGATGGGGGGGTAGGCAGCCCTTACTCCAGAGATTTTAAAGGATAGAGAAGTCACGTACTTCCCCTTAAAGACCGTCAGACAATTCCCCTCCTGGCCCTATCAGAATAGGAAGCCATCTGTTACAAATCTAATGATACATGGAAAAGATAGAAGCTGTGACATCTCAGAATTTTAGCTTATCAGATTAGTTTCAGAAGACTTTGGGTCCCTTGCAGGAGTGGGACATATGGCAGATAACTTTTGACTAGGGACAAAGATAAGAAAAGTCTGGGAATGTGAGCAATTAGAGGTCTGTAGGAAGTCTGGGTCATGGTCCTCTTCCAGAGCAAAGGACAAACAACAATCTGTGAGGGGCAGGAGTTGCCCCAATGAAGTAACTCCCTTCTTTCCTTCCTTCCTTCCTTCCTTCCTTCCTTCCTTCCTTCCTTCCTTCTTTCCTTTCTTCTTTCCTTTCTTCTTTCCTTCCTTCTTTCCTTCCTTCCTTCTCTCCCTCCCTCCTCTCCCTTCCTCTGTCCATCTAGGGAATCATACCCTTACCTGTGGGTTCTCTGTCCAAGTGAATATAAATTTTGATTGTTGAAACCTCACAAAATAGGCCATTCTTTGCCTCTTTTCTTACCTAGCCTTAATCACTGAGTGAGTATAGCCTCAGTCAAATTAAGGCCCTGGACAGACTTTAGCTTAAAAAGACTAAGGTCCTTCGCTGCATCTGGGGGTCATCTCCAGTCCTCCTGATCTATATCTTGCCACTGGACACAGATGGCTCCAGAGCAGAGAGTGAGGCTGGTGACCTTGCACAGCCCTCCCTCACTTAAATCCAATTCACTTGTATGTCATGACATCACCTTCGTGAAGTCTGATTCTCTTCCAGGAAGGACAAACAACAACCCACAAACTGGAGGGGGAGGGGAGGTTGAGAAGAGTGCCTGGAGGGAAGACAGAGACTGAGAATACGGCAGATGGGGGTAATCAGTGACTGGATGCTCCACCTGTTTAGGGTGCTTTGAAATATCTGTTTCATGCTGAACTAGAAAGTGAGCTTTATGTCCTCAACATTTAGCACTGTGCCTGGGATGAGTCCAGTAGTTTCAGAAGTGTCAGAACCTTCATGACCTCTTTGGGGGTTTTCTTTGGTAAAGATATTGGAATGGTCTGTCATTTCTTTCCCCAGGTCATTTTACAGATGAGGAAACTGAGGCAAATAGGGTGAAATGACTTGCCCAGGGTAACACAGCTAGTAAGTCACTTTGTCACTTCCTGCCTAATGTGACCTTGGACATGTCACCTAACCTCTGAGATTTAGTTTCCTCATCTGTAAAATAAAATGGCTGGGCTAGATGGTCTCATCTCCCCTGTTAACCCTACCCTTTTGATTATGTAAATATCAGGAGATGAGACAGTATAGTTAAATGGTCAGAGCCTCTAATCTGAAGCCAGATTTGAAACTCAGGTCTTCCTGATGCTAGTCCCAGCACTCTATCTACTGTGCCGCGTAGCTGCCCCAGGCACATGCTTGATAAATCTTTCTTTCGTCAGTTAGGAAGGGGGGAAGTTTTTTGGGGGGGGAAAGATAATGAGTTTAATTTTGGATGTTTTGAGTTAAAGATGTCTATGGGATATTCAGTTTAAGATATTCAATAGGTAGTTGGAGATTTGAGACTGGAGGTGAGGAGAAAGGTTAGGACTGACTAGTACAACTGCCTGAAAAAACTGAAGCTTCAAGGCTAATCAAAGATGAGATCTCTGGAGGCTCTGACCATTTAACTTATACTGTCTCATCTGATATTTACATAATCAAAAAGGTAGGGCTAGCAGGGGAGATGAGACCATCCAGCCTAGCCATTTCATTTTACAGATGAGGAAACTGAATCTCGGAGGTTAGGTGACATGCCCAAGGTCACATAGGCAGGAAGTGACAAAGCTAGGGTTTGATCCTAGACCCTGTAACTACAAATCTAGCCCTCTTTCCAGGGTACCACTCTACTCTAGGCAGAGCTTGTTTGCCAAGACTTTGTCTGGGTTCAAGAGTATTTGCAGAAGATGCTAAAGTTTTTTTTTCTGCATCTGTTGATATAATAATATAATTTTGTTACTTTTATTATTAATATAATCAATTATGTTAATAATTTTCCATATATTAAACATCTCCACATTCTTGGTTGGTCATAATGTATTGTTGCAATCTTTTACTTAATATTTTATTTAGGATTTTTTGCATCCATATTCATTGATGAAATTGGTCTAGAATTTCTTTTCTGTTTTTACTCTTCCTGGTTTAGGTAACAATGTCATATTTGTTTCATAAAAGGAATTTAATAGTACCCTTCTTTGCCTAGAATTTCAAATAATTTATTTAATATTATAATTAGTTGGTCCTTAACTGTTTGATAGAATTCACTTGTAAATCCATCTGGTCCTGGTGCTTTTTTCTTAGAAAGCTCATTTATGGCCTGTTGAATTTCTTTTTCTAAAATAAGTCTATTTAGATATTTTATTTTTATATCTGTTAATCTAGGCAGTTTACATTTTTGTAAATATTCTTTCACTTCACTTAAATTGCTAAACTTATTGGCATATAATTGGGCAAAATAACTCCTTTTATAATTGCTTTGATTTCATCTTTATTAGTGGTATATTCACTCTTTTCATTTTTAATACTAGAGATGTAGTTTTCTTCTCTCTCTTTATAAAATCATATTAACCAATGGTTTATCTATTTTGCTGAAGTTCTTATGCAAGTGAAGTTTGAGTTATGGGATTACCACATGACTTTCTGTAGCTGAGAAACAGGCCTATGATGGCCTAGTTGGAACAAAAGACCACAGCCTGAATCTGGCATGCTCCTGAGGATTGGGGGGACAGTGTTGGGGAAGATTATTTATGGCTAAGAAATGGAATCTGGGTAGGACAGGAGAGCTAAACAGCTTACTTTCTGATAATTCATTCTAAAATATCTCAACTCAAACTGATAGTAACCACCATTCCAACCAATTGCTTCCTAATGGCATTGCAGGGACCCATTAAGGCTTTTAGAGCAGCAGTTCTCAACCTGTGGGTTATGTTCAATTTGTAACAATGAAAATACATCCTGCATATCAGATATCTACATTACGATTCATAACAGTAGCAAAATTACAGTTATGAAGTAGCAACAAAAATAATTTTATGTTTGGAGGTCACCACAACATGAGGAACTGTATTAAAGGGTCGAGGCAGTAGGAAGGTTGAGAACCACTGTTTTAGAGTAATCGCATGATTATGGTTCAACTCATTTTTACCTAATCCACTACTCCAATGATCTTCCCAGCCAAGAGTGGAGTAGCCAGGATGGCAAGGCTGGGATCAGAACTTGGAACTGAATTTTAGGTAGCTGGTAAAATGAGAAACAATCCAAACACTTGAGGAAACCAGAGGCTTAGATCCTTCAGATAAACAGCTTCAGGAGACACATCGTTCAGCTATCTTTCCACCCTCTTCAACAGCCCTCTAGACAGACATGCTGTAGAGAACCCTGCAGATTAGCAAATATGAGAAAAGATAGAAATTTTTGATGTTAGAGGATCTATGGGAAGAGAGGCACACTAAGATACTGTTTCTGGAGTTATGAATTGACTTTAATAGTTGTAAAAACTGTTTGGAATTATGTGAGAAGAGAGACATTAAGTTTTCATATCTCTTTAGCCAGGGATCCCTCTATTTGTCATATACGTCTAGTGGTTCAAAAACAGAAAAGTCTAATATAGACCAAACTATTCATAGCAGCACATTCTGTGGTAGAAAAGAACTAGAAATAAAGTATGATCCCATCAATTGGAAAATGGCTTACCAAATGGAATATTAATGTCATTGAACACTATTGTGGAATAAGAAATGATGACTGAGAAATTCAGAAAATCATGGGAAGAGTTACATGAAGTGATAAAATTATTCATGGGAAAAAAGAGAAAATTGTGTGCAAATGGTACCTGACTTTATTTCTTCTAATTCCCTTCTTAAGTTCCTACAATGAAGCATCCAACCTCATTGTTCTCCAACGTTACCAATGATCTGTTATTGTTGTTGGTGGTGGTGGTGGTTCTTTCATTTTCAAAGAAGACCACTGATATCCCAGGTGATGTCTTGATTGCCAAACTGAGTGTCTTTTTCTCAATCATCATTCTTTTTGACCTCTCTTCAGCTTCTGATACTGTCAATCACCCTGTTCTCCTTGATATTTTCTGCTCTCTAGGTTTCTATGACTCTTTCCTGGTTCTGTCCTGGTTCTCCTCCTACCTGTCTGACTGCTCCTTAGTCTCCTTTGCTGGATATAGGTCTCTCCCTGCTAACTGTGGGTGTCCTGCCGGATTCTATCTTGGATCCTCTTCTTTTATTCTGTATCATGTGGTGATCTCATCAGTTCCCATGAATTCAATTATCATCTCTTTAATACTGATTCTCAGATCCACTTATTCAACTCCAACCTCTCTCCTGACCTCCATTCTCAAATCTCCAGGTGCCTATTGGACATCTCAAATTGAATATCCCATAGACATCTTAAGCTTTCCCAAAAGAAGCCCCTTCCACTCTTCCCACTTTTACCATTACTATCAAGAGTACCACCATAAGCTCAGTCACTCAGGATCACAACTTAAGTATCATACTTGACTCTTCACTCTCTCTCACCCTCCCCCCCCCCATCCAATGTTTTTCTAAGGACTGTTGACTTTACTTTTGCAATATCCCTCATATTTATATGCCCACTTCTCCCTTCTGACACTGATGCCATCATGGTACAGTCTCACGTCACTTCACACCTGGACTATTGCAATAGCATTGTGATTGATCTCCCAGTCTACCCTTCATTCAGCTAACAAAGAATTCTTTCTAAATCAAGAGCCTAACTATATCATCCTTTTATTCAATGAACTTCAGTAACTCCATATTACCGCCATCCTCAACTATAAAATCTTCTGTGTTGCTTTTAAAACCCTTCATAGTTGTGAACTGATACAACCATTCTGGGGACCAATTTGGAACTAGACCTAAAGGGCTATAAAATTGTGCATACCCTTTGATGCAACAACACCTCTACCAAGTCTGTATCCCAAAGAGTTTTTTTTTAAGTGGGAAAAGAACTTATTTGTGCAAAAATATTTGTAGCAGTTCTTTTTGTGGTGGCAAAGAATTGAAAATTGAAGATATTCTCATCAATTAGAGAATGGCTGAACAAATTGTGGTACATAATTGTAACGGAATAATATTATGCTATAAGAAATGACAAGGAGGATGATTTCAGAAAAATCTGGAAAGATTTATTTGAACTGATACAAAGTGAAGTGAGCAGAGCCAGGAGAACAATGTACATTGTAACAGTAATATTGTGCAATGATCAACTGTGAATGACTTAGCTATTCTGATCAATACAATGATCCAAAACAAGGACTCATGGTAAAAATTATCATCTGCATTCAGAGAAAGAATTGATGGAATCTGAATACAAATCAAAGCATACTATATTTCACTTTCTTTATTTTTTGTGGGGTTTTTTAGTCAGTTTTCTTTTACATGACTAATGTAGAAATGTTTTATGTGATCACACGTATAATTTATATCAAATTGCTTACTATCTCAGGGAGGGGGGAAGGGAAGAAGGGAGGGAGAGGATTTGGAATTTAAAATTTTTTAAAATAAAAATGGGGAAAAAAACCTTCATAACTTAGCCCTTTTCTACCTTTTCTAATCTCCCCAGACTTTCCTCTCCCTCATATAGTTTGTGATCCACTGACCTCCCTGCTATTCCTCCCAGAAAACACTGCATCTCCCAATACTGTGCATCTTCGCTGGCCATCTCC
Source organism: Pseudochirops cupreus (assembly GCA_028627135.1). NCBI lineage: Eukaryota > Metazoa > Chordata > Mammalia > Diprotodontia > Pseudocheiridae > Pseudochirops > Pseudochirops cupreus. The sequence goes on along the minus strand of CM053583.1, from coordinate 285,429,435 downwards.
CATGCCTGGAATGCTTTCCCTCCTCACCTCTGCCTCCTGGCTTCCCTAGCTTCCTTTAGGGGCTTGCTAAAATCCTACTTTCTACAAGTAGCATTTCCTGGTCCCCTTAATGCTAATGTCTATCCCCTAAGATTACCTTCCATCTACCCTTTTTATATGTATTATATGCATGTAGGTTTTTTTGCACACTGTCTCCCACATAAGATTTCCAGATCTTTGAGAGCAGGGATTGTTTTTGCCTTTCTTTGTATCTCCAGGGCTTAGAACATAGTGAGGTACTTTATAAATGCTTATTAACTGACTGATGGAGACAAAATTAGCATCACGAGACAAGCAGACTCCAAGAATGTAAATGAAAATGGAGCTGAACTCTGAAAAATGGAAAAGCCAGTGACAGTCCTCAAGAATGGATTTCTCCTCTTCAGAGAAGTTGGGGTAGAAGAGAACAGAATGGTGCATACATTATCAGATCAGTTATTGGATAACTGGTTTTTTTTTGTTTTTTTGGTTTTTTTTTTTTGCTAAATTGCTTTTCTTTGTTACACAGAAGGGTTCAGTTGAGGGAGAGGAGTGAGGGGGCATATTCAGAAATTATTGTGATATTTTTAAAAATGCATTGGCAAAACTTAATTGAAGAAAAAAAGTATGAGAGTAGATCGGCCAGTCATTACAAGATGTAGATTTTGCCCACGTAGTTTCAGTCCAAATGTCCATGTGGAAACATGGGAGGTGGGGAGCCATTCTCAACATTATGTGATTTGGGGGGCTGGTATGATATGATGATGAGAAGTCTTCTAATTGGCCTGGAAACCAGGGCTCTAAGAGCTGGAACTGAGTATATACACAAAAGGGACAAACAGCACACCTCTCCCTCTTTTTTCTTTGCTACTTTGAACAAGCAGGACTTCTTGGAGCTGCCTCTGTTAGGGCAGCTGTCCTATTGCCCACCTGGCTATGGGGGCTACAAATACTTTCTGTTTCTTTCTCTGGTGTTTGTTCTTTTATGATCTTCATCAAATGAGTATTTTGAGGTAGGTGTGTCTAACTAATGATCTTGTGAGTTAGAGAGGTTCGGGATCCCACTGATAACAGGAGTAACTGTAGCATTAATAACATTAATTAATTAGGCAACATCAGTCACTGGAACTATAGTGGCTGATGGCAGTGAAAGTGTCTACAGAAAGAAAGTCATCCAGGCACAGGGGCAGCTCCAACAATCATGGTCCTTTTTGACCGAAAGCACTGGCTATGGACTGTGGAAACCAACTCTAGTTCCTCAGAGCCCAGAAGAAAACTACAATATAGGAACACTTCATGAGGACTCTGTGATGGGAGAAAAGGACTTTTAAAGTCAGAAGTAGGACCTTTCAACACGTGTGTTCTCCACATATAAACCTCACTGCTGTTATACTCGGAGTGTACATCTACTTTCCTCAGGAATAACATGTATGCAAGGGGAGAATTTTGAGGAATGTTTTATACTCATTATCCTTGCTAAATTCTCTCAATGAATGAAAAGCTAATTGGGTAATATTAATGGGGCAGACTGGTAGGGGCCCAATATTGTTAACGATATTAAAAACTCCAGTCTCTCAGAGTAATTCTTATAACTTTGAGGGAGAATAGTATTTGCCTCTTTGACCATAAAAACTGCTAGTGGGTATGAAAGTTGGAAAAGTAAGCTCAGTAGACGAACCTATGTAAGGAAGGAAGGAGGGATGGAGGGAAGGAAGGAAGGAAGGAAGGAAGGAAGGAAGGAAGGAAGGAAGGAAGAAAGGAAGGAAAGAAGGAAGGAAGGAAGGAAAGAAGGAAGGAAGGAAGGAAGAAAGGAAGGAAGGAAGGAAGGAAAGAAGGAAGGAAGAAAGGAAGAAAGGAAGGAAGGAAGGAAGAAAGGAAGGAAGGAAGGAAGGAAAGAAGGAAGAAAGGAAGGAAAGAAGGAAGGAAGGAAGGAAGGAAGGAAGGAAGGAAGGAAGGAAGGAAGGAAAGAAGGAAGGAAGGAAGGAAAGAAGGAAGGAAAGAAGGAAGGAAATTGAATGTGTCTACTATGGTTTACTATGTGTCTATTATGTGTTAGGCACTGTGCTAGGGATAGAAATACGAAAAGCAAGACCATCTTTGCGTCTGAGAAGCTTACCTTCTAAGAGAGGAGACCTACAATTATAGAGTGGCCAGAAAAGAGAACTTTGGTCTGGGGAGTCACAGGGATTGTGAGTAGAGCCGCAGAGCAGTCCATTATCACATGTCCTTTCCAGTAGCAATGGTAGCATTGATTTGATTACTGTTCCTAGAACAAGAGATGAAGTGAGGCAGGTGGCCATATGCTCACAGCAGCAGGGCAGATAGCAAGGTTCCAAGCTAAGCCGTGGTGCATGACTAGATGGGTTGTCATGCATGGGGCCAGCTAGATACAGTGGGTTAGGTGAATTTGCACTCACTCATTCACCACTCAGGACAGCTTTACACCCAAGATAAAGGTTCCAATCAACTCTCAGAAGGAGAGGGGGCATGGTCTCTGGAGGGCTCTGCTTCAGGTGGGGAGAAGGGGGAACGTGGCAAGGCAGATGGCCGAATTCCAAGGTGGGATGGGTTTCCTAGTGGATGACTAGTTGGGATGTGAAGAATGGTCTGGGTCTGTCTAGATGTAGTGGGAAAACATAATTTGCATTTGGGACTCTCAGGACTTCATAGAAACGTTGCCTAACAGGTATAATTTAAAGATTTTTTGTAAAGTTCCCTCTGGCCAAAAATATTCCACTCCCGTCCCCAATAATCTGTAGTAGAGCCTGAAATTAAAATGTTACAGAATCTTTCCAAAAGGAAATCCAAAAGGATGTTTAAGGAAATACCTTGTTAAAAGGTGAGAGATGCCTGGAAAGGACAGCTATTAAGGCATTAGCAGTCATTAACACCTTAATTACATTCATTATCAGATCACTTTCTGAGGTGACAATTACTTGAGTTAGAAAAGGCAGCAAGAGACTTTCATTTGCTAGAGGGAGAAGGCCAAGTACAAGAACAGTGTGGTATATAGTAGAATTAGGTCATTTGTTTTTCACTTGTGTTCTATTCTTCATGACTCCATTTAGGGTTTTCTTGGCAAAGATACTGGAGTGGTTTGCATTTTCTTTTCCAGCTCATTTTCCAGATGAGGAAACTAAAGCAGAGTTAAGTGACTTGCCCAGGGTCACACAGCTATTATGTATTTGAAGCCATATTTGATCTCAGAAAGATGCATCTTCCTGACTTCACATCTGGCTCTCTATCCGACTGTGCCACCTAGCTGCCCTAGTAGAATAATGGATGTCAAGATGGGAGATTATATATGATCTGTTTAGAGGTAATATAGAACAGAGGATAGATGTGAGTTTGAATCCTGCCTCAGACAATTGCAAGTAGTGTGATTATTGGAAAATCACTTAATGTCTTGGAAGCCTCAGTTCATCATTTGTAAAATTATGAAATTGGACTAGATGATCTGTAAAGTCACTAACAGTTCTAAATTCAGCATCCTATTTTCTAGAATTATCTACTTCAAAGGTTGGCAAACTTCAGGTGGGAGGGCCAAATCTACCTGACGATATTTTTGTAAGCCTAGTGTGCTAAGAATAATTTTTACATTTTTAAAAATAGAACTTTATTGTATTTTAAAACGTAAAAATCATTTTTAACTCATGGGCAAGCTATACAAAAATGGGCAGCCAATGGATTTGGCTCAGAGGCTACAGGCTACCCCCTCATCTAGGGGCTAGCCTGTAGCCTCACCCCATTTTACAGATGAGGAAACTGAGGCCCAGAGATGTAAAGTGACTACAAGTAGGAAGTAGGAGAGTTGAGATTCAAACCCAGGTCCTCAGTAACGTTGCCAGCACACCATGATTACCTCCTTCATATTTAAAATCTAGCCCAAGCCCTCTCACTTCCTTGACTATGGTCACATACCTTATCACCTGGCCTTTCTAATCAATCAACTGATCAATAAAAAAGTACTTATTAAGTGCCTATGTGTCAAGCCCTGTGCCAGGAATTGGGAATATAAAAGAAAAAAGCAGCACTTGCCGTCAAGTAGTTTAAATTCTATTGAAGGGGAAACACACGCGCGCACACACACACACACACACACACACACACACACACACACACACACACAAACTATAAAATCCAAGGTAGATTATTGGGGGAGAATATTAGCAGCTGCAGCAATCCAGAAAGACTTCACATAAGAGATGGTGCTTAAGTTGAGTTTTTAACAAGACAAGGGATTATAAAAGGAAGAAGTGCATTCTATGCATGGAGACAGTCAAGACAAAGGCTTGGAGATGAACAGTAGAATGTTTTGTGCAAGAAACAGCAAGGTCAGTTCATCTGGTCTGTGGAGTTTGGAAGCTGGAGTAATCTATAATAAGATTGGAAAGGCAGGCGGAGGTCATATAATAAAGGGTTTTAAAAGTCAAAGTCAACTAGCATTTCACTCACCTACTATGAGCCAGGCACTGGAAACACAAAGAAAGGCAAAAACAAAAACAAAAAAAAACCAGTCCCTGCCCGCAAGGAGCATACAGTTTGATAGAGGAGACAACATGAAAACAACTGAGTACAGATAAGGTATAAATAAAGGACAAATTGGAGGAATCTTATAGGGAAGACCTTGGCATTGAAGTGAGACTTGAAGGAAAGCGAATCAGGAAGGAGAGAGGAGAGAGCAAGAGTCCCAAGCACTGGGGACCGCCCACAAAAGTACATTGGATTGAAGCTGAAAGTGGGAGTGGAAATTGAGTGAACCACACTTACTCCAGTGTGTGGACTCAGTTCTAAAGCTAGCTCAATCCCCTTTCTATTCAGTTAAGGGTCTAAAATAATTTCTGTCTTGTTAGGAAACTTTATTCCATTGTAGGAATTGTGAGAGGACTTTGTTGCATTGTTTGAACCTAGCCCTGCATGTCCGGAAAGCTGGACCACCTCTACCTATTGCTTAGAGACCCTTAACTAAAGACCTAGGTTATGCTGACCGGAAACCCTGTCAGATCCAAATACTGATGCAAGGAGTTTTATCCCAACCGTACCTCCCAAACAACCCACATGTCTTATCTGAAACTGACCCCATACTGATCAATCAATTATTGTTTCCATGTTGTTTTGATTGTTCACAGACACTCGGGGGAATGGGACACTTCTTTTTCTGATTTCAGGGAATTACACTTGTTTGCTCTTCCCATCCCAACTTGGAAAGTCCTTGATCTTTCCACCAATTAGAAATCAAATTACCCAATGCTTTAACCTGGTTGTTTCCTTATAATTAATTGCTCTTATTTGATTAATTGTTTTTAATGTATGAAAGTCTGTCTCCCCTTGTATTCAGAGTCCAGTGTCAAAGTTGAGAAAGGTGACTGGTCCGGGTTTGTTGGGCAATTGATATGCATTGCTTAATAAATCAATATGTTTAGAAGCTGGAACCTTTCTTCCCTCAGTCATTTCATTTTTAACTCAACACAGTGTCGTGTGGGAGGGACAGCAAGGAGGTCAATGTCAATGTATTCCAGAGTGCATGGAGAGGTAGTAAGGTGTAAGAAGACTAAGTGGGAAGAAGGAAGTTTATGAAAAGCTTTAAAAGCCAAACGAGATAATTAGATTTGATCCTGGAGGTGATGGGGAGCCACTGGAGTTCACTGAATGGGAGCTGAGGTATATGACATGGTCAGACCTACATTGTAGGAAGATCAATTTGACAGCTAAGTTGGAAGATAGATTGGAATGGGGAGACTTGAAGCAGGCAGACCAACCAGCAGCCTGTTGTTGTTTGCCTTTTTTCTGGAACCATGACCATGACGTTGGGGCTATTGCTCTAGTCCAGGCACAAGGAGATGAAGGCCTGCCCTGGTGTGATTGCATTGTCAGAGGGGAGAAGAGGAGCATTTGATATTTGATTCTAGAGACAACAGGGAGTCACTGGAGTATTAAACAGAGAAGTGGCATTGTCAGACATGCACTTGAGGAAAATCACAGTGAGTAGGATGGATTAGAGAAGAGAGAGGCTGGAGGCAAGGAAAAGAACTAGGTGGCTATTGCAATAGTTGACTAGGTGAGAGGAGATACAGGCCTAGACCAGACTTGCCTTCCTTCAAGTCCATGTGACTAAAGAGGAAGAGATGAATGGTGGAGGTGTTGTAGAGGTAGAAATAAGATTTGGCAACTAATTGGTTACATGGGGTGAGGAAGGGTCAGGGGTCAAGGATGATGCTGAGATTATGAATCTTAAGAATGAAGCTGGGCACAATGCTCTTCAGTATTCCTTCTGTTACTGAAATCCATGATTCTAAGATTCCATGCACAGTTCTCAGGAGGCCGGACCAGGGCAGGTAGAAATAGCAGAAGGCCCTGGGCACTCAGCAGAATGATTGTTCTTTTTTTCATCATCCCAGTTCAAATATAATGTGGAAAAGGGAGCATCTTTTGTGAATTTGGGGGTGATCTCTATGTCAGGTTGAGTTATTCTAAAGGACCTCTGCCTCTACTGCTTCTATTTTCTCGTTTGTTCTTTGGGCTGGAGGAAGAGAAGTTAGGGATCTTGGTGATTTGCTAGTAAGTAATATGAGGGAGTAACAAAAGCCAGTTATGGTTTCCTCAACTGTGGAATGAAAATGGACTCCCTTGACTAAGGCTAAGTAACAAATTAAGGCCTGAGAAAGATGTTAATTTAGAAAGCTCAGCGTTATCCATTGCATCCTGGACCATGGCCAGTTGTCTTGACTCTTGTCTTGCCACTGTACTTCAGTGCTCCGGGAAGAGAGAGTAAGGTTGATGACGGTGAACAGCTCTGTCCCACTTATATCCATCCAATTTAAGAGCAAGCCAAGACATCAGTCTTGTGATGTCACTGGTCCTCTTCTAGAACAAAGGATGAACAACAACAGAAGTGTCTTCCAGCTTGAAATCCATGATTCTAGGAAGTCTCCTGATTGGGTAAGAATGAACCTGACATTAGAAAAGTGGGTCATCGAGGCAGTCCAGACACACAGCCCATGTGGGGAAATACTCCAGTTGTCTTGATGACGTCCAGGAGGAAGATGATCCTGTTCTCTGGGGCACTTACAGAATTTCAGCTGGGCTCCTAACCTAGAGAGAATCATAGCTATGTTAGTTCTGGGGGACTTTAGTTAGGAATTAAGTTGAAATACTTACCCATTGTTTAGCCCGGGATTGGGTAGATTTTTTAAAAATATTTTTGTATTTTTTTCATACATTGTATAGTTTATCAGATCTAGAGTCAGGAAGGCCAGAGTTTACATTCTACTTCTGGCATTAGATGTGTGACCTTGGGAAAAATTACAAGCCTTAGTTCCTCATCCATCAAATAGAGATAATATAAAAGTACCTACCTCACGCTGATAGTTTGATCCTAGGGTAGCTAGGTGGCACAGTGAATAGAGCACCAGCTGTGGAGTCAGGAGGACCTGAGTTCAAATCCAGCCTCAGATGCTTGACACACTTATTAGCCGTGTGACTCTGGGCAAGTCATTTGACCCCAATTGCCCTCCAAAAAGCAAAAAAATAAAATTAAAAAAAATTTTTTAAGCTAATTTGATCCTTACAGGTTATTGGGAGGATTGACATATATATGTGCGTGTGTGTGTGTGTGTGTGTGTGTGTGTGTATATACACACACACACACACATATACACGCGTACATACACACATATATACATATATACATAGACAATAAATACATATATACAGACACTATATATGACAAACATATAAATATAGCTACATGTAAATATATACACGTATCACTTTGTGTGTGTTAAAATTCTATATAAATGCTAGCTCTTATCATTATTATTTCCTCTCTCATTACACCCTGTCACAGTTCATCTTTGTCTCTATACCTATTCTTTACAAATTTTCTATTGCTGATTCAAGTCTGTAATGCCTTCAGTTTTCTTCAATTCGTGTCCATACATACAGGATTGAAAGGTTTTTGGTTTCCCTCCTCCAGGTAGCCTTCCGTGATTGACTACATTCCAGTATCTGCCTAGTTACTAGAAGAAAAAAGTCAGTCTTCAGTTTCATATGCTAGACAAAGTTATCTTCTTGGAACAAGGCCAACCCCCTCCCTTGTCATTCCTTGGCTCCAGGGTGGGGGGCATCACAGGTGGCTAGTCTTCCATTCCCAACACCTCGTTCAACCAGTCTGGCTATGCCTCCCACATGCTAAGCAATGAGACTTTCAGACGGGCATTTGGCATGACCCAGCCTGCCCATCATGTCTTCAGATGCCTAGGTCCCTCCCCACCTCACAGGGTATCCTAGTGCCAGTGTTTGAATAGTATTTCAAAAACAAAGGAGGTTTACTTGGAGAGGGGGCAGGTGGCAGGGAGATTGAGGGGAGAGGGCCCTTAACTCTGGAGAGCTGACACCTGGGCCTAGCTTTCCTCTGTATTAGTGAAAGTAAGTTCTGTCTTTTTCAGGAAGGCAGAAATGGTTAACAGATAGCTGAGATGAGGATGTTGCTTCCAAAAGCTAATTTTACCATTTATAAAATGGGGACAAATCATCTTTTTCTCATTGCCTTTTAGGGTTACTGTGATTTTCTAGCCAGAGACAGGGTAGAATCTTTTGGGTAAGAAAGCTCTACCTGGATTCAGTTATCTCTACCAGGGATATGTGGAAGAGATGAGAAGCTATTCCTTATGCCTTGTGATTAGAGTATAGGGACTATATGTACTTATACCAAGACTGTCTTGAGACATGGCTCCCTAGTCTGACCCAGCCCTAGTGCTAGAGCTTTGAGATCTTGAGGAGAGGATGCCAGACCAAACACTAAATGTTGCCTTGCCCTATTTCCCTGACACAGTTCCTTTCTCTCCTATTGCACAGGGCCAACCCTCATGCTATGTATGTATGAGCAGAAGGCAAGGGTAACAAACAGGGAGAATTGACAACAGTTTGCCTGGCCGTGCAAAATGTGGCTACAGAATCCTATGTGTGCATCAGCATTTTGTCCTGGTCTTGCCGCACCCATCCTGGACTGTTAGCCCCCTGCCTGGGTCCACCTAGCAATGGAGGGTGCCCAGGAGGATGGGCAGGGGCACCAACCTGCCAGGTATCTAACCAGCAGCATCCTCAGCTCTACTTCAGTGTCAAGATGTGGTTTAGGCTGTAGGGAACACCAGTAATTACTGCTCATTAGGTCCTTATCCTCAGCTCATCTCTGAGGCCCAGTTGTTAGCTATTTCAGGCTCTTCTGCCTGGGGATGGAAGAAATTGGGGGGTAGAAGGTGGGTTCTAATTATTCTGGTGTTAGTTGCTGATTTCTTGCTCATGTACGATGAGCTAGCTACTCCTAGGACCCCAGATTCTCTCCAGGCTCCAGTTTTCTATAGTTTTATTGAAGATGACTAGGGTTTGGTCAGATACTAGAGGCAATCAACATCTTCCTGACCCCTTTGGAAGCCTAGCAGGGACAGGCCCAGCAGGCAGAACCCAAATTCTAGGAGTGAGGAGGAACCAAGGCAAGAACCTATGTCCTTTGACCTTTTAGTCAGGACAAAATATACAAGCAAATAGGCCTTTACCTATCTGATCTTGCTCCAACTGGGACCTGGGTCATGAAGGAGTTCATTCTTCCAGGCATGCATCCTGTTATTTCCCTACCAACTCCACAGACATGAAATACCTTCCTTCCCTCCTCTTCCCCCAATATATCACCTATCATTCATCCTTCAGGGCCCATCTCCACTAAGCACTCCCCCCCAACCATCTTTACCTTCAGAGATCTCTCCTTCTCTAAACTCTAAACAGTGGTTAAGAGCTGGGGAGTCTTACTGGGCATAAAGCTAGGAAAAGTTAGGAGTTAAGAAGTTCTGAGTTCAAATCTAGATTCAGATACATATTAACTATGTGACCCTGGGCAAGTCACAACCGCTGCCTATCTCAATTTTCTCGTCTGTAAGATGGGGATCTTAAGTGCATCAAACTCCCCCGGGTTGTTTTGTGAGGATTAAATGTTTATAATGTGCCTCACAAATATTAAATCGCTATATAAGTACTAGTTTTTGTCATTCTGAAGTCAAATAGTATGCGTGGTGTGTACTACTCAGAAGTAATGTGGTATAGTGCAAAGAGTGCTGGGTTTGGCTCCAGAAGTCGTGGGGCTGAATTCAGGCTCTGTCACTTATTGCCTGTGTGATCTTAGGGAGGTCCCTAGCCTCAGTTTCCTCAAATCCTCCTGACTCCAGAGCTGGTGCTCTATTCACTGTGCCACCTAGCCGCCCGCTAGCCTCAGTTTACTTATCAATAAAATGAGGAGTTTGGACTAGAAAAATTCTAAGTTCCCTTCTTGCTCCAAATCTATTATCTGGTACTTATCATTAGAATCTTAGAATTGGAAGAGACCTTGAGGAAAATGTAGTCCTCTTACCTTTTTTTTTAATCTTTTTGGAGGGGCAGTTGGGGTTCAGTGACTTGCCCAAGGTCACAAGGCTAGTAAGTGTTAAGTGTCTGAGGCCGGATCAGTTCCTCCTGACCCCAGGGCTCTATTCACTGTGCCACCTAGCCACCCCAGTCCTCTTACTTTCATAAGTGAACAAACTCTGGACAATAGGGATGAAGTGGCAAGTCTAAGGCACAGCTTGTTGGTAGCTGAACCAATGCTAAAATATAGGTTTCCTGATTCCCAGTCCCATGTCCTTTCCACTACACTTACTAGTTATCCAGTCATAATTTCTCTGAATCTTCATTTCCTCATTAGTATAATGAATATGTTCTGACCCTACTCTCTCAGGGACAGGTTGGATGTATCTCCCCCTCAGGGTTCTAAGACACTCTGAGGGGATGGGGTTTCTCTTCTCTTCTCCTCACTGTTTGTCAGGGGCCAGTGATTGGCACCCCACTTCCATTTAACTACTTAATATTGGGTAGCACTTACAAAAGAAGATTTACTTTAAAGATACAACAAGAATGTACCTACTTCTTTTTTTTCTAATTTATTTACTGATGTTTAGTTTTCAAAATTCACTTCCATAAGATTTTGAGTTCCAAATTTTCTCCCTAGCTCTCCCCTCCTCTCACCCCAAGACAGTGTGTAATTTAATATAGGTTCAATGTATACATTCATATTGAATCTATTTTTATGTCAATCATGTTGTAAAAAAGAATTAGAACCAATGGGAAAGATCACAAGAAGGAAGAAACAAACAAAAAAAAGAAGAAAAGAGAGAAAGAGTGCAAATAATATGCTTCAATCCACTTTCAGACTCGATAGTTCTTTTTTCTGGATATGGACAGCATTTTCCGTCCTAAGTCCTTTGGAGCTGTCTTGGATCCTTGTATTACTAATAAGAGATAAGTCTATCAAAGTTAGTCATCACATATTGTGGCTGTTATTGTGGAACACACCTACTTCTAGGGCATACTCTTTCCTACACTACCTAGTGCCTGTGGGAAAGTAGGCTCTAAACTTGGTTCTGTTCCTACCAAATTGGTCCCACCAAATTCAAGTGCAGATTGTTGTTCTTTGTCCTTTGTTTTCAAAGAAGACTAACGGTGTCACAGGGTGATGTCTTGATTTGCGAGTGAGTTGAATTTAAGTGAGATAGGGTTGTACAAAGTCATCAGCCTTACTCTCTCTTCCACAGTTATCAAAGTTCAGGGACAAGACAATTGGAGATGGCCCTGGATGCAGTGGGTAACCTTGGCATCTTCAGTATCTGACCAAGCCCTAAGCACTCCACAGTGCCTACTTCAGCTGCCTTTATGGCTGTGGGAACAAATTGTTGACATGTGTCCATTCCACCAGGGGAGAAGTCTTCTCATGCTTGTCCTAGACACCTCCCTAACTCACTGACAGGTCTGAAGCCTGTCGGTTACCCTTAACCTGGTTTAGCCCATCTACCAAGGCAGCTTACTGGTGTGGCTGTTGGGCATGCTACCCCTTCTTGGAGCCATAGTTAAGAGTTGAATGTCAGGTAGACACCAACGGTGAATGAGCAGCCCTGAAAAGAGATGCTAGTCCTCCCTGGACACCTCATAAACCCCTCAAGTCCAGGTATGTCATCACTGACTGGTAACTCTTTCTGCTCGATTGAGGTCCTGAAAATCTCTCCTTGATCTTTAGGGTATCAATGCTGATCTAGCTGCAAAACTTACCCTTGATTTCAACTCCCATACTCCATTGGCTCATTCTCCTGACCAAGGTCAGTAACTTTACTGCCTGAGCCTAGAACAAACACAAATGAAAGAAAAGGTCAAGGACAAAGACCTGTTTCTCAGGAGAATGGGGCCTTAGAGAGAAGGCCCCAAAGCCTTTCCTCTTAACCCATAGTTTTTCACAGCATAACATGAGCAAAGGACTCACCAAAGTCCCTGACAAGAATGAATCAAGGAGGAAGTAAGTGAAGGTGAGAGGACTTTTTGAATGCCTCCAAAGCCAATCAGGGAGCCTTTCCTTCACTCCACATTTAGTCATGGAATGCCTATACATGCACTTTGCTCATATTGTACATCATTATAATTTTCCCAGAAACCATCATCTCCCAAGCATCCTGCATGCAGAGCTAATGGCTCAGCTGAGGGAGCTAATGGAATCAGTGCTTATACCAGACTCCTATTACATCCATAAAATGGTACTAATAAGGTTTTCCCCTCCTGCCTGTAAGGACGCATAAAATCAGTGAATCTCAGGGATGGAAGGACCTCAGTCGCCCTCTAATCCAACGTGAGCCTGAGCAAAAATCCTGCTGCAAACACTGACTAGCTGTGTGACCCTGGACAAGTCACTTAACTTCTCTCAGACAGTTTCCTCATCTATAATATGGAGATAATAGCATCTACCTCACAGGATTGCTGTGAGGGTCAAATGAGGTAATATATGTAAAGTCCTTTGCAAGCCTTAAGTGCTCTATAAATACTCACCATTATCATCATTACAACATCCAGCAAGTGATCATCCAGTCATTTGAAGATCACTGGTGAGTGCTTTCCCAAAGCAATGCTGGGGGTGGGGCGGCAGGGTGGTGGGAGAAGTAATAGCATTTTTAAAAATACGAAATTATAAATTTAGAGTGGGAAGATTATCCAGTTCCATTCTTTCATTTTTATAAAAGATGAAACTGAGTCCTAGAGAGGTCAAGTGACTTGTCTAGGTCACACAGAAAAACCAGATCTCCTAACTCTAAATCCACTCATTTTCACTGGCTTGTCCCCCAGGCCTGGAATGCTCTCTCTACTCACCTCTCATTTAGAATCCCTGTCTCCCTTTAAGATTTAGCTCAAATACCACCTTCAATAGGAGGCTCTTATTGGACCTCCTAGTTGCCTTTCAGGTACTAGAGCCTTTACTTCTAAAATTACCTTCCAATACTCATTATGTAACTTACATGTACCTATTTATCTACATGTTGTGTATATATATATATTTATATATACATATATATAATATATATTTTATATAATATCTATATATTACACTATAAGCCCCTCAAGGACAGGGACTGTCCTTTGCCTTTCTATGTATCCTCAGCTCTTAACACAATGCCTGGTATGTGGTAAGGTGCTTGATAAACACTTGATTGACTATATTGGCTTATGGCATCCATCCAATTGCATGACAGACCATGCTAAGAACATTTAACCTCCTATTTGTGTCTGCCAGCTTCTTTTAAGTAGATTTACTTACATAGGGCAAAGGGGCAGGAAAAGAGTAAAATATGTTTTTATTTTCATCGCAAATTATAGGGAACTCAGGACAAAGATGCGTATTATCCATTAGGAAGCATCCTCTTGACCCAACTCACTTTTTCTAATAGCAACGATTAGCTAATAGCAGTAGTCCAGTTTTTTTCTGCCAGAAGGAGATTTCGCCTGGTGCCATGGAAGGTTGTTATACTCAGCCAATCAATAAATATTTATCAAGCATTTCCTATATGCAGGAAGAGTAACAGGTTTTGGGGAGACAAAAACCAGAGAAAAGAAAGGAAGGAAGAGAGAGAGAGAGAGGGAGAGAGAGAGGGAGAGAAGGAGAGAGAGAGGGAGA
>CM053583.1:285382276-285414906 GCA_028627135.1 Pseudochirops cupreus | reverse complement strand
TCAGAGAAAGATATAGAAAGACTATAGTTTAAATGGAGACTGAAGCAAAACTTGTTATCGTTCTCTTTCATGTCTGGTTTTGCTTCTTTTTTCCCAGTGATCACCCATTAGTTACAACCCTTCTATATGACCAAACTATTGTACAATGTGAAAGTATTTGCAGATCCTATACATGATTGCACACCACCATGGAGGGGGAGGGGTGGGGGGTGGGGGGGGAGGGAAGGGAAGAGAGAAAATCTGAAACTCAAGGGATTGTGGAACTGAATCTTGTAAACTAAAAGTAAATAAACAAGCCATTCAAAAAAAAAATGAGGACTTAAGACTCAGGGACAGTCTCCTAAAAGCTAGGCTTCAGGGGCAACTAGGTGGCACAAGTGAATAGAACACTGGCCCTGAAGTGGGGAGGACCTGAGTTCAAATATCGCCTCAGATACTTAACACAAAAAAACTAGCCGTGTGACCTTGGACAAATCACTTAACCCCAATTGCCCTACCTTCCCCCCTCCAAAAAAAAAAAAAAGCTAGGATTCAGGCTGAGACCATTTTCCTCCAAATCCAGTACTCTCTGTAATGCTTCTCTTCCCCATGGACACACAAGTAGAAAGTAGCTGAGACCCTTGAATGAGAACACCCTTAAATCCAACTCCTCAAACTAAGTTCAGGACCATTCCCTTAGGACTCCATTCAGCTCTAACCCATAGTTCCTGCTGAGGTAATGGTCAGTTCCAGCTCTGAAATTTCCCCAAGTGGTTGACTGTGTGTCAGTGTGGAGATGAAGAGCAGACCCTTCCATCCCACGAAACTGAGCTCCAGATGCTAGAAATGAAACACAACAGTCTCTCTTCTTCCACCAGCAGTCCAGCTGGTGATATATTGCTCAGTGTGGGTGCTTGGCAGAGGGAAGGGAGAGGTCTGTCCTCTTTCTCTCTTTCCTACCTCTAACACAGACAGGGTTTCTGGCTCCAGTATCCTTCTTTCTCCAGCTCTGCCACCCCCCCACCCCAGTCCTTATCCCAACAGTAGCCTAACAAAGAGAGTGGGAGGAAAGGAAATGAGTAAGAAGAGCCAGCCATTGGATCCACATATGTACAAGCTTGAAGCATTCCTGCCCCCTCCTTCCCCTAGAGCTGGGTCTCATCTCTGCTCTTCTAGGAAGAGCAAGAAAAGAGGAAGATTTGTCATGTCTGGCCCAACCTCCTAGAGTAGGAACACATATTGGGAAAATGTAGAAATTGATTTTGCCTCATAATGAGAAAAACAAAACAAAATAAACTCCATCAGCTTCTATAGTGGGAGAAATATGGAAGTGGGCTCTATTTTCAACTCTGCCATTAACATACTGAGGGACCCTGGGAAAGTCATTAAAGCTATGGGCACTCAGCTTTTCTTCATCTGTAAAACACTTGAGGGAGGAGGGAGGAAGGAGTCTTGCTTTTTCCTGTCTGAGAGACCAATGGACAAAGATCCCAGCAGATATAGAGCCTGGGAGAAGGAACATAAAATTCAGCACTGACAGGGACCTTAGAAGCTGTCAAGTGGAAGATGGCTTGTTTGCAAGTTTGTAAGTATTAGGACACTTACAAGTATTAAAATCTTCCCTATCTTTCAGGAACCCATTGAAGTTCCACCTTATCCCTAAACCCTTCCTTGACCATCCTAGAACACTCCTACGCTTCTTTCACCCCCTACTACAATAACACAGTGTTGAATACAAAGTAGATATCTGGCAAATTCATTCATTTATTCAACAGACATCGAGGGCTTATTACACACTCACCTCTATGGATGGTTATAGGGGAACACAATGATGGAAAAGGCACAGTCCATCCCCTCTAGGAGTGTGTGGTCTAGAAGGGAAAGTAAATATACAGTTATCCCTTCCATATCACGACTTTCACCATCACAGTTTTGATATATCAACATGAGAAATTAAATGGGAATATTTTGGAGTTTTGCAGAAGCCACAGATGACATAGAAAAGTTTAAAAACTCAGAAATGCATAAGATATATGTATAGTATTATATAATATCAACCCAGATTTTACAACAAGGTACTATAAACACCTCATAAAAGAAACAGAAAAAATTCAGACTTCTTCTCTGGTATGAAGAGAGAGCCAAAGAATTTTACATGGATTTTCCAGATTGCCTAGGCATCTCATGTAAGGGATAACTGTAAAGTCCAGCCTTTGGGTTCAAAAAGTCCACAAACCAAGCAGAGAGAATTTTCTTTCTCCTCATTGTCACTTCTAGGCCTTCCCCCTTCCTCTCTTCACTTAGGTTTGCTCATTTTCCATATATCACCTACTCAGATCCTGTAGGTTGTTATCTATCAAGTCTCAGGGTTTTCTCCCTTTTTTCTTTTTAAGGAGCTCAGGATTATCATCTTCCTTTCTAACCCTGCTCTGATACATAGGGACAGGAATGGGGGCTGCACCTGTGATTTCATTGGCATAAGGAGTTCCTAGGCCAAGGGACTCCCTCTACCAATTTGGGTTGCTCCCTTCTTTGCAAATTATAGCCTTGAAGAGTTGGCAAATACTGCTTAAGCCCAACCCTATGGCATTAAAGTTGTCCATATCCAGAACGTCTCCTGACCCCAGTAACTCTCTAAGAATGTTAAAGATGGCTACAAGATATTTGGGTTCTCCCAGGTCTTGGATCTACCTAAATCATTCTTGTTTTGGGTTATCACACCCAGGACTTGTGATGATCTGCCCAAGCTTGTGTTTTGGCCAAGTTGTCCTCTTGGCAAAATTGCTTTATTATATACCTGTGGTTTGCATGTGTCTGTGTGGTGGGTGGGTGGGTACCCTTGTCTAAATCCTATATAATGTAAGCTTTCCAGAGGCTGGACAAAAGAAAAGAATAACTCTTTTGTGGCTTGCTCTTCTCTAACAAATAACCTAATAAATTTCTTTTTAAAATTAAAAAAAAAATTGGCAAATTCACAGCCAACTGTGAATCTGCCAAGTTGGTCCAGATAGAACCACATTAAAATGTAATTGGGAACTATATAGCAAAACAAATAAAAATAAAACATAGATAATGTTGTGGTTTTCTAATAAGGGGCCTGCGGTAATCTTTCCCTATCTGAATTTGATGCCACTGGTCAAGAGGTTAAGAGACTTACCTAGGGTCACATAGCCAGCATGTGTCAGAGGCAAGATCTGAACACAGGTCCTCTTGGCTTTGAGATAAACTCTCTGTCCATTAAACCACGTTGCCTTTCTTATTCTGGGGGATCCTATACGTTTACACACTGATCTCACACCTGAGGATTTTAAGTGACTTGTCAGTATCCCTTCAGCCTTGCTTCTCAGTTCATCAACCTCTTCAGTTCCTATGATCTCTATTTGTATTTTGACCACATACAGAGACTGTAAATCTAGAACTGAAGGGATTAAAAAAATCATGTGGTTCAACTTTCTTTTTTTTTCTTTACAGTTGAGGAATCTGAGGTCCAGGGAAGTTTAATGACTTGTTCTTTTGTATTTATTTCCCAATGCCCGGTACATAGTTAATTATGTAATTCAATTAATTAAATTAATAAATGCTTACTGATTTATTTGCATAAATAATAATAGCTAACATTTATCTAGTACTTCAAAGTTTGAAAAACTATTTACATGTTATCTCGTTTGATCCTTGCAGTGACCCTGTGAGGTAGATGCCATTATTTTCTCATTTTACAGATGAGGAAACTGAGGCTGACTGTGCTTAAGTGACTTGCTCAGAATCACCCACCTAGCAAGTGTCTGAGGCAGGATTCAAATTCAAATCTTCTTGATTCCAAGTCTGACTCCGTATCCACTACATCTAGTTCTACAGGTGGTGTCTGGGAATGGTATGGAGATGGGGAAATTGTCTGGAAAACACTTCTTGGACAGATGACCTTGGTGGACAACAATCTCACTATGAGTCTGACATACACACACACATGTGCACATATATGTATATATGTATGTGTACATGTACATATATGTGTGTATACATACATACACACACACATGCCCAAAGCAACTGGTTCTACTTTAGGCTTAATAAAAATATTGACCAGAGTGAGGGAGGTAATAGTTCATCGCTACCCTGACTTAGATCACATTTGAAGTTCTTGTATTTAATTATGGTTGACCTTGGAGTTAGTAAGACCTGTGTTCAAGCCCTGCCCCTGACACATACGAATATTTGACAATGGGCATATCACTCACACTTTCTCTCTGTCACCAGACAACTCTCTGACCATGTTATACTACTCTGCAGGGACTGAGGGAATTCTCATACCCTGTAATAATAAAATCACAGGTGTAGAATCCCTTCCTACTCCCAAAACGATCCCCAGTGCTTTGCACATGGTGAGTAGGTATTTAATATAATTCACACTATAGTTGAATTGTTGAATTGAATTCAGAGGAAGCTTACCAGACTGGGGGGGGATTGCTGAAACCAGTTCGTCTCATGATCAACCAAAGGAAATAGACTTTTAGGTTAGAGAAAACATAGAGGCCACATGATTGTCTTAAAAATATATGAAGTGTTGTCATGTGGAAAAGATATTAGGCTTGTTCCACTCAGCCTAGAGGGCAGAACTGGGATGAATGAGCAGAATTTACAGGGAAGGAAACTTCAGCTGAACACAAGAAAAAAGGCTTTTGAACAATTTTGTTTACTTGTTTTCGGTCATGTCTGATTCTTTGTGACCCTGTTTGGGGGTTTTCTTGGTAGAGATACTGGAGTGGTTTGCCATTTCCTTCTGGTTAAGCAACTTGTCACAGCTAGTAAGTATCTGAGGCCAGATTTGAACTCGAGAAGATGAGTCTTCTCGACTCCTGGCCTGGTACTATACCCACTGTACCACCTACCTGCCTCTTTCATGAACGATTAGAGCTGTTCAAAAATACTATTGGCTGCCTGAGAGAGAAGTGAGTTCTCTTTCATTTGAGGATGCAATGGAGACTATATAACTACTTGTCAAGGGTGGCATGACTTGGGTAGGGGTTTAATTAAAAGAAATTCTGAGCTCTCTTCCAACTTTGAAAACCTATGGTTCTATAAACCACCGATTTCTAGAGTTGGAAGGAACTTCAGAAGTTAGTTAAGCCACCCTTCTCATTTTACAGATGAAGCTGAAGCCCAGAAAAAATTAAATTGATTTATCTAAGGTTACACAACCAAAACGGGAAATGGCAGAACTCCAAACAGCTGTCAGGTATTGGACCAACAATAACCAGTTGCAAATACATTAGTGTTCACTCTGAGTGTCAGAAGAAAGATGTCCAAGCAGGTATGAGTCAATTCCCAAAAATAGGAAGAAAGGAAAGAAAGAAAATAGGAAGTAAGGAAAGAAGGAAGGAAGGAAGGAAGGAAAGAAAGAAGGAAGGAAGGAAGGAAAGAAGGAAGAAAGGAAGGAAGGGAGGGAGGGAAAGAGGACTTATTAAGTGCCAGGCACTGCGCCAAGTGATTCACAAATATCATCTCATTTGATCCTCACAACAATCTTGGGAGGTAGGTGCTATTATTACCTCCTTTTTACATTCGAGGAAATTGAGGCAGGGAGGGGTAAGTGATTTATTCCAGATCATGGAGCTAGTAAGGTTCTGAGTCCAGATTTGAGCTCAGGACTTCTTGATTCTAGGCCCAGTGCTCATTCCCTGTGCCACTTAGTTGCCTCTAGGTGTCAGATGTGTGTAAATTATTTGGGACAAGCAGTCATTTTGGTATGGTTTCATCTTGTGACAGTAAGGTTATGCTCATGCTGCTACTGACACCAGGTTGACTCTGAACATCTGACCTTGATCAGATGATTAGTTTTGTTAGTCCACTGCTGGATTTCATGCCTCCCACATACATTTTCATTGCTCATTTTAGTTGAATTTTTAATTCTGTGGTTTAAAAAAAATGCTATTTAATGCAAGGAAATGTACAAAAGGTATAGCTCTTGAAGAACACAATTCAATAACTGTTAGAGATATTGCAGCAGGCATTGGTGTGGGGAAGTAATGTGTTTCAAGGATCATGCAAGTCCATAATAAAGCTCCAGGAATAATCTCAACAAAATACAAAATAAAGTATAGTCAAAACTTTTTAAAAATGCTAAGAACTAAAAAATTATTGCTATAAAACAGTCTAATTAACCTTCAGAAAATAAAGACTATCAGAGAGACCTGCCAGGTCCTTATTGATTTCTCTATAGTGAAATGTAGATTTCTGGAAGTTGGAGGAGTAGTGGGGAGTAAAACAACAGTAACAACAACAAAACAATTGCTGATCAATTTTATGAAAAAAATGCTTGTCATGGGCAAGACAATACAAAGACTGGAGTACTGAGAGTTGGAGAAGCCTTCTCATCCAAACTATATGATAATAATTTTCAGAAGTTCTGATTAGTCTTTAATATCTAAGAATCTTTATTAGAATGCAAAACATCCACTGAAAAGAATTTGGAGGTTATTTTTACTTCTAGTAGGTCTGGGCATCTTGTCTCCATTGAAGTAATGATAAGGCTTGATAAATCTACTGAAATATGAACAGGAAAATATTTTTTTCCAGAATTATAGAAATCCCTAAATCAAGATGGAATACTTCAACATGACCTTGAACTGTGCCTCTGATTACAGAAGGCGAAGAGATTTATACAAGAGATGGAGATAGACATGTTTCAATGGCCTGGAAACTCAGTTGATTTTAATCCCATTGAGGGAAACAGATTGTTCTTCAGAGATCCAGTGCACATCCAATGGGATGAAAATGCGGTTTCATGATGAAGAATCAAAGAACAATATGTTAAAATCTTGCAAACTCAGTGTCGAATAAGTGATTGTAGGAAAAAGACTTTGCAATATTGAAAGTTTTCAAAAATGGAAACTATTTTAAGGTTTGTTGTATGTCAACATACTTAATTATTTTGCTTTGTAACAAGTAATTTACATACACAGTGTGTAGGGAAGTTGAATTACCTCTCTCCTCATTTTCCCCTGGGAAGAGGAGGAGGAGAGAACTGAAATGTGAGGAATTCCGGTAACACCCTCTGGGATATAGGTCAGTTGATCAGGGTAAGCAGGGAGACAGAAGCTGCTGCTAGGAGTCCTAGTGAGAGTAACAGCCACCCTCTCATTCTGAGACCAATAAAATTAGAGACAACCTTGGCCTCTGGGCTGGCACTCTTAAAGCTGGCCATTATACCTTGCCTGTAAAACCAAGCGTGAGGAGAGGAAGGAGAGAAGGAAAGTCCGGTCAGAACATTTTATGACAGATCAGTGTCATTGTGTGGTTCCTTTGTGCCTGTGGCTACATGCTTCCCAGAGATCAGGTCTATACTGTAGCTGTGTGAGGGCTTAGGCACAGAATACGCTAAAGGACTGGGCAATGATGGTTTATGTAACAAAGTCAGCACCAGCTGCCTTCCAAAGCCTTTCTCTATTGTCTGCATGTGCCTGTTTCCAAAGCTGTGACCCATGGCAATCAGTGATCCCTGGGCCTTCACACAGACAATATCTAATAATTTTGGGGTATGGTAGGTCTGTCAATTACAAACCTATGTATGACTAAATGTCAAACGAATCACAGACAGTGTTATAAGAGTCCAAGGAGATCACCAGAGCTGAAGGTAGGACTTGAAGGATGGTTAGAATTTAAGTATACATAGTTTGGGAAGAGGACATTCTAGGCAGAAGGTCGAGCCTAAGTGAAGAAGCAGAAGTAGGGAGTTATGCTGTGTGTTCCAGAGACTCTTGAATTTGGAATTAATAAGTCACTGATTCTATTGTACTGGGCACATCTGTCTACAGAGCATACAGAGCCAGGCTAGCCTGGAGCTTAGGGATGGAATGTCCAAGGACTAAGACCTTGCTACTAGGAAGTAAACATTAGAAATTCCCTTGTAAAAGCGGAATGAGCAGATCCAGGAAAACAATGCATACGATGTCTACAACAATGTAAATGGGGAAAAATATAAACAACCACAAAATATTTAAAAATTAATGTTGGGAAACTATTTTTAAAAAGCTTGGCACCTTGCCCAGTTCCTTTGTAGGGGGGCAGAGGCTGAGTACCCAATATTGCATAAAATGTCAGATTTAAAAAAGGTTTTTCAATTGGTTTTGCTGAATTTTTTTCTTCTCTTCTTCCTCTTTTTCTTTTTTTTTTACTTTTAAAAAATTTTGTTATAATGGATGATTATCTAGAATGGGGTGGGGGGAGATACAATGGGAAATCTAGGCAATATAAAAATAAAAGATATCAATAAAATCTTTTTTTTTTGTCTTCTTGGAGGAGAAAGGCAAGGCAATTGGGGTTAAGTGACTTGTCCAAGATTACATAGCTAGTAAGTATGTCAAGTGTCTGAGGCAGGATTTGAACTCAGGTCCTCCTGACTCCAGGGCCAGCGCTCCATTCACTGTGCTACCTAGCTGCCCCAATAAAATCTTTAAAAAAATGTCCATGAAGAGAGTCAGTCAGCTACTGAATCCAAATGAAGAATACGGTCCAGTTGACTACCAGTTAAAGAAGTTAATAGAATTTCTGAGCTTAAAGGGATCTAAACATTATCTAATCCAGATCCTTCATTTTAAAGATGAAGGAAAAAAATAAAGATGAAGAAAAGGAAGGCCACAGAGGGAGACTGACCGGTCTAAGGTCGTGTGATTGTACATTACAGAGTCAAGATTAGAATTCATAGGTCTAGGTAGTGCTTTTCTCACTATGCTATGATGAAAGGAAAGAACCTTTGAGTGGTCAGGGAAGGCTCTATGGAGGAGGAAAGATTGAAAATGGACCTTAAAAGGGAGAGGTAGAAGAAGGGATATTGTGGTATGTGAGGGGAAGAAGGTGAATGTGTGGGTGAGTAGGTGGATGGAGGTTGGTGGGGAGGAATTGTTAAGGAGCTGATGGGAACAAAAGTGCAGACATGAGGAAGGACAAGGGAGTTTGGTCAGGTGTGTGACCCTGTAGGACAAACTCCTCCCCTTATCAACAAACAGTAAAATAATCAGAAGGACCATTTAAAGGAATGCCTGTGATATTTCCCCCCTTCATTGGATGTTAGATACATCATTTTAGAAGATGTAAAAGTAAGTAGTCTAATTTGTTTCCCTTAAGGTTGGGGGCAGGTTTGTAACTCTGCTGAGCCTGGGGAAGCTGCTGTCCAGGACTGGATATTTCCTGGTCTGGATTCTGTTCTGTTTGCTCTCTGAGGGGTTGCAGGCCAGGGAAAGTTTCAACATCTCTCAAAGGCACAAAGCCAGTTAAGGAGGGAAGCCTGGCCTCAGAGACATTTGGTTTCAAAAAACAATCCACAGACAGGGAGGGGGAGCAAGGTCATAAGTGTTCTTAACCAAAGAGAAAAACATTTTTATATTATTCACATCCAAGGAAAGCAGATGGCTTTACCGACCTCTTTTCTTTCTTCAGGGATAGGCTTGAATTGGCCATCTCCTGCCCTCCTCTTTTTTTCACTTTCTTTTTATTCTCTTCATCCCTGTCATTCTTCTGCTTCCACCACCTCCAAAGCCTGGCCCCAGAACTCATCTAGTCACCCTCCCACCCCCAACAAAAACCTACTCTTAGGAAAGATTCTAATGTCAGTCATTTACTTCATAGTACAAATTCAAGTCACTGTGTTCCTTCTCTCGGGGGGAATTTGTGTTTTAAACATGATCTCTAATTACAGCTTTGTCCCTCATTAAGGCCTTACTTCAGACTTTTAGGCTAGCTCTGATTTTACAGACTCTGAGCTGGAGAGAGACTGGCACTCTCCTTAGGATTCCTGGCAGCAGCTGCTATCTTCCTCCTTTCACTGCTCAAGGTATCTGAGAATAAGTGGGAGAGTTTGGGAAAAGAATGGGCATGGGGAACTCCCCAGTCCCTCTGAAGTCACAGTATGGAGGTGAGTGGTCACTCACTTCTAGGGCCAGCCTCGTCCCTGCTCTGCACACATTGGTTTCCCCCAGTTAAACTTGCTGTTTTACTAATAATGGACTTCCAGCCATTCTCCGTGCTAAACAAGAATAAGTCCTCTAAAACCTTCAAGTTGTACACTACCCAGTGACTCAGCAGAGCTAACTTAATTTAGTAAAAAGGCCTGAAGGAGTGCTTCTGCCCAAGGCATTTCTCACTGCCCCCATAAACTTATCTGTTTCAAGAGCTATGTCTGTGAGTATCCACTGGCTCCTTGAGGGCATTTTTGTGTTCCTCAGAGCACCTATTAAAGAGCCTTGCACTTGGGAGATGTTCAATAAATATCCATTGACTTGAACTAAATGTAGGACTAGAAGGCAGCATCATATAGTGGTCAGAGAACTGGACTTGGAGTCAGAAGAACTGGTTTTGAGTCTCAGATCTGTCCCTTATACACTCTGGAAGCTTGGGCCTGTTATTTCCCTTGTCCAGACCTCAGTTTCTACCCTTCCCAGCTCTCACATTCTGTTCTTCCTTCTTCCTTCATAACACTTGTACCTTATCTATACTTGTGACCCACTGAAGCTAGGTGATCCTTGTACTTTGTGAAGGCAAAATTAAGAAAGACATAGTGTCTAAGATTAGAGGAATGAGCTCCTCTCTACTGTTCCTGAGTCAGACCACATCAAAAGCATCATATTTGGCTCTGAGTGTCACTTTTGTGGAAAGACACTTATAAATGGTAGACTGCCCAGAGGTGGGCAAACAGTATGATGAAGGGCCTCAAGAGGCCCTTCTATAAGAGGACTGATTAGGCTTCAAGAGGCCCTTCCATAAGAGGACTGATTGGGCTTCAAGAGACTTTTCCAGAAGAAGACTGATTAGAAGAACAAGAGACATTTATCCTGAAGAAAAGAAGATGTAGGCAAAAGAGTTATCTTCAAGTATTTGAGGGTCTGTAACCCAAAAGAGGGGTGATTTGGTTTTTCTTGGCCTTTGGGTTAGAAACAGTGAGTAGGAATCACGAAGAGGCAAAATTATACTTGTTTTATGAAATGCTAGCAACTAAGTAGAGATATCTCAAAGTGGAATGGGTTTAAGTCCATAGGGAGTAGCTTTCCCCTCACTAGAGGTCTTCAGGTAGAGGCTTGGTGACCATTCATGAGGTATATTGGAGAAGGAATTCTTGTCCAGGTGTGTGTTGGACTAACTGGCCTCTGAAATTCCTCTCAACTCAAATTCTGTGATTCTAATGTCTCCTAATTGTAGGATGACAGAGTAAATCTTGATTTGAGCAAGGATGGAGATGGACAAGGAAGAGTAGAATAGAAAATGGGGTGTAATTTGGGGTGAGATAGCAGAGCACTGCATAACCTGACCTCCAATCTATTCCATGGTAGCATGTCTTGGGAACCTGGAAGTGTTACCCTGAGTTCATGCTACCTATACCACAGTGTCAACAACCCTTAACATATGACCTAGTTAGAAGTTCAGCCACCGTTACCTTTGGACATGGCAGGAAAGTAGCTTAACTCATGTTACTTCCCTTCCCTTGAAAGAAGGGCATTCCAACCATCCAAATTTGATCTAGGTTAGCAATGCCAAGTGTCCCTCTGTCCCACTTGAGATATGTCTTAGACATCCCTCAGATCTGGATATTGTGTTGCCTCTTGAGTCCTCCTATTTTCTAGCCCAGCTCCTTCTCTCTTTGGCTCTCTAAGGAACCTGTCTTCTCCTCCAAGTGTCACCTGACTTCTGTCTAGTTGAAACAGAGCTTTCCCTGATCTCCTTTGGCTTTTCAAGAAGCAGTAGGTTTTGCCTGGTCTGGGATTTTGGTTAAACTGTATCTTTGACCTAGCTCCCCTGACCTCTCCCCTGACCTTCCCTCCCTCCCCTAGCTCTCTCCAAGTCCCCAGCTCCTATAGAACTACTCTCCCCCTCCACTCTTATCTCATAGTCTTCTCCCTCCCACTAGATGCCCGGGTTCTCCTTTTATCTATTGTGCACCTGGAACTTGGAGCCATTCAGTCTCTCCAGCAGGCACTTACCTATTACCCCTTAACAATTGCTTTGCAAACAGTTGTTTAGCATAGACATTTCAGAAGGCAACAACATCCTGCCCACACTAAAGGGAGACCATAATGCCTTCTTTTCATGTATCCCTTGGGTGTCTCTTTCCCATCTCCACCCCCATACACATATGTACACAAACGCACACACACGTGTGCACACACAGAGTGTAACTAAACTGGAAATTCCCTTCTATTCTTTTCTTTGAAGGTGGGGTCCTGGAGGGGGGCATGTTTAAATCCAAATGGGATACTTTGAGATGCTGTATCTTTCATTTCATTCTTTAGTCTGTGCTACACTACCTTAGTGCTGAATTTACCTTGGGTGAATAAGTATCAATCATATAATAGAAAGAACCTAAGATCTAAAATCAGGAGCTGGGTTCAAATGCCAGCTTTGACTCTTCCCAGCTTCAGGACCCTGGACAAGTAACTGAACCTGGTGGGTCTCTACATTCTTACTCATAAAATGAGATTTATCTTAATGATCTCAAAGGATACTTTTAAACTTTATGATCCTGCAGTGGTATTTGCACAGGTCACCCCCCTCCCCACTCCCCCCGCACCATTGCCTGGCATTTGTTCCCTCTTCATCTCCACCCCTCTGAATTCCTGTTTTCCTTTGAGGCTCAGCCCAAGTATACCCTCTTCCATGAAGCCTTTTCTTTTTCTTTCTTTCTTTCTTTTTTTTGGAGGGGGAGGGCAAGGCAATTGGGGTTAAGTGACTTTCCCAAGGTCACACAGCTCATAAGTATGTCAACTGTCTGAAGTCGGATTTGAACGCAGGTCCTCCTGACTCCATGAAGCCTTTTCTAATGGCCAAATTTAGTCTTCTCTCTATACTTAAATTACTTTGTATTTATTTATTCTTGTGTATGCTGTGTCCTTAATCTTCCCTCCCCAAAAAATGTGAAACCCTTGACAGAAAAGTCTTGACCATTTTTGTTTTTGAATCTCCAGTGTCTAGCACCACACCTTGTACATAGTTGGCATAGTGAGCCTGGGCTGAATCAAGTTGAACTCCCTACAGCCTGAGCATGGCTGGCTGAGCAGTTGGAGGTCAGAGTGACACTCAAGCATGGCTGAAGACTGCTGGTGGATTCCCTAAAAGTCCAGTTATCTATAGGACATTGTTTAGAAGCTGCTAGAGTACATTTTGTTCAATGGTCTTTTATAAACATAGTCATATGAATTCAGAAATGGAAGCTTATTGTGATGCAGAGTTCATCTAGTCATTTCATTTTATTTTACCGATAGGAAACTGAGGCTCAGATAGGTGAAGGCAATTGCCCAAATTCATCTAGGTTAAAAGGTCATATTTAGTTCTTTTTAGTTACTATAATGAGAGATGTTTTGGCATAAAGGATAGAGAGCTGGTCTCAGGATGAGTAAAATCTTTTTTCGTTGCTGAAGTTTTTTTGCCATTTTATGATGTTTTATTTTAACTGACATTTAATAGACTTTTATTATAAACGGTCATCTAGTGAATATAATTCAGTCAGTTATGTGTGGAATAGATATGCTCAGGGGAAGACTATTTAGCTCACTTGTAGCTCACACACACTTATCTATACATATATATGCACATATATACACACACACATTCACACACTCTATCTATATCTATTTATCTATCTATGCACACACACACACACACACACACACACACACACACACATAAGTACATATAAACACAAACATTTTATTTTGTTGGTTTTTTTTCCCCCCAAGTTCAAGTCAACAATTTAGTGGCAGAGGGAGGTTGCCTCTAACAGGAGTCTTGCCTCAGACACAAAATGACTCTGTGACCATGGGCAAGTTACATAACCTCTCTGTGCCCCCAAGCAAAGAAAGTGCTGAATTGCATTTGTAAAGAGAATTTCTTCACCAAGAATTTCCTTTTATCAATGAAATCACAGGTCTAGTCCCTATCTCTAATTGCTGCAAAACTTGGAGAAATCATTATGTATAGAAGATTTTATTTTTTTTTCTAGGGACTTGCAGCTAATGCTGACATGTGTGGACCTCCCTAGAGCCCCCAAATATCTGTAGCAGGTACCTAGAGCCCCCAGGATTCTGCTTCCAAATGGAAAATTGTCCTTATTCCCTTCAGGCAGTCCTATTTGGTTTGAGCCTCAAGCTGCCACGGCCCACCCAATTTCTCTACCCCACCCTTTCCTTCCCCTCCTCACTGGCCCCACCTTCCACCTGCAGCCACAGGTCGTCTTTGGTGAGGAACCTGTTTCCACACCTGCCAGACAGGTTTGGGTGAGGCAGGGTTTGTGGGTGGGGGAGTAACACTCCACAGACAGATCTTTCTTTCAACTTTGGGGATTCTATTTGAAGTCACACACACACACACACACACACACACACACACACACACACACACACACACACACACACTATCCTGCTGGCCAGGTCCCCCATTTACATCAGGTGGCTCCTTTCCTATTCTATCTTTTCCAGTAATATTCCTTTCTCCCCAAGGCAAGGGGCAGGGCACTTCCTTCCAGAACTCTTCTCGAAAGCCACTGAATTTATACAGGTTTGCAGATAGTCAGTTAATTTCTTAGCATACCCCAATTCTGAATAGAGGAGATAAGACGAGTAAATAGATCATCAGTACCTACCTGAGATATGCAGCATTTACAAAGAAGAGTTGTCAAATAAACCTACGTGTGAGTGACAATTCGTGGACGGGAAACTCCTGGGGGGGGGGATGTGTCTCACCCAAACCTCGAAATTCCTGGGGTACCTAGTCCAACATTCAACAGACAAATGATGGTAATCCCCAAACATGTAAAACACCAGTTATTAGGAAGATAAATGCTTGTTGACTGACTTACTGAGAGAGGTTGAGAGTCAGTTTAAGGTGGATGTGATCTCTCTCATGCCAAAGAATAACTCCCCTTGGCACAGCAATGAAGGGGAAGAAGATGTGAAAGTGTCAACAAGGTTGACTCTCTTAATGCCCATTTTACCCTCAGCTCCTCCTCTCTCTGTTTTCCTAGGTTTATATATGCATTTCACCCAAGTAGTCTTATAACAAAGATTGAGAGGAGAACATTTGTGGAGAACAAAGTAAGAGCCATTTATTTTTTTTCAACTATAGTGAGTAGAGGCTCCTTTTGGAAATGTTGGTCCAGAATCAAAAGTTTGTATCCTTGTCTCTTCCCTGCATTTTGGCGTTGGCCATCTCTCATGCCTGGAATGTACTCTCTCCTTTCCTCCTCCTGCTAGAATCCCTGGTTTCCTTCAAAACCCAGTTCAAGTACCATCTACATGAAGCATTTCTTGATTTACCCATACTTACTATCAATGAAAAATAATCTTGTATTAACTATATATAAATTTTGTATATATTTATATATGTACACATTTATAAATATAGTATATATTTACATCTGCACATGCATACATATTTATATATATGCATGTTTATATTTACATATACACAATTTATCAATTTATATGTATAAATTATATATATACATAAATTATACATATTTATATATGTTGTCTCAGCTAAACTCCCAACAGAAAATAAACTCCTTGAGGCTGGGAACTATTTTTTTATTTGCTGGTTCTTGTAGCCCCAGCACCATGCACATTGCCTGGCAAATAATAGGTACCTGATGAATATTTTTAATTAATTAATTAATTTATCTTTAGTTTACAACGTTCAGTTCCACAAGCTTTTGAGTTCCAAATTTTTTCTCCCTCCCTCTCTTCTCCCCTTCCCCTCCATGGCAGCATGCAATCAGATATAGATTCTACAAATATCTTCATATTAAACATTAGTTAAGTTCTAAGGAAGGACTGTAACCAATGGAATGAACAATAAGAAAGAAGGAACAAAATAAAACAAAAAAGGGAGAGAGAAAATAGTTTGCTTCAATCTTCATTCAGACTCCGTAAATCCTTCTATGGATGTGGATAGCCTTTTCCATCATGAGTCCGTTGGAGTTGTCTTGTAACCTTGCATTGCTGAGAAGAGCAGTCTATCAAAGTCAGTCACCTGATGAATATTTTTTAATCAATTGGTAGATCATAAAGACGTGACCCCTCAAGGCCTGGAGGAAATTCCTCTCTGTCACAACCTAAGGGTCATTTTTAACACACTAGGAGTCAACCCAAGGAAGCCTAGCATTATCTAGGGACTCAAATTATCTTAGAACTAGGAGATAGATAGAGAGGGGAGGGAGGGATGGAGGAAAAGAGAGAGAGAGAGAGAGAGAGAGAGAGAGAGAGAGAGAGAGAGAGAGAGAGGGTTTTAAGATCCCCTCATTTTACAAAGACATTGAGGTTCAGAGAAGTACAGTAAATTGGACAGTTCACATTGCTAACAAGTGGAAAAGTTGGTACTGGAATCCAGGGATTCAGACCCCTAAGTATAATGTTTGTTCTTTCTTTTCCTTTTTAATTTTCCTTTAAAAAAAAATAATGAGTTTCGCATTGCTCTTTCTAGGACACCACATTGACTCTTCCTACACAGAACCCATCCAGTCTCTCTTCTCCCCCACCCACTAATTCTACATCTCTTTGTTTAACTGCCTCTAAATAGGGTGGGGCAGCCTTCTTAAACCAAGCCCGCCACAGGTCCAGGAACAGATCAGGGACTAGGAATAAACAAGCAGTTAGAGCACAGATAATGGCCAGATGCCACACAGGACACATCTAAATATGACTTTTTATAAATGTACATGTTTTCAGTGCCAGAAAATGTTGTCCTTCTTAACCTGCAGGTATTTATACCGTGACACATCATAAATATGTTACAGCAACTGCTCAAAGCCTCCTGTGGGTGGTGACACAGGGACTCAGTTTAAAGCCCTTGACTAAGATACCCAAATGCCTTGTTGCAGTGCCCTGGTCTTCTGGGTTAGGTGGCTGGGAGCTCAGAGCCTACTCTTTATTCTTTCCCCCTCTCCCAGGAAGGGCAGACTGGACAAATTTCCCTTTCACAATCAGAGTCCTCTTGTCCTTAAGCCTGGCCTTCTGAAGTCTAGAGGATTCTCTCTTCCCTAGTCCTCCCCTCCTAACTTTACTTTCCCACAAATTCTAGGTTCTCCAGAGATTTTGTAGAACAACATCTGACCTTGAAGATAATAGCTGCCATTTATATATCACAAACACACAGACACAGACACACACAGACACACAGACACACAGACACACAGACACACAGACACACACACACACACACAGAGCTGGCAAAGTGCTTTAGGTATATTAACAGATTTTGTCATCAAAACTCTGGGAGGTAGGTGCTTTTATCCCCCATTTTACAGTTGAAGATACTGAAGCTGAGAGGGCAACTTGCTAAGGGACAAACAGGCAGCAAGTGTCTGAGGCAGGACTAGCACTTAGACTTCAAGTCTCTCCAGTTGCTGGGGTTCCTTTCACCCCATCCACCCATTCCCGATGTTCCAGACAGCAGTGGACTGGTATTTTGAAGGGAAGGGGACTTATTTTTTCAGTCCTGTGCAAGCCCAGGTTCCCACAGCCAATCTCCCTAACCTGGCTTCCAGAATCCGAAGGGGTCTTTCCAACCCACTTCCAACTCCTCCCTTCCTGCCAGTCTGGAGTATCAAAGGCACCAACATATGAAACTAAGGCCTGTGCCAGTGCAGTATGCAGATGGCCTCAGGCAGATGTGGCAGTGAGTAGGACTGGCTGTGGGTGTTGGCAGTAGTAGCAAAGAAAGCCAGCTCTCCCAAGAGCTCGTTGGTCTGTTTATAAGAAGCCATACCACGAGAAAGATATAGGCTCCGAATACATTGCTGTTCCATCTTCTTCTGGAATGCGTCCAAGGTGACAGTCTCCTCCCAGATCTTTACCTTTCTACTTTCTAAAGGAGCCTCCCCTGACACCTCCCTTGGGTGACTGTTTTCTGGATGGCCTACTCAGCCCAATATCCTGCCAATAGCTCAGATTCAATGCATTCTTCTGTTACCTCCACCTACATATCCTTGGCAGTCCAACCCAAATATCTCTCCTCCACAAAACCTTCTTTGAGCTTCCCCACCCCAAAGAGAAATCAACTTTTCTTCCTAGAACCTCACACTGTACTTTTTTCTGCTCTTACGAGGTTCTAATTTGTATCATATTTATCTATGCATGTCATCTCCCACCACTAGAATATAAATTCAGTGAGGACAATTGAGCCCTGGGTTTTGGAATAATAGTACTTTGGTTCAAATCTCTGCCATTTGGTAACCTGTGTGACTTTGAAAATATCACCTAAATTCTCTGTGTCTCAATTTCCTCATCTGTTATGTGAAGGGGTTGGATTAGATGGCTTTGAACATCCCTTCTGGTCTTAAATCCATGACCCTATCATCAGCAAGTACTTGGTAAATAGCAAGTATTTAATACTTGCTTGTTGACTGATTAAATGACTGACTTCTCTGCACTTTGTAGTATTTAATAAGTGTTTTATTGAATTAGACATTTAGCTGCCTCTCATATCCCGGTATCTCCTCAAAGCTTACTAGAGAGAAAGGTAGGCTGAAGGTCCATAGAACCCAGCTCCAAGTTGGTAGGAATTCAAGATCTTTTTCTTCCCAAGGAGTTTCTGCAGGCTTGTTAGTGGCTAATGAATCTGTCACACACTAGGCTTGGGAGATGCTGTGGGCAACTATAACTCCAGGTGCCTGGTCTTTGGCAAATTTACTTTACTAAGTCCTATTCCATTTGGGCACTGAGGTGATGGTCAAGCACCCAATATTTCCCAGTGTGGAAGACATTGAATATAGGGTTATAGAACGTGGATACTCCCTGCTCTTCTTACCTCCATTGCCTTCTCACTTAGCTCCAGACCAGCAGCCTCTTTCAGGAATTACTCTGATATGAGCCCCTGCCCCAGAACAGAAAATAAACAGTTCTGAGAGTAAACACATTCCTAATAGAGACATTCCAAGACTCCCAGGTATTGGAACAATGCAGTCATGAAGCTGAGGTCTGGGTCCAGACTGAATGGCAAGCTATGTGGTGTTGGAGTAGGGAGTGTTGGTAGACCCTCAGTTCCATGTGGTTGGGGCAAGGAAGACAAGTGCCTGTCAAAAGAAGAGAAAAAAGCAACACAATTCCTTATTATGTAGGCTAAGTGTCCCAAGGACACTGATCAGCCTTTACTGAGTGCCTTTATATGCTAGGCACTACAGGAGACAGATCATGCAAGAGGCATTCTTGACTTCCCTACCCAAACACCACTTGCTATCCCTACCTTTGCATTCCAACCCAGCCACCTCTTCAGATAAATACTTGAGCTCAGCTTTGGAGTTTACGCCTGGCCCTTCAGGGGCTGGGGAAGAGGAGTTAGGACTTAAGAAGGTATAGATATGCTTGCTACTCTGTTGGAACTTTTCCTGCCAACAGAACATTTCCCTGACATTCCATGAAGATTTCTCTACCACACCCTGCTGCCTCAAGATGCCACCTGGCTGAAGAAGGTGTCATAATCTGAGGTCTCATAGTTATCAGAGTTTTGTCCAGGGTGTGAATACAGCTATTGAGCAGTCCCCAAACTAGGCTGACATTCAAAAGGGAGTAAGTGATCCAGATTTCTTGCCCCAACAAGCAGGTATTGAGACAGAAGATTTTGACTTGACAATAGATAAAAAGATAGCAAGAGAACATCGAGCTGTCTTTAATGAGTTCAAATCACCAAGCCCTGACAAATTAGGTACTGAAAATACAGAGTACTGAAAAAGCAAATAGATATGTTAGTTGAATCAATCACTGATCTTGATGCCTTTCAAGGCGTCTAGATGGTCCAATGAGTAGAGGAATGGGCCCAGAGTCAGGAAAATTTAAGTTCAAATCCAACCTCAGAGACTTCCTAGCTGTGTGACCCTGTTTAAGTCACTCAACCTCTGCCTGTCTCAGTTTCCTCAATTGAAAAAGGGAGATAATATTAGCCTTATAAGGCTAGTAATACAATGTAATATATATTAGCCTCATTATAAGAATCAAATGAAATAATATTTCTGAACTGCTTAGCACAGAGTAAG
The DNA here is from genome assembly GCA_028627135.1 of Pseudochirops cupreus. Taxonomy (NCBI): domain Eukaryota; kingdom Metazoa; phylum Chordata; class Mammalia; order Diprotodontia; family Pseudocheiridae; genus Pseudochirops; species Pseudochirops cupreus. The sequence continues at coordinate 285,394,922 of CM053583.1, read as the reverse complement.
CATTTAATAAATTTTTTGTTTCCTTCTTTTCCTTGAAAAAATTATAATAGATGCATAAAATTGAGAAGCAACAAATATTGAAAGAGAGCAAATATTTTCCTGATCTTAAAAAAAGGATAGAACTACATTTATGAACTAGAGATCAGTGAGTTCGATTTATTATTAAAGATATGGCTAGTGAACAATAAAATGTGGCAAGTCCTCAAAAAGATGGGAGTATCAGATCATCTTACTTATCTCCAAAGGAACTTGTATGCCAGTCAAGAAACAACAGGACATGGACTAAAATTGGACATGGAACAACTGATAGGTGTAAACCGGAGAAGGAGTGTGACAGGGCTGTATTTGACATATACAGAATACATCATGTGAATCTCCAGGCTGGATAAATCAAAAACTGGAATTAAGTATAACAATAATCTCAGATACACAAATGATACCATTTTGATAGCACAAAGTAAAGAGGAATTAAGAAGTCTCTTTTTTGTTTGTTTGGTTTTTGTTTTTGCTTTTTGGAGAGTAATTGGGGTTAAGTGACTTGACCAAGGTCACACGACTGGTTTATTTTTTTTTTTTGTATTAAGTGTCTGAGGTCAATTTTGAACTCGGGTCCTCCTGACTCCAAGGCTGGCGCTCTATTCACTGTGCCACCTAGCTGCCCCAAGAAGTCTCTTGATGATGGTAAAGGAGGAGAATGTAAAAACTGGCTTGAGGTTTAACATAAAAACACAAACAAACAAAACTAAGATCTTGGAAATTGGCTCCATTACTTCTTGGCAAGTAGAAGGAGAAGAAATGAGATCAGTGTCAAATTTTATATTATTCAGTTCAAAGATCACTGCAGACAGTGACTGCAGCCATGAAATTGAAAGATGCTTGCTCCTTGGAAGGAAAGCTATTGCAAATTTGGACAGTATGCTAAACAGGAGAGATATTGATGTGGGTTTAAGAGGTTCAGGAACCCCTTAAAGACAGGAGTACTGGACAGGGTAGTCCAGAATGAATTCATGGACCCAAGAATTCTTCAAGTCAAGTTGACAAAGATTTATTTTAATGCCAATATGGCAGACAGAGCTCCTTAAGGAACTTGCATTCCTTAAGAAACTTGCAACTTAACAGGAATGATGCTAAAGCTTATATAGGGAAAGTAATGGATCATCTGGAAGATATGCTAATTAGGTGGTAACTTACAACCTGGTCACTAGAGTCATTCACTACTAGAAACCAGGGAAAGGAGTTTCTCAGGGGTGTATTTTTGGTCTGTTACATCTGTAGCAAAATAGCTTTGAGAGTTGATGACTATAGCTTGACCTGTGGATTGAATATGGTAACTTTGGGAATCAATATATGATAATTCTATGGTTACAAGATAGTCCTATTTTTATAAGGAAATTTGTTCTTGTGATGGGGAAAGATAGTTTGTTTTCCTAGAGTCCACTCATGAGTAATTGTGAGGAAGAGTAGTTTGCCTTACTGGGGCCTACTCATGAGTTATTGCTAGGCATAGTGTTCTTGGACTGGGGAGAAAACTGTCAGGGATAGTGATTTGAAGCTAGGGAGAAATGTGATCTTGGAATTGGGATCCAAGCACAAGCACCGAAGCACCCGATCAATATCATCTTGCCAACAGAGACCAAAGCTATAGTTTTTTCTAATAGCAATATATGACCGTGAGAGTTGTACTGTAGGGAAAGCTGACCGCCACAGAATTGACCCTTTCTAATTGTGTGCTGGAGAAGACTTTAGAGAGTCCCTTGGACAATGAGGAGATCAAATCAGTCAATATTTAAAGAAATGAATTTAGGCTATTCACTGGAAAGTCAAATAGTGAAGCTGAAACTTAAATACTCTGGCCACACAATGAGAAGATGGAACTCATTGGAAAAGATCCTGATGTTAGGAAATATTGAAAGCAAAAGGAAAAGGAGATGGCAGAAGATGAGATGGATAGATAGTGTCATAGAAGCAACAAGAATGAACCTGGACAGACTTCAGGAGATAGTGGAGGAAAGAAAAGTCTGGCTTGCTGTGGTCCATGGGGTCACAAAGAGTCTGGCATGATTGAATGACTAAACAACAAAAGTGAACAACTAGAAAAGGAAGCCATGATCATAAATAACCAGCATGTCTTCATAAATGACAGATCAAGCCAGGATAGCTTTATTTCCTCTTCTAACAATGACATTAGACTGATAGATAGGAGAATGTTGTAGATACAGTCTACCAGGACTTTAGCAATATATTTATCTCATAATATTCTTGTGGGTAAGATGGAGAGATGTGGGCTGGATAACACTATAATTAGGTGAATCTAGAACTGGTTGAAAGGCTAAATACAAAGAGTAGTCATTATTAGGTTGATGCCAATGGAGAAGAAGTCTCTGGTGAAGTGTTCCAAGTTTCCATGCTTTGCTCTGTGCTATTTAACATTTTTTATCCTTGATATGGATAAAGATATGGATGATACAATAATCTAATCTGCAGATGATGCAAAGCTTAAAGGACACTTGAAGATAATAAGGATTCAAAAAGTTGCACTAATCTAATAAGATGAAATTAAATTGGCGGGGGGGGGAGGAGGGAAATAAAATCTTACACTTGGGTTAAAAAAATTCAGTCTTACAAATAGAAGATGAGGGAGGCATGGATGGAAAGTAATCTAGATATTTTAGTGGCATGTAAGGTCATTATGCATTAATAGTATGATATTGCAGCCAAAAGTGCGAATCAGATATTAGACTGCATCAAGGAGAAGCACAATATCTAGGGAGTCTTCTCTTCTCTGTTTTTTGTGACACTCCTCTCTTGTGGCTCTCTTCTTTCCTGCCTAACCACTCCTTTTAAGTTTCTTTTGATGGATCCATGGCATGCTCATTAACTGTGGTTATACTCCAAGTCCTTGTCCTAGATTCTTTTCTTTTTTCATACTCTTCTTGCTTGGTGACTTAATCAGATCCTATAGGCTCAGCTCTCTGTCATTTCTATGCAGATAACTCCAGGATCTATATATCTAGCCCTAGCCTCTCTCCTCAGTTTCAGTCCCAAATCATGAACTACTGTTTAGACATCTCAACCCAGATGACCCATAGGCCTTCTCAAACTCAGTATGTTTAAAATAGGACTCATTATCTTTTCCCCAAAACTCATCTATCTTCCAAATTATTCTACTACTGTTGAAGGCATTATGATCCTTCTACTTATCCATGTTCACAATCTTGGTGCCCATATAGATTCCTCATGGTCCATCAACTCACATTTGCCAGATCTTGTCATTTCTACCTCCACAACATCTTTTTTCTTCACATACAGTCACAACTTTGGTTTTTCACAACCTGGATCCTTCCTACCTTTCCAGTCTTATACACTATTTCTTTCTACACTCTCTGCACTCTATCCATATTGACCTACTCGTTGCTCCTCACACACAATGCTCTATTGTCCACTTGGTTGCTAGCCATGGAGAGATCTCTAGTGAAGTGGCCCAGGTTTTGTGCTTGGTCAACAATGACATTGTCAGAAGAGGAAATAAAGCTAGCCTGGCTTGACCTGCCCTTGATGAAGACATACTGGCTATTTATGATCACTGCTTTCTTTTTTAAATTGTTCACTAGTCATCCCTTTAATAATATATCAAGCTCATTGGTCTATAGTTTGCAGTTACAGCTCTTCCCTTTTTTGAAAATCAGAAATGTACTAGCTTTTCTCTACGTCTGGAATTCTCTTCTGTCACATGCCACCTTCTAGAATTCCTGTCTTCCTGTTCAAACACCATCTTTTGCATTAGATTTCTCCTGGTTTCCAAACTGCTAGTGCCATCTTTCCTAAGGTGACATGGTATTAATTTGTATATGTCTTCTACATATCTACATAGAGACAATTCTCAATTTACTTAAATGGACTGTTCTGAAGACCTCTACATAAAGTGATTTTTAAGTAATTCAGATTTGCCCATGGATTTGGTGAAAGTAAGGGAAAAGGGAGGCAGGAAGGTCCTCTCCCTTCTCCCTCTGCCCCACCCATGTACGAAGGGGGCTGGCACACAGTTCAAGGACGTGTGAGGGCTAGGGACAGAAGAGCAAGCAGGAGGAGGAACGTGAGGGGGCCGGGCCAGCTCCATGGGAGCCTGGCCTGAACTGAAAGGAAGAGCACACACAGTGGAATGGGGAAAAGGGGAGGAGGCAGGCATGTGGGGATCAGACATGGAAATGAATAGGAGCTATTGGGCACAGGGACAGACACTTGATACTGGTTGGGACGGATGGAAGACATGTGGCTAGATACAAAGGAGGGTGGGCATAGTGGGGCAAGGTTTCCTCCCTTAGGGTAGGAGGTCTCAAGCATAGAGTCTTGTGGTAGAGACAAGTTGTGTGTGTGTGTGTGTGTGTGTGTGTGTGTGTGTGTGTGTACTTGGGGTGGAGTGGAGGCCACAGACTGCAAAGCAAGGGGCAAGAGTGGAGAGAGAGAGCACAGAACTGTATAGTAAAGTCAACATAGGTTTCTTTTTGGAATGTGAATTTCTTTTAGAATTCTTGTAATGTCAAGTTTGCAATAATGTGGATTTATCTAAAATGAGAACTGTCTGTACTTAATGTTATCTTTCCTATTAGAATGGGAGCTTTTTGAAAGCAGGAACTGTTTCATTTTTGTCTTTGTATCCTCATAACTTAGCATGCTGCTTAGCACATAGAAGTTCTTAATAAATGCTGAATAAGCCCACGGTATCTCCCCTGGAGAGGTTGGTGACATAACTTGAGTTTGGGAGTTCTAAGTTGTGCTAGGGCTAAAGCCAATCTGATGTCTGAATTAAGTCCAGTACCAGTATGCTGAATCCCTGGGAATAGGGGGCCCACCACACTGTCTAAGGATCTGGGCAGACTGACCCAGACTGAAAAACAGACCAGATGAAAGTTTTTGTGCTAATTCATTTTGGGATCAGGCTATTATGCTTCCGTCCTGGGTGAGATAGGGAGACCCAGTCTTGAAACAAGCAACAGCAACAAAATAAATTCTTGTTGACTAATAGAATGAGTGCTATACTCTGCCTTGGTTTGACCATGCCTGGAATATTGTGTTCAATTTGGGATGCCACATTTTAGGAAGGATGAACTGGAATGTATATCTAGAGGAATGTGAAGGGTCTTAAAAAAGTGTCATATGAAAATTATTTGTAGAAGCTGGGATGTTGATCCTAGAAAAGAGGAGACTTAGAAAGAACATGGTAGCTGTCTTTGAATATTTGAAGGGCTGTCATATTAGAAATGGATTGGACTTATTCTTTCTGGACCCAGAGGGCAGGATGAGGAGCAATGAATGGAACTAGATTGAGGCTTGAAGGCAAGAAATAATTCCTAACAATTAGAGTTTTCTCAAAGTTGAATGGGCTGCCTTAGGAGGTAGTAGGTTACTAGAGATCTTCAAGCCATGAACAACCAAACAAATAAAAAACACACAATGGCTATCTGCTGGACATCTACAGAGGGGAGTCTTTTGGGGATATAAGTTGGAGTATATCAACCCATCAATCAACAAGTGCTTATTTTGTGCCTTCAATATGTCAAGCTTTGCACATTGTACATGGCCTCTGAGGTCCCTTCCTGATCTGAGATTCTATGTAGTTAGAAGGAAGACTCCCCTCCCCACCCAAGTCCCTAGCAACCACTCTCTTTGGGTCTAGGTATCAGCACTAGGATTCCTCTTCCAAGCCCAGCTTCCTGACGGCTAATCATTTGGGAGTCCCATAGCAACCAGCTACTCTTTCTATCTCTTATTTCTTTCCTCATTCACTGCCCCTACTACTTATCAGACACCTCTTGCAGACATAACTAGAGCACACTCTAACCTCTTCCTCCCACATTCTGGGCTCCTGAGACTCTCCAAAGCCCCCCATCCTGAACCTCCTGCCTCTGTGGTGTGGCATAAAGAACACAGCTTGTAAGCATTGTAGATCTCTCAGAAGAATACAAGTCAAAAAACCCAAGTGCCATAATGTAAGAAATAATACAAGACAATTGCCCAGAACTTCTAATCACAACAACAAAATGCCAACGGAAAAACTCTACAGATTGCCTTCAGGAAACAATAGCAACGACAAAATCTCTAAAACAAAACCACACTCTATGGTACAAATGCCAACAAGGTTGTTGGATTGAACAACTCTAATGGAAGAACATAACTTTGAGCTGGATGACCCAGCTCTATCACATACTAGCTATGTCACCCTAGACCTCAATTTCCTCACCTGTAGAATGAGAGGAGGGGAACAAGCATTTATTAAGCAACTTACTATATGCCAGATGCTACACATACAGATGGGATCCTCACAACAACACTGGGAAGTAGGTGCTATAAATATCCCCATTTTACAGTAGAGAAAAATGAGTCAAAGAGAAGTTAAGTGACTTGCCTAGGGTCACGCAGCTAGGAAGTATTTGAGGCTGTATTGGAGGTCAGATATTCTTGATTACAGGTCCTATCTACTGCTACACCTAGATGTCTAGAAAAGGTTGAACTAGATGGAGGAGTGCTTAACTTGAGATCCATGAACTTTTAAATAAACCATTTTGATAACCATTTCAGTAGCGCTGGTTTCCTTTATAATCCAGTGTGTTGTATTTCATGTCTTTAACAACTTTATTTTGAGACAAAAGAAGTGAAGAACCCAGGGACTGGCAAATTTCTCAGGTCCCTTCCTCTCTATCACATTCTGTGAATTTATGATTCTATAAGAGAGAGACAGTTGCAGTTTTCCATGTGCCTGCTTCTATTCCTAGGGGATTATGGGAAAGCTGCCACTCAGGATGATCCCCTTTACTCCCTTCAACTTGAAATGCAAAAGGATGAAAAAGAAAGTCCCTTCTGGAAGTTGTCTAGTGGTCCTGCTTGCTCTTCTTTCTCTGGATTTGGCATGGGTCTTTACTCTCTCAGAACTCCGTATCCTATTGTGAGTCACAATGGAACCTGGGGCTCCAGTGAAACGTCTCTCAGGGAGACCAGAGCCATGGAAAGAAGGAAGGAGGGAAGATAATAATGATGAATGAACTGCTGGAGTAGAGCTTATCTGTGGGGAGGGGAATCTTCCTTCTAACTACATAGAATCTCAGATCAGGAAGGGTCCTCAGAGGCCATGTACAATGTGCAAAGCTTGACGTATTGAAGGCACAAAATAAACACTTGTTGATTGACAGGTTTCACAGATAAGCCCGACTGTGAAAGCCCAACTTATCTGTGGGAGATGCAGAGTAGAAATGCTTTCATTCCCTATCTCTAGGACCAGCATGCTAACTTGGGACAGACAGCAGGGTTCAGTGGCACAACACAAGGACCTGGATTGGAATACCAGTTCTGCTTATAATGTTGGGCAAGTCAATTCATCTCTTAGGCCTCAGTTTCCTCATGTGTAAAATGAGAAAATTAGACCAGATGAGTGGGTTTTTTTTTAACAAGAAGAGCCCTTATCATTAACGTCAAAAAAATCACAACATTCTACCCACCATGAGAGTAGCTGTGGCTTTGGTACCTGTTGGTTGAACAAAATACATAGAAACAAAAAAATTCACAATCAAGGAACAAACAGGACAATTTTGTTACTATCTTTTAAAATTTTAAATAAATTAAAAAATAAACTACCTAATAGAAGTTTATTCCATATATAATCTTCCTTTTTGGTCTTTGAATATTGAAACTAGCATTTGCTGATGACGGTCAAATTCATAAGAAAAACATCTAAACCAGAGCCAAATATAAACCCTTTTATAATAACCCTCTCCCCTCAATCACCATCTAGGGGTCCACAAGTGACAGGCAACAAAACCACTGAACTAAATGATCTATAAGATCTCTTCCAGCTCTAAATGTTACTACCTTCTAAGGGCCAGGATAAGGTATAATTGTGAAGTCCAGAAAGGTCCCCTCATGCTTTGACATTTCATCAGAGATTATGACACTCTAAAACCTATTTGTCCTGCAGAAGCCTATGACTGCACTCTAGAATTTTGGTTACACAGAGGTCATGATTACTTTATAAGAGGTAGTGTGACTTTGTGGATAGCAGGCTGGCCTTGGAGTCAAGATTTAAGTTCTAGCCCTGCCTCTGATACATTCTCGCTGGATGACAACTTGGAATCAGGAAGAACTAGGTTGGAATCCTGATTCAAATACTTCTTAACTTTGTGACCCTGGGCAAGTCACATAACCTGTTTCAGTCTCTATTTCCTCATCTGTAAAATGAATATGATAGCATCTACTTGTAAGGATCAAACAAGATGGTATATATGAAGTCCTCTGCAAACTTTAGAGGCATATATAAATGTTAGATATCATAATTGTGACTATGTTTATTAATTTCTCTATACCCCGGACAACTCTCTAAAGCTATAAGTTGCAGATGAATTGCACAAATGCAAGAAATTTCCATACTGGGAGTTCCCCATGGTAATGACACCATGGGTCTGCAGCAACAAAATAATTATTTTATAGTTATGCTTCATTAAGATCTATATATCTAATGTTATGCCTGCATTTCAGGCAAGAATTGTATTGCCTTTGGCCAAAGGTTGTTTTGAGACTTTTTTAAGAGTATGCATTCATCCATACTTTCAAGAATGGAAGTGCGTGATAGCACATATGGGAGACTGTGTTTAGAGACTCAGGAAAGGAAATGAATTGTGCTCGATTCCTTCCTGGACCTCTGTATAGCCAGGGAGATAATTTGTTCTTTTTTAAGCAGCCATAAAGCAAGGGATGGGAGACTTTGGGAGGGTTGTGCCACACCCCGTGAATACACAATGCCTATTCCCCTTTTATTTTTCCCATATCCCAGCCAAGTCCTTCCCCATTCTCTGCCCCATGCAGCTTGTCCTCTCCTCTTCTTCCTCATTACATTTCTGCTTTGTTATCTACTTCTGGGGATCCCTAGTTTGTCACAGTTGGAAGGAAAAAGAGTTATCCTCACTGATGTCCTCAAACCCAAGGTCGTAAGACGATAGGATAAATAATTAATCAACTGAGCAAATCTCTTTAATATCTCAGGTTACACAGATCCTTTTTAGCTATGGTTTGAAATGGACACTTGCCAATTTCTTCTCTTTCCTGCCTCTCCCTGTTCTCCCCCTCCTCAAAATGATTGCTTAGACTAGAGCTTCCTTCTCCAGGGAACTTTCCTGTACAAACCCAAGCCAATTTCTATCCTTCAACCAGAAGACACAATTTTTGACCCATTTAAATGATTATATATTTTGGTTGATGGCATTTTTATTACCTGACCCCACCCTAATCTTCTAATACCTTTATTATTAATGCACTCATACTTCCCTCTCTTGTACCTAACCTTCTTCATATTTCCCCATTCTCTGGTCTTAAAGTAAACCCATGTCTCCTTGCAGTACATACTAACTTCAAATATGTGAAGACTTGTTATGTGGTAGAAGGATTAGATATACTGCCTGGCCCCAGTGGGAAGAGTTTAGACCAGTTGGTGGAAAATGCAGGCAGTCTAATTTTGGCTCAATATATGAAATAATTTCCTAGTAGAGTTGCTCAGAAATGAAAATAACTTCCATGTCAGATCATGATTTCTGTATCACTAGAGGTATTTTAACAAAGGCAGATAATCATTTACTAGGCATATTATAGAAGGGATAAATGAATACATTAAGAATGGGGTTGGGCTGCACAATTTTAGGGTCCATTTTATCTTCAAGATCCTATGCTTCTAAAGTGTTAGGAGTTTAATGTGTTATCATTCTGAGGGAATTTGTAGCAATAGGAAGGAAAGAAGAAGAAGAAGAAGGAGAAGAAGATAATGAAGAAGAAGGAAGAGGAGGAGGAGGAGGAGAAGAAGAAGAAGAAGAAGAAAGTGGAGGAGGAGGAGAAGGAAGAGAAGGAGGAGGAGAAGGAGAAGGAGAAGAAGCAGCATAGGAAGAAGGTAATATTGGAATTAATTTCTAATAGTGGAATTTCAGGCATCTTAAAGGAAGTGAAGCAAAACTGATTGAAGCATTCTCCTTCCCTAGCAACTATAGCACCAAGCACTCCTAATATATCCCCTTTGGAGTACTTTTAGGTGCATGGTACTCAAGGGGATAATCATGGATTTTAATCCACAATTCTTGAGCCACCATTTCCACTGATTCTCCCCTAATCAAGTCAAAATTAATCACATGCATAATTGTAAAGCAAAGGACCAATACTTAAAATAGAATGTAAAATAAATATCAAGGAGTCAAGTTAAGAAGAGGATATTCTCACCATCCATTTTCCAAAGTTGACACCTTCCTATAAATGTCTGCCAGGGAATAGTGATTGCATTTAGTTCTTACTCAACAACTCTGGGCTTATCTTGCCGCCTCCCCAACACAAGAGAAGAAATGTTCAAGTAACTCATGGCAGGATGTTAGGTTAATATCCCCAGTAGCAGCAGCACTGGATGAGATAGGCTTCTTGGCATTAGCACTGTAGGCTTGAACATTCACGGCAAGGTGTCAACATGGGAACTATGAGGGTTACAGGGATTGATGTTGCCCCCCAACATAGCAGGCAGATGAATAGGAGTGTCAGCCTGTCACTTTTCCCCTATCTTCTTCCCAGTTCTCTTATCTCAGTATCCTAGGCTATCTCATCCCTCTGCAAGGTTCTTACAGCACTTAAAAAACAACTGGGCAAAACATCAGTTGTTAGGCTCCTTAAAGGCTTTTGGGCATATAGTTGTAGGATGGACACGTTAGTATTCATGGCTAGACCTATCCCCAACACACTACCAAAATTACAGTATGCACAGCATTATATTACTCCTTTAGATCTAACATCACTATCATCATCAGCATGCGTCATCATTAAGTCTGCTCTATGTACTAAGTGCTATGGATACAAAGAAAGGCAAAAGACAGTCTCTGCCCTCAAGGTGCTCACAGTCTAATGGGGTTTGCTGCCTCCTGTATGCTACTTTCCAGCTTTTCTAGGAGGGGGGGAGGGAAGGGGAAAGGAGGGAAGAGGAGGGGAGGGGAAAAGGGAGGGGAGGGGAGGGGAGGGGAGGGGAGGGGAGGGGAGAACAGGTAGGTTGTAGATTGGGAATGTCCCCGAAATATCTTCACCCAGGGTACAACTTCAGACAACATGCAAACAAACACGTACATACATGATATACACACATATATACACATATGCATGTGCACGCACACATATACAGTATAAATGAGAGATAACTCTCAGAAGGAAGGCACTGAAGCATGAAGGAGCAAGCGGGATTGATTGGAGTTTTAAAGGAAGCCAGGGAAGCTATGAGGCAGAGATGAGGAAAGTGCATTCCAGGCATGGGGATGGCCATAGAGGTTAAGGAATAACCATCGCTTAGGTCCTAGGTCAAGGTGAGGGCCAGTTGAAAGCCTAGGAGATGAGAGGATGTCCACCACTCTTCCCATTCCCCAGGAAACTAGATCAATCAAGATTTGACAGAGAATCCCCGCTTTTAGGAAGTTTAATTATCCAGAAGATTCCCAGGACTCTAGTTTTGCAAGTGAACACAGTAGAGGGCTCAGATATCCTATCAGCCAGCTTGCCCAGCTCCCTTCCCCCTCCTTCTCCAATGCACAAAACGGGAGATTTGCTGGCACAAGATTACCTTCTCTTTCTCTTTGAGCTACGTGCCCTACACCAAATTCAAGACGTTCTACATTGTTCATCTTAAGCAGAAGGGAGGGAACCTAGCTCCTCCCAGTGCTGAGGCGGGCTTTGCTTCCCTCGCTCTACACCTCCTCAGCACAATGGGGAAGTAGGAGAAACTAGCCTGTTAAGTGCTTCTTGGCAGCTGGCTCCAGCAAGGCAGCTTATCGATTCTCCCTGCCTTTTCTCCTTTGCCTGACTCCTCCCCCATCTTCCCCCCCAAACCCGGTGCATTTTGTTTTTGAAACTGTTTGGAATTACATCTCCTGCCTCATGTCGCCTCCCAGCCACGTAGGCTCAGGACCACTAGCCCAACATAGACCAGCTACTTTGGCGAGCACTACAAGAAAGAAGAGATGGGAAGGTTGGCTTCCAAATTTGCAGCTTGTTATTTTCAATCCCAAAGTCCCTGCATGTATCTTGCTTACCCCGCTAAGCCAATCAACTCACCCATGCTCGTTCATTTAAGTAGTTCCAGTCTGATGTGCGTATCTCCTATGTCCACTGTGGTAGATATCTTAAAAGGATATGGATTTACAGCTAAAGGGGATTTCAGAAGCCATTGAGTACAACTCCCTCATTTCACAGAGGAAAAAACTAAAGCACAGAGAGGTTAAGTAATTTACTCAGGGTCACACAGCCAGTAAGTATCTGACTTTGAGATAGGATTTGGAGGCAGATTCTCCAGACTTCAAGCCCAGAGCCGTGTGCCACCCTGCCTTGCTGGGCCAACTGGCTTCCTACACATATGAGAGGCTGGCCCACCAGAGGCTTGAAGTTGTACCCTGGGTGAAGATGTTTCTGGGATATTCCCACCCCACAATCAATCGATCTCCTCATCTCTCCTCTCCCCTCCCCCACCTCTCTCTCTCTCTCTCTCTCTCTCTCTCTCTCTCTCTCTCTCTCTCTCTCTCTCTCTCTCTCTCTCTCTCCCCCCCTACCCCGACCTCCCCTCCTCACTCCCCTACTCTCCCTTCCCCTCTCCTCTCTC
>CM053583.1:285367623-285381776 GCA_028627135.1 Pseudochirops cupreus | reverse complement strand
CTCACTTAGCATCAGTCCGTATAAGCCTCTCCAGGTAATTATGAAGTCCATCTCCATCCTATTTCTTATAGCACAATAGTATTCCATTACATTCATATACCATAGCTTGTTCAGCCATTCCCCAATTGATGGGCATCCCCTATATTTCCAGTTTTTTGCAGCCACAAAGAAAGCTGCAATAAATATCCTTGTCCATATGGGTTAAGTCCTCATTTTTAATATCAGGGGGTTAAACTGTAAAGTTCCTTCCAGCGATCTAGCTAGGCCTCAGTTATACTAGGATTAAGGTTCTCAACCTTTTTTGTTTCATGTAGACCCCTTTTCAGAATAATGTATAGAAATAAAATGCATGGTATTACAAAGGAAGCCAATTAGATTGAAATATAGTTATCAAGTATATAGTGTGTAACAGAAATTTTATACATACAAGTATGTGCTCACAACTGAATGTTGTAGCCCCAAGCATGGCACGTAACAAGAGAAGAGAAAATGGACCTTCTATACAGAGCCAGGGGACTGCTGGGTTTGGAACGCTGCATGTCCTGTCTACTCAATCAATGTGTTGGTTAATTTTGCTGAGCTGGTTTTCCCCCTCTCTCATTTATCCTTTGTTTCAAAGGCTCTCTGGGTAAAGGAGGGAAGATGGATATATTTGGAATGAAGTTGATACAAAAACAAACAAAAAAATCTTTTTAAAAAAACCAAAGAATACTTATATTTTTTAATGTAATTGGGAAATATTTAATGAAATGAATACAAACATAATGCTAAAAAAACCAAAGCAAATGACCAGATTCCGGATTAAGAACCTCTATTCGATCACCTCTAAGGGCCCTTCTCGCTCCAGGTCCTACGAACTATCTGTTTGCATATACAACAATCATTTTGACCAAACCTCTTGAATTTGCTGGTTAAGCTTCTCAGAAGGTCAATGGGAAGGCATCGTGATCTGGTACAGAGTGTCAAATTCATGGCCCACAGCAGTCCTGAGCGTTGCCCAAACCAGATTCAAATGTAAGTGGGAAATATTTAATAAAATAAAAATACACGAAAACGTAGACAATATTGCATTTTAAAAAATAGAGTAGTGGCCCCCGTTTCTATTCAAGTTTGACACCACTGGCCTGGTGGATAAGACTTGGATTCAGGAAGACATGGTTCAAGTCCTGACTCCGATACTTACTAACTGTATGACCCTGGGCAAGTCACTTAACCTCTCAGGTTTGGTTTTCTCCCCTATAAAATGAGAATAATAATAGTAACTACCTCACAGGGCTATTGTGAGCAACAAATAAGATATATCAAGCGTGTCATAACCTTAAAGTACTATATAAACATTAGTTGTTGTTATTAGTACTTCTTGGCTGTCTATGGAATGTGTTTAAAAATCTCCCTTTTTTCTTCCTCATAGCTGCCTCAGTGGCACAACTAGCCCCTACCAAACAGAGGACCTGGCAATCTCCTTGCTTTGTGATTGGCACAAGGCAACAGCAGCCCTTTCTGAAAGTTATGATAGAAGGATCCCCATTCAAAACCACTTCCCAAGGGAATCATTGCCCAAGACTCTTGGAATCCAAATTCAAATCCCTACTCCATGTAGGTGGAAGTAACACAAAGGAAACTCTGCCTGAAGCTAGGTCTCTTAAGGGACTGCTTGGGCAGTGGTATGACAGGATACACAGAGGCTAAAGAATATAGTCACATCAAGTCATTTCAACTCAGCAAGTATTTATTAAGCGCCTACTATATGCCTGGCCCTGTGCTAAGAGCTAAGGAAAAATCAACCAAAAAGTCCCTGTTCATAGAGCAGAAGCTCATGGCCTAATGGGGAAGGCAACATACAAACCAGCTATAGATAGGATAGATTGGGGGTGATCTTGGAGAGTAGGGGACCCAGGAAAGCTTCTTGTAGAAGGCTAGATTTTAGCTGAGACTTGTAGGAAACCAGGAGTGAGGAGAGAGAGCTTTTCAGGTATGGAAGACAGCCAGTGAAAGTAACCAAAAGTGAAAGAGAAACTGAGGAAGAGAGAGACAGAGACAGAGACAGAGACAAGAGAGAGAGAGACAAAGAGACAGAGACAGAGAGACAGAGACAGAGAGAGACAGAGAAACAGAGAGAGTCATTTTTGAGGAATAGCATGGAGGCCAGTGTCGTTGGATTGTAGAGTATGGCATGGGGAAAGAGGAGAGGAGTAAAGTGTAAGAGGACTGGAAAGGTAGGAAGGAGCATGGTTTTGAAGGATTTAAAAAGCCAAACTGAGGGTTTTATATTGGGTCTTGGAAGTTATAGGGAGCCACTGGGTTGAATAGTTGGGTGACATGGTCATTGTTGTTAGTCCTTTGTTCTCGAAGAGGACTGTGACATCAGGGAAATGACGATATGACATGCAAGTGAATTGGATTTAATCGAGGCATGGCTGTGCAAAGTCACCAGTCTCACTCTCTCCTCCAGAGCCATCTGGGTCCAATGGTGAGATATAGATCAGGGTGACTAGACATGCCCCAGGATCCAGGACCTTCTTAAGCTAAGGTGTTTGCCAGGTCTCAGTTTGACTGAGGCAATGCCCATTCAGTAATTAAGGCTAAGTAAGAAATGAGATGGAGAATGGTCTCTTTATCTAGTAAAAAAAAAAAATCAATCCAGTAAGGGAAAACCCCAAAGGTTTCTAGCCAAAACAGAAACAATTACTATTTACATTCACTCTGAGTCAATCAGGGCCCTAACAACAACCAAGCGGAGCTTGACCTGGGACCTATTGTTGGTCAATCAATGAGCTCCAGAAAAAAAAAGTTTTCAGCGATCAAAATTTATATTCCTTTGTCAAAGCAACCACAAGTAAGATGCCCTATGTGAACAGAGGGAAGGGAAAGGAGCAAGAAAGGAAGAAAGAAAGAATGAAAGAGAAAGAGAGGGAGGGAGGGAGGGAGGGAGGAAGGAAGGAAAGAAGGAAGGTGGGAAAGAAGAGTTGTGTTGCCCAACTGGCCAGTTCCAGTTGGGTCCCCAGTGGGACAGCTCTTGTTTCACAGAGGTTGTTGTCTGTCCTTCATTCTCTAAGACAGTGGTTCTCAACCTTTCTAATGCCGCGACCTTTTAATACAGTTCCTCTTGTTGTGGTGACACCCAACCATAAAATTATTTTCATTGCTACTTCATAACTGTAATTTTGCTACTGTTACGAATCGTAATGTAGATACCTGATATGCAGGATGTATTTTCATTGTTACAAATTGAACATAACCAACAGGTTGAGAACTGCTGTTCTAAGAGGACCATGACATCAGGGAGGTGATGCTATGACATGCAAGTGAATTGAATTTAAGTGAAAGAGGGCTGTACAAAGAAGCTGACTCAGACTTGCACTTTAAGAAGATCAGTTTAACAGCTGAGTAGAGACTGGACAGCAATGGGAAGAGGCTTGTAGTAGGGAGACCCACCAACTGTATATTGCAATAGTCTGGTGATAAGGTGATGAGGACCTGTGCCAGGGTGGTGCCATGTCAGAGGAGAGAAGGAAGGATGGTAAATTATATACTTGTGGTTATATGTTCATAGACTGAGAGCTAGAAAGGACTTGTACTCCTTTTATTTAACAGATAAGGAAACTGAGAACCAGGGAGGTTATCAGTGTGTAAAGAGTCTAAAAACATAGCTTGGAGCCAAATTGTGAAGGGTTTTAAAAGTCCAGCAGAAGTTTGCATTTTATCCTGGAGGAAATGATGAGCCACTGGAGATTATTGAGTGATGGTGGGGATGAGGGTGGGGGAGATAACATAGTTAGAGCTTGTCCACAAAAAATCCCTTTGGCAACTGTGAAGAGAATAGATTAAAAAGGAAAGAGGTTTGAGACAGGGAGTCCAATTAGAAGACTATTGCATTAGTCCGGATGAGAGGTAATAAGAGCTCTCAGTTAAGGGGACAGAAGGTTTTGTGAGTGGAGAGGAGGGGATGGATGTGAGAGATGTTATTCAGTCAGGAGTGATGGGACTTAGCAACTGATTGTACACAGAGGATAAGTGAGAGCAAAGGCCTGAAGCTGACTCAGACGTGCTGAACCTGAATGAGTGGAAGAGGGTGGTGCTCCCAACAAAAATAGAGAAATTAGGAGGAGAAAGGTTTTGGAAGAAAGAGACTGAGTTCTCTTTTAGTGATGTCATGCTTGAGATGTCTTAGAATTGAGACCTTCCTTTCCCTTTAGGACAAGAGATTCTAATGGTGAAATTTCAGGCACTGTGGCAGCCTGGCTGAGTTTCTGTTTCAGGGGAAGGGACCTTTCATAACCCTTCAACTCATGCAAGATAGGTGGCAACTCACTATGGCTATGCAGGAGGATAGCTCTGAGCTAAAACTATCCAGGCATCCAGAAGACAACAGGACAGCTTTAAAAGTCACATGCTGAATTTATTAAACTTTTTTTAAAAAAGCTAGCTATATTTCATGTATAATCATTTTTCTCTTCTATTGTGTACAAAGAAATATTCGTTTTAGTTGGAGTTTATTAATGTCAACATTTTTAAAAACACAAAATATCATCAAAAATTCCCAGGCATAACACTGAGCTATTCTTTCCCCAGACACTGGGTTATCTTCCTCTTCATTCACACCTGTTAGACTCCTGGCCCCCCAGGGAGGTGGGGCAAGATTGGTGAACTTTGTCCTCCAACTCTAACCTCATTTATTAGCCCCGGGATTGGAGAGGCAATGTTCTCTTGACCCAGAGCTAGGATGCCAGGTCACTGGACACGCTACCTCAAATCAGGGCTCCTCTTTTCCCTTCCTCCCTGCCCACCATCGACTGGAAAGAGCAGACTGAAAGGGCAAACTTCCTCCTCTCCCTCCCTCCTCCCCCCATCAACCCTGGACAGTCTGCCATCCTGCATCCTAGAAGCCTAAGCTGGCTTTCTACCAAAAGAGGAAGGGAGGGAGGGAGGAAGGAAGGAAGGAAGGATGCCAACTGGGAGTAGACATTGCAGACACAAATGGCTGTTTACAAACAAAAGTATCTCCTTTCTTGGCATCTAAAGTCCTTTCCAAAAGAGTGAAATCATTCCTTAAAGTAGATTCCACAGGATCTAAGTTAGGAAAAGCTGCAGGGGCAGCCAAGGATGGTCCCAAGAGGGCCTTTCTGCTTAGCTCCCAGTGCCCACAAATAACCTCGAGCCTGCCCTGTCCCACAGAGGAGGCAGAAAGCACACTATGGAAGGGTGCAGGGTCAGAGAGGTTTTTTTAATCAAAGTTTGGTAGATGTCAAAGGTCTGTTGACTTTGGCAAGGTGACCACTGAGGTTTTGAGTAGATATGCACAAGCCCACGTCATTGTGGCCTAGATTCTCCTTCAGGTTGGACTCTGTACCATTTTCTGTTTGAGGCTCAAAAGGGTCAGAGAAGCCTTTGGAATGGGGTATTTCAGGGCCCTTAAACCAACTATACAAAGAGCCTTCAGAAATCCTTTAGCATCAGGTCATACAGATGTGGGCCCTACAGCCCTGCCACCCTTTCCATGCTGGGAACAAGAGAATTCTGCCTGTATCAAACACCCAATTACTTCTGTCAGATTCGGGGTTCAGAGAAGCAAGGAGTAAAAGTGCAAATCAGCCACTCCACAAGCACTGATTAAGTACCTCCTGTATGCCAGGCTTTGTGCTGGGGCTAGAAAGTAAAAAATGAAGTTGTTCTTGGCCTGAGTTTCTGTTCTGTTGGGATACAAGAGGTAATTTTTTTTAAGTGGAAAGAAGGAAGGAAGGAAAGAAGGAAGGAAGGAAGAAAGGAAGGAAGGAAGGAAGGAGGAAAAGAAGGAAGGAAGGAAGGAAGGGAGGAAGAGAGGAAGGGAGGAAGGGAGGAAGGAAGGAAGGAAGGAAGGAAAGGAGGGAGGGAGGAAGGAAGACTGGGAAAGTTCCCAGAAGGACACATTGGTAACTGAGTGCTATTTAACCACGAGGTAGATGTGGCTCCTTGACTGACTGAGACTTCTGAGACTGTGACACTGAGGAAAACAGAGAGACTGGAGAGAATCAGAACTCAAAGCATATGGAGCAAGAGAGAAACCATGCCATTCTGAATGTCTAGCAGGCATTAGCTCCATAGGAGAAGCTGGTCCTCCAAGATGTCCCTTGATTCTTAGCACCCGACCCTTCAAGGACTGCTAAGAGCAAGTTGTTGTTGACCCTTCACTTTGAAGAGGACCAATGACATCACGGAGGAATGTCTTGACTCATTTGTGAATTGGATTTAAGTAAGACACAGTTGCACAAAGTTGTCAGGCTCACTCTCTTTCAGTGGCAGGACAAAAGTCACAATGACTGGTGATGGCCCAGAATGCAGCAGATGACCTTGGCGTCTTTGATGTCTGACCAAGCTCCAAGAGTCCTCCCTCACTCAAATCCAATTCCTTCATCTCCCTGATGTCATGGCCCTCTTTGAGAAGGAAGGACAGATCACAAGAGCTCCACAGCACCTGCTTCATCCATCTTCATGGCTATTAGAACAAGTTGTTCTCATCTGCCCATCCACCAGGAAAGTCTTCACATGCTTGGAACAGACACCCCTCTAACTCACTGACACGTTTGAGGCCTGTTGGTTACCCCCAATCTGGTTTAGCCTGTCTATGAGCAAGTATATGCAAACCAGATACATAATAAATGCGAGGTAATTTTTTTTTCCTAATTCCCATAGAAGGTGTCACTTAAGCCAAGTCAGGAAGGAAACAAAGGATTTTTAGAGGCAGAGGTGAGGGGAAATGCTTTCTAAGCCTAAGGGACAACCAGAGTTGAGTGTAAAGGTTCAGAAATATGTGAGGAAGAAGGCCACTTTGACTGGATTTGAGAGTCAAGAATGCTGGTAGCTTGGAAAGCTATATTGGAGCAAGTTTGTGAAGAGATTTAATAGCTAAACTGAGTTCTTCTTTGATCTTAGAGTTAATAGGGAGTCACTGGAACTTACCGAGTAGGGGAGTGAAATGGTCAGATCTGAGCTTTAGGAGCTGATTCCTCCCTCAGATAAGTGACTTAAGAGAAGGGAAAGAAGGAAAAACGAGTACTGAGCCAATGGGATTTTGTTCCAGGGTGCCAGAATCTAGGGTGAGCACTTCGTCCCCTGTGATAACCAGCAGCCTCTCATGGCAGTCTACCTGCCTGTACCACAATTGTCATGGCACCCCTTTACTGAGACCTACCATCCCCGGCAATTTCAGCATAACTGTAGCTGTAACAAGACTCTCCCTTGAGACGCTCATGTCCTATCCCCAACTGATATTGTCCTAAGTCTTGCTATTTATGACGCTGTGGCCAATTTCTTTTGGTGCCCTCAAAGGGGATATTTATAAAGCCTTTAGCACCATATCTGACACACAGGAGGCACTTGAGATTTATTTCTCCCCTCCCCAAGTCTGTGGTCTTTTCCGTAACTGCTGAAAATGTGTTCTGTCTGATGTACGGGTAAGATATATACTGGGGGCGGGGGGGTAAGGTTAGAGCAAAGTATGGAAGTCAGTATAATTTATTCTTCTATCCACAGTCACCCTTGGAAAAGAACAGATTATGAGAACAGTTCCTGCTGAGGACCATAGTTCCATTGTCCTCTAAGGGCACTTGGGGGTACCTTCCACATACAAGGGTGTCAATACTGCCCTGTTTCTTAGGAGGGGAGTTCTAAAGGAGGGGAGCTGAGGGGTAGAGAATCTAAGGAAAGACATAATGGCCACTAGCATCTGTTGACAAATCCTGTAGCTAAACAGCCTGGTGGGGAGGAGATTTTGGTGCGGGAGCCCAGTAAACAATCCTGAAGCCCCCACCCCCCTCCCACTCAATCTGTCCTCAGAACAGGGCCCGGTCTGTCTCCCTGAAAAGTGATTAACCCCTCAGGGTTCCACACCGCCTCCAGCTGAACCTCTGCATTCCTTTCCTGCAGCCCATTCCACAGATGAACAAAATAAGGCATTACATCTAGGAGTCAATGTTAGGACAGAAAGCTGGACAGGTCCTCCCTTGCTTTCCTCTTTTCTCTTTGAAGCATTAAGGATGGGGAGGGGGTTTGGCAAAGGGGTGGCACAGAGCCCTGGGTTTGAGTAGGGCAGACTACACTTTGCAGCTGGAAGCAATAAACCTTCAGGGTGGTTTGGGGGAGTGAATAGGGGGCTGCCTGGGGTTTGGCCAGGGCTTCTGGTTCAGGCCTCAGCATGTGAGCTGTGTTAGTTTATGATCTGAGAGATACAGGAGGCCCTGGTGCTGGGAGGGGGTTAAGACAACTTTACTCCCCCACCTTTTTCTCCTCCTTCCCCCTTCCCCTCTTTTATGAGAAGCTCAGGACTCTTGCCAAGCTCAGAATCCTGAGAAACAAGTAGCAGCCTGTCTTGGATCCAAGATGTAGAGATCTTGGGTATTGGGACTGGCTTTGGGAAGGTACTACCACTGGAGTCCTTCACTTTAGGATGTACCTTTATCTCTCTGTGCCTTCTGCGTCCTCCTCTGCTGTTCTATGGCAAATAGAGGGAAGGACTCCAGTGGTAGAAAGGGGAGGACCTGGATTGTGGGGTTGAGGATATTTGGTGCTGTGGAAGAATAGTCTTGGCAGGGTCCTCAGAGTTACTCAACTGTCCTTGGCCCTTCCCCCACCCCAGCTTTTGGTTCTGTGCTTTGTTATCCCCATGAGTAGAGACAGGACAGGGGCAGCTAAGTGGTGAAGTGAATAGAGCATCAGCCCTGGAGTCAGGAGGATCTGAGTTCAAATCCAGCCTCAGACACTTAACACTTACTAGCTGTGTGACCTTGGGCAAGTCACTTGACCTCAATTGCCCTGCCTCCCTCCAAATAAAAAAAGAGACTGGACAGAAAAGCAGTGTGACGTAATGGGCAGGGAGCTGTCCTCTGCATCTCAAAGATATCTACCAAATCTGCCTGCTTAGTGGCTGTATGACCCTGGGTAAATTATTTAACCTTTCAGTACCACAGGCAACTCCCAAGACCAAAAGATGTTGCTCATCCTATGAGAGTTCCTCATCAGGAGCTCCCTACACCAGGTCTTGGGAAAAAAAAAATAAGAGATCGGACACCCATGCAACCTCCTCCTCCTTTAAATCAAAGCCATACCCACCTTGCTTAACAAAGCTAGTAAATGCTTAATAAATAATTGTTGCCTGCCTGCTTTGCATGGGGGTAAAGAACCCCCTCTCAGGGAATGGGGATGGAATTTGGATACTTTAGACTGGGGGTGGGGGGTGGGGCCCATGAACCTTACGGAAAAAAAACCTCTTTATGTCAATATTATTGGTTTCCTTTCATTCATTTTGGGCATTTTATTTATACATTTAAAATATTTTTTTTCTGTGAAGGGCTTTCTAGGCCTCACTGGACTCTCAAAGGGGTCCCTGACACACACAAAGGAGAAGATGTGTCCCCCCTGCTTTCAACATGCTTCTCTTCCATAAAAGAGTCCCTTCTGTATGTACCTTCTGGTTTTTGACGCAAAACTTCAGCCAGGAGAAAATCTAGTATATATCACACAAAAGTCATTTAATATATGGGTTGGGGGACTGGTAGGGGAAAGGAAGAGGTTCATCCAAACTGAGAGGGGCCCCGTCTCACAGGAGATAAATTTCTCATCGCTAGATCGCCTTTGGGGAATACAAGATGGTACCTGTGCTAACAATACTAATAATAGCTGGCATTTAATTATAGTGCCCGGCACTGTGCTAAGCACTTTATAAATAGCATCTCATTAGATCCTCACAAAGTCCCATTTCACAGTCGAGGAAACTGAGGCAACCAGCAGTTAAGTGACTTGCCCAAGGTCACATGGCTGGTAAGCATCTGAGGCTGGATTTGAATTCAGGTCATGTTGACTCTAGTCCCATCACTCTATCCCCTCTGCCACCTAGCTGTTTCTGTGTATGACTGTTCTCCTTTCTTCAGGATGGCCTGAATAAGCCCCTCACAACCCTATAAATTTACTGTGCTGAATGTTCCCTGCCCTGATTTCTCACTAGCTATGGAACAATAATATAAAATAAAAATAAATAAATTCAGATCCCTCCTAGTTGCTACTGCCTTCCCTCTGAAATTTTTGTGTATTTCAGTCTATTTTGCATATATTTATCTTATCTCCCCCTATAGAATGGAAGCTCTTTGAAGGTCATTTTTGTCTTTGTATCTCCAGTGTCTGACACATACACTAGGTGCTTAATAAATGTTAGTCCATTAATTGACTGTTATGTTAAGGCACTGACATCCTTCAGGGTCCAGATTTGCCACCCGTTCCAGGAAGGCTTCCTTGACTATACCCAACCCCATGGGTTGATACTCAATAATATTCCATCTCATACTGCCTGACATGGTTCCGTGGGCATTTGTTTTCTTCTCTAAATAGGATATTAAGCTCATTGAGGTCAGGGGCCATCTCTTACACTTCTATATCCCAGCAGCAGCCCCACAGTGTCTAGCTTAGTGCACACAACAGTGGCTCAAGCTGTTCTAGGAAAAAAGCTGATTGGGCTGAGGTAGAACATGGATGAAGTGGGTTTGCAACCTCAGAGGAGTGTTGGAGCATATGGCCCCCCACTCCACCCCAAGGCTTAGACAGGAAACCCTGGGCAGGGTTTTGTTGTGTTTTCCCTCTTCTATGCTGAGATCACCATCTTCAACACCTCATAACTCATAGCTGGGACTGGAGAGGGCTGGGCGCAGGAGCAGGATGGCAGAGATTGGACTCCCCAGAATGCCAGACCCAGACCTGGTGTCTAACCTATGGGCCATGCCAGAAAACCTCTAAGGGAATTCCACTCTCACCACGTCTTCTTCCTTTCATTTCCCCAATTCCTTCCCCCCTCCCCGAAACCAGACAGGCTCCAGCCCACCCAGTCACCTGTGACCAATGCTGGCATGTGGCGCTGCCAGCCAGGGACGTGAGGACTGCCAGAAATTCCAGACCCCTCACGTCTGCCTCTCGACCTAATTTCTTTACCAGATTTAGACCTACTTTTTCCACACTCTCTCAGCACTGGGGAAAGGAGGGTGTGTATCAGGGGAAGGGGCATGATTCTTGGTCTAAAACACGGGTTGGGAAGGGACGCAACACTACTCTTCAGAGGTCCCCCTGAGTTATAATATGTGCAACATCCTTGTGGTCAATCAGAACTGGTCATCAGAACCAACAGAACAGAGGGATAAATGCCGACTCTGGAGCACCTGGCCAATGTTATCGGCAGGGTAAGACAGCAAGCAATTTAACCGTAAACCACAAGGGCGCAGAAAGGGGACTGTCAGTGGCGAGCATTTTCTCCATGAACTAAGCCTATTTCAAGGTGTAGGAGCAGGAAAAAAGCTCAGTGTAATAAAAGCCACTTGAATTGGGTCAGAAGACCTGGGTTTGAGTTGTGGTTCTGAAGCTTACTGGCATCATTACACTTTTTAGACTTGGAAGAATCTCCAGAGATGACCTAATCCAACTCCCTCGATATTTCAAAAGAGGAAAATATTAGCTTTTCCCTAATCACGCACCATTAGTAAATCACTTAACCTGCGCAGCAGGGCCCCCGGCGACACTCTAAAAGGAACTGTCCTGAAAGTGCCTGTAGAAAGCAGTTCCGCATGGGGAGTTCCCTATACCAATAAAATCACAGGTCCAGAACCTTCTCTTCTCCCTCATCCCTCTCCCCCCCACCCCAAAAGACGCACTACCGCAGCTGTCTCTGCAATCTGAGCCTCGCTTTCCTTTTATGTAAAACGAAAGGATTAGAATACATGATTTTCAAAGTCCCTCGGAGTTTTAACATTCTGTGATTCTGGATGGAGCAGAGAAGTAGAGAAGGGCGCGGAGGTCTGGTGCGCCTGCTAGTCCCCCCCACCTGGGTGCTCTCAATAGAACGGAGTCGTATGTAGTGCAGCTGAAAGAGCCCGGAGTCAGAAGACCTGGTGTCAAATCCCATTTGCGACACTCATTATTTGGGTCATCCCGGACAAATCCCTGGATCTCAGTTTCCTCCTCCATCAAATTATGGGGTGGGGGGAGAAAGCAGGTGAATCTGAGAGCTGAGGTTTCCAGAATTTGAGGATCTCTTGTTGTTTGTCCTTCGTTCTTGAAGAGGCCCGTGACATTAGGGAGGTGATGCCATGACATGTAAGTGAATTGGATTTAAGTGAGGCAGGGCTGTGCAGTCACCAGCCTCACTTTCTCCTCTGGATCCATCTGCGACTAGTGGCAAGATATAGATCAGGATGACTGGATATGGCCTCCTAGAGGAACTGTAATCCTTTAGGAAGGAAGAGATCAGACATATTTACCTAAAGGGCCAATTCAACTGTTCTCATGAGCTGTCTCTGGAGACCCCTGTCTGTCTCAGGATCAATGTGGCTTACCTCTAACCAGCCCTGCTCTGCTCCTCTTCTCTACAGCCATCCATCCCTTCCCACCAGGCACACATCTGTTCATTATGCAGGCTTGGGTTTCCTTTTCAGAGGGGAACCACTGTAATATGGCAGACATGAGAGCTATAGGAGCCCTCTGGTTTAGGCTAAACAGCTGGGATCCTCCCATCCAACTTGCTGGAACCCCAACCTCTATTGGCACCTGCCTGCTTCCCCCAATGCCCATGTACTTACTCTGTGATCCAATACCGCTGGCATCTTTACTGTTTCTTATACAAGACACTCCATCTCCAGACAGTGGAATTTTCACTGGCTGTCCCCCAGGCCTGGTGTACTCTTCCTCCTGGTTTCCTTGCTTCCTTCAAGTCCCAGTTAAAATCCCACTTCAAAATAGAGTTCTTCCTGATCCCCCTAAGGCCAATTACCAATTTGGGTACGTCATTGTTCAGGTGAGAAAACTGAGGCAAACGGTTAAGTGACTTGCCCAGGGTCAAACAGGTAGTCTGATGGCATTTAAGGATTTGAACTCAGCTCTTCTTGACTCCAGGTCCAGCACTTTATCCATTGCACCCCTACCTGCTCTGTTTGTACGTAGTTGTTTGCATAACATCTGCCCCATTAGACTATGAGCTCCTTGAGAGCAAGGACAGTATTTTGCCTTTGTATCTCCAGTGCTTAGCACAGTGCCTGGCAGATAGTATGTAGGCACTTGGTAAATGCCTATTGACTAACTGACTTCCCAGGGTCACACTTAAGGTCCTTCCACAAACTGGATTTCCTCTCTGCTTAGCTTTGCAACTCTTGGGCAGGACTCTAGGTGTGCATAAGCTTGGTAACAACAAGGAATTGTGGGGGTGTAAGAAAGGGAGGATTCTTCCTGGAATCGGGAGGCAGAGAAAGTGGGAGGTAGGAAGCACAATTACTTTCCCCCCCAGGGGGAACTGCAGAAAGGGAAAAGATGCCTTCTGGGAGGCCCTTTCTGGGAATAGTAACCTGACTTGGGATTTATGAGAAATGTGGATGTTGAGAGTGGAAGGAAGAATCTTGGTTCCCAGATTGCCCCGTGTGTCAACACAAGCTTCTCATCTCCTGAGGTGATTTTTTAAAAAATAGGCTTTTTGTTTTTATATCACCTAAATTTTCACCTGTATCCCTTTCATCCCCCTTCCCAGAAAGCCATCCTTTATAACAAATAATTTCTTAAAAGAGAAAGAAGAGGAAAAATTCAGCAAAACTGATCGATATAGTCAAAATATCTGATATAGGCAGCAATGCTCCACTCCTGTGGACCACCCAGCCTCTGCAAAGGAGTGGGGAGAGGCATCTTCTCAGAGTTGATATTATGAGATTTACTTATGCTCCTCCACCACAAGAGACAGAAGATAGAATAAGAAGATGGGGGCAGGGGACAGTCAGAGAACAATGATCAGATAGAAGGTAGATTGGAAAAGACTTTCCCTACTTTCCTGACAACATCCCCCCTCCCCCATTCTCTGATGATGTCCAAGGTTCAGTATCCCTAGAAACACTAACCCTGGTCTAATGAATCCAGCCCCAGGGAAAAGGACCTCAGGCCCAAAGCCCAGCCTGGGATGCAGCCTGGAGGGGGTGAGGCTAGGCAAGCCACATGTTTTTCAGATAGGGACTTCCCCTTACATACCCCACTCTAGACAGCTTTCAGCCAGACAAGGAGCTCACGCGTGAGTGCCAGCCAGTGCCAACGCCTTAAGTCGTTCCTTTGGGAGGGGAAGGAATTCCAAGCAACTTTGTTGGGGAGAGCTCTGATGGTACACAGAAGAC
>CM053583.1:285312623-285365123 GCA_028627135.1 Pseudochirops cupreus | reverse complement strand
CACATATCTGTATCCACACACATATATACATATACATAATATTTATCTTCACTGTTAGAATAAGAATAAAGATTGTTTCATTATTTGTATCCCTAGCACCTAACCCTACCTGGCAAACTGTAGGTGATTAATAAATACTTGTTGATTGGTGGATTGTAGGAGACATAACTTGAGCTAAACCTTGGTCCATATTAAATTTGATAGGACTTTGAAAAGGACAAAGTGCGTAATGGAAGAGGCTGGAGAAGACTCCTGGAGAACAGAAGGAACTCTGGACCAACTCTGCCTACAGTTTGCTGTGTGACTGTGAATAAGTCCCTTTCCCATTTCTGGACCTAGTTTCCTCATCTGTAAAATAAAGAAATCAAATCAGAGTTTCTGAACTTTGTGTGTCATGTGTCATGGATGCATGTGTCAGTCTGATGAAGCCTATAAAACTCTTCTCACAGTAATGTTTTTGAATGTATAAAACAAATAGTATTATAAAAAGGAAACCAAGCATATTAAAATATCAAAATATACTTAAGGGAAAGCATTTAAATAGAGCCTAATTTGATGCCGGGTCCTGGGCTAAGTGCTTTTATTTTATTTTTTTCAGCAAATATTGTCTCATTTGATCCTCACAACAATTCTTCAGGATAGGTGCTATTATTATCCCCATTTTACAGATGAGGAACCTGAGGCAAAAGGGTTATGTGACTTGCCCAGAATCACACAGTTAGTAAATTATCTGAGGTGAGATTTGAACTCAGGTCTTCCTGACTCCAGGTCAGGAATCCACTGTTCATAGACCCCAGTTCTAGATCATAGACTAAATGACCTTTAGGATCCCTTCCAGCTCTAATACTCTATTATATTACTATTGCTCTTAATAACCATTGTACTTAGAGGAAGAAAAAGTTGTGTGTGAGTGCGTGTACCCCAAGCGGGGAATGATGCCCAGGGCCTAGACCTGGACCTGGACCTTCTCCCTTAGCCAACAAGAAGTAGCCAAAGGATCCATAAAGACATGGGCTGAGCCCCAATCCCAAATGTGTTTTACATTAGCCTGTGTTAGTGACCCACCCTAGCAATCCTTGCCAGGCTATTTTCAGTGAGAACTCAACCGTCGCCTTTGAGCTGAGGTGCTGTGTGGCTGCTAGAAAGCTCATTCTGGCCCATCACTCTACTGGCTTCAGGAGCTTGGATCCTAGGAGATGGAGAATGTGAGATTTAGAAGAAAGTTTAGAGATCGTTTAATTCACCCCTATAGATGAAGAAACTGAAGCCCAGAGACATAAAGTGACTTGCCCTAGTTCACACAGGACTCCTCTTCTCCCATTCCCTCCCTTCCTTTCCCTCTCCTTCCCTCCCCTCTCCTCTCCTCCCTTCCCCTCCCATCTCATCCTTCCCCACTCTTCCCTCCCTTCCTTTCCCTCTCCTTCCCTCCCCTCTCTTCTCCTCCCTTCCCCTCCCATCTCATCCTTCCCCTGCCCTTCCCTCCCTTCCCTTTTCCTCTCTTTTCTCTGCTTCTCTGTCTCTCTCTCCCCCTCCCCTAATACATTGTACTCAGTGAGAATACCATTCTCATTATGCTGATTTTACTTCACATCATTTCATAAAGATTTTTTCCATATTTGCATGTAGGCTTCCTATTTATCATTTTTATGGCCCTATAATTTTCTATTATGTGAATATATTATGATGTAGTCAGCTATTTTCCAACTGTTGAACATATAAATTATTCTAGTTTTTTATGCTAAGTTTTTTTTTTAGTCTTTTCAAC
Source organism: Pseudochirops cupreus (assembly GCA_028627135.1). Lineage (NCBI taxonomy): Eukaryota > Metazoa > Chordata > Mammalia > Diprotodontia > Pseudocheiridae > Pseudochirops > Pseudochirops cupreus. The sequence goes on along the minus strand of CM053583.1, from coordinate 285,363,358 downwards.
AAGTATCAAAATTAAAAAGGAATTTCATGGAAGAATAGAATCTTAAAGTTAGAAGGACATCCTAGGTTATCTAGTCTAACTAACCTGTATCTGAATCAGCCAATCAACAAGCATTTACCAAGTATATGCTGGACACTGTGTGTGCTATGTGCTGGGGTGACAAGCACCAAGAATAAAACAATCCCTGCTGGCAAGGAATATTCATTCTAGTGGAAGAGACAGCAGCATCAACCATAAGAATAGCCGGCATCTACATGACATTTTAAGATCTGCACATGGCTTTACATGCATTATCTCATTTAGTTCTCATAACAATAGATGAGGAAACTGAGGTACAGCGAGGTTAAGTGATTTGTCCCAGGGTAACACAACTAGTGCACATCCAGGGCAGAATTTGAATCCAAATCTTCCTGACTCCCAAGTCCAGCATTCTATCCACCATGCCATGTTGCTGTGGGCCCAGCTCTCATAATCACAACCATAACATAGAAAGCTGTAAGGTTTTCAAGCTGGGGATAAAACAGGTACGAAGAATGTAACAACCATACTTACAAGAAGCTTACATTCTTTTTTTTTTTTGGAAGGGGGGAAGGCAGGGCAATGGAGGTTCAGTGACTTGCCCAAGGTCACACAGCTAGTAAGTATTAAGTGTCTGAGGACGCATTTGAACTCAGTTCTCCTGACTCGAGAGTTGGTGCTCTATTCACTGCACCACCTAGCTGCCCCAAGAAACTTACATTCTAATGGAGGAAACAACACCAATAACCAGTTGACATTGATGTAACACTTTAAGGTTCACAAAGATTTCTGCATGCATTATCTCATTTGATCCTCACAATAACCCTTGCAGGTAGGTGCTGCTATTATCCCTATTTTCCAGATGAGAAAACAGAGGCAGGTTGAGATAGCTACAAAGTATCTGAGAATTGAAACCCATATCTTCCTGATTCCAAATCTGACACTCTATCCACTAACAAGTACCTGTAACAACATAGAGAAAATAAACATAAAGCTAATACACTTCATGATGAAAATGGGACTTGAACTGCAAACTAAAGGAAGAGAGGGATTCTGTGGAGCGGAAGAGAAGGGAGGGGATGCACCTTGCTTCTTTTTTTAAAAACAATATCTGAATAAAGCAATTGACCTAGCCTCCTACAAGAAGGAGAACTCACAGCTTCTCAAAGCCAACTGCTTGCCTTTTAGGTCACTTTAATTGCTAAGAAATTTTTCCTTACATTATGCCTTAACTTACCTCCCTGCAATTTCTAGTCATTGATCCTGGTTCTGACCTCTGGAGGCAAGAAGAACAAATCTAATCTCTCCTTCTTCCATATGACAACCCTACAAATGCTTGAAGATACCTATCATATATGTCCCCAATAATTCTTCTCTTCTCCAGGCTAAAAATGTCCAATTCCTTCAGATCCTTGCATTAGAGTGAGTGAAAACTCCCCTAACCCATTACAGCTAGTCATCTCCAGATTATGCTTCACATCCCAACCAGCCACCCATCAGGAAACCAGAGCCTACCCAATGCAAGCATCTTGTCCTTTTCCTGATTCAATCAACACCAGCATCTTCCCGCCACTCCCAGCTTCCTCCCTCCTATTCTTGCTTTGTAATCAAATTGATATTAGCATTGCTTTTACAAAGAGTGTGATTGAATGGTTATTCCCATTCACAGATCTAAAAACAGCCTTGTATTTTCATGAAGTCCATCTTTGTGTCTACAGAGAAAAAGAGAAAGCTTTAGTATAATCTCACACTTAGGTCCAGGGCTATGAGTTGGTGGGTTCCTTTTGTCTTTCCTCAATTACATGTCAACTCTATCTTTATGGAACAACACTGGCAAAGAAAAATCAGGTTATTTTCATCAGGAGACAAAACCCATCACAAAAGTAAGAAAGCAAACAAATCAGATTTAAGAGTAAACCATTCCAATTTGCCAAGCAGTACAAGAGAGGGGAAGAAACACAAAGAAAGTACATTTGGCCCCGAAGCAAATTTTGTCTGGGCAGGTCATGTGTCAGTTGGTTAGTGAGCCAGAAAAAGCTACAGCTACTCAGGATTACACTTCAGGTTATCAGTGCCCTTCTCTTGCAATCTGCCATTGACTTCTTGAAGGCATCTGCCCCACAGGGCTCCAAAATTCCCCAGCTTTTGTTAGCACTGGCTTTCATCTCCCATGGTCTTTAGTTCCTCCTTCCAGCTCAGAAAAACTGTAATTCCCATAATTTTAGATAGGAATTACATCTTTTTTACATTTAATTTTTATTTTTCTCAATTACATGTAAACATAAAATTTTAATATTCATTTTTTAAAGATTTGGCTCTCATATTCTTCCCTCTCTTCCTCCCCATCTCCTTGGGAAGGCAAGCAATGTGATATAGATTATAGATATGTACAAAACATTTTTATATAATCCATATTGAAAAAGAAAATAGACATTAAAAACAAGAATAATAAAAGGTTTTTTTTTAAGTATGCTTTAATCTATATTCAGACTCCATCAGTTCTTTCTCCAAAGATGAAAAGTATTTTTCATCATACGTTCTTTGGGATTGTCTTAGACCATTGTATTGCTGAGAATAGCTAAGTCATTCACAATTGATCATCAGCATGAAATATTGCTATTACTATGTGCAGTGTTCTCCTGGTTCTCGTCATTTCATTTATTATCAGTTCAAGTAAGGTTTTTTGAGCATCCTGCTCATCATTTCTTATAATACACAATCATATACCACAACTTGCTCAGCCATTTCCCTAATGATGAGCATCTGTTCTCAGAGCTGTAAGCAAGCGTACAAGTGTAGCCCATTATTGATAAGGTAGCCACCTTGTAATGGGTTACATTTGTATGCTTACATATAGCTCTGAAAACACCGAAAAGTATTGTTGCGGATATCCGTAAGGATAGTATGGAAAAACTCCCAAATGCTTGCTGAAATCCACATATGCATACACATTACATATATTTTATATGTGCACATTTATGCATATACTCATATATGTATGTATATGTGCATGTGTATATATGCATTTATATATACATACATACATACAACATATAGCTTTCCCCCCTGGATCCATCAGTCAAGGAAATAAAATCAGTCTGAGGTTATCCATTGTTCTTCAAAAAATATTTTATTGCTGCCTTTTGTTTTTCTATCACAACCTTTTCTGTAGCACTCCTCTCTACCCAGCTCCCCAATTAAACCCCCTCTTATAACAAAGAAAATTATATGGTAACCACGTCTAACAATATAAAGCTTAAAACTGCACCAAGACCTTTGGGGTACCTAGTGGTCCTCTGCTTCTCTTCTGTAAAGAGGGAAGTGTGTTTCATTATCCGGAATCTTCATTGGTGTTTTCAGTTATTCAGAGTTTGACTTCAATGAGCTGCTCTTTTCATTTATATTATAGTCATTGTGTATATTATTCTTTTGTCCTGTTTATTTCACCATGAATCAGTTCATACAAATCTTTCCTTGTTTCTCAGAGTTCCTCATATATGTATGTACATATATATTTTTTATTGCACAATAATACTCCATCATACTCAAAGGCTTTTGAAAAAAGTCTTACATTTAATTTCTCCAGCCATCTTCCAAGTGATAGGCACCAACTTTGTTTCCAGTTCTTTGCTACCACAGAGAGTGATTCTATAAATATTTTGGTACATATTGGGTCTCTTTTCCTGTCTTTGATCTTAGTAACTTTTCTTACTAGACTGGTTGAACCAATTCACAATTTCGTCAATAATGTATTAATATGCCTGTCTTTCCATAACCCTCCCAATACTGAGTTTTCCTGGTTTTATTGTTTTGTCTTATCATTGCCAATTTGTAGAATACAGGGGCGAAACCTCATATTTGTTTTAATTTGAATGAATTTTATCTTGGTGAAGCCATGGCAGCTCTCAGTAATCACCAGTTCTCTTTCTAAATGCTCACAAATCATCTTTTAATTATACAGTTTAGAACTTGGCTAGGAAGTACAGTCAAGATCAGTATCCTATAGTTTGCTGATTCTCACTTCATCCCTTTTCTGAAAAATTAACACGTTTGCTGATCCTCAGTCTTATAGTAGTTCTGTTCTTTGGGATTTCAAACATCATCAACAACAATGATCTTTGAGATAACTATTGATCAGAATATTGGACTAACTAGAAATACTGACAACTCCCAATCCCTTAAACACTGTCATTAATCAAGGTTAGACTGTTTTAGCATAGGTTGATTTTTACCAAATTACTGTTGTTGTTGCTGCTGCTTTATCCAACTCTTTGTGACCCCAATTGTGATTTCCTTCTCCAGCTCATTTTACAAATGAGAAACTGGTGCAAACAAGCTTAAGATCACACAGTTAGCAAGTAAGTGTCTGAGGCCAGATTTGAACTCAGGAAAATGAGTCTTCCTGGTTCTATGCCTGGCACTCTATCTAGTTGCCCAATGAATTACTGCTAGGTACTAAATAAAGGCTTGTTGAATGAATATTCAAAAGAATTCAAAAGCATCAGACCTCAGCAGTGATGTAATTAAAATCACCTGCCCATCTACATTTCCTTGTGAACATCATCCCCAAATTCTTCAGGCATTTCTTCCTACCTGTAGTCCCTTGGACTCAACTACTTCCAAATCCTTCTGACTGTCTCCCATGCATGGAACATTCCGCCCCCTCAACTCTGCCTCCTGGCTTCCCTGGTCTTCTCCAAATCTCGGTCAAAGTCTTACCTTTCATAAAAAAGTATTCTCAGGCCTCCTTAATCTTAGTACCTATCCTCTGAAATTACTCCGTGTGTGTGTGTGTGTGTGTGTGTGTGTGTGTGTGTGTGTGTGTGTGTGTGTGTGTGTGTGTGTGTGTGTGTGTGTGTGTGTGTGTGTGTGTGTGTGTGTGTGTGTGTGTATTATATATATTTGCATGTAGTCTCTTCCATTAGGTTATGAGCTCCTTGAGAACAGAGACTAAAATGTTTTGTGGGGTTTTTTGCCTTTCTGTGTATTCTGAGCTTAGCACAGTGCCTACCACCTGTAGGATGCTTAATAAATAAATGCTAACTGACTGGCTGGCTTATCAGTCAGTATTTATCATATTGGAGGAGGGAGGGTTATGTTGTGTTACAACAGACTATCTCCTTTATGGGCAAAAAAGGCAAAGCCTAGGAGGGGGCAGACTACCCAAGGAGATTCAATCAACCAGTAAACATTTATTAGACTTCTACTCGGTGACAGGCACTCTGTTAGGCATAGGAGATAACAAAGACATTAACCAAAGGAGCTTATATTCTATAAGGGGAAGCAACCTAGACACATAAAAGTGAACAAAGGAATAAATAAACATTTATTTAACACTATGCTAAGCATCGGGATTGCAAATACAAAATTGAGACAATCTCAATGTTAATCTTCAAGGGGCATCATTCTATGGAATAAATGGCCAGAAAAGGGTATTTTAGGTCTAGGAAACTCCAGGGATGGTAAATAGAAACAAAGGGCAATTGATTGACATGTCCTCCACAGGATTGGCTGTGTTCATTTGATTACTGTTCCCAGAGTCAGACAGGGAGGTGGGGTGGGATGAGGTACCCTTCTCACATGTAGCTTGGCAGGAACATGACTGGAATGCAGCCTGGTGGGCCTGAGGGTAGCTAGATGGGGGAAAATAGTGTAGGGACCCAGAGCAGGGGATGGAGTACCTGGGGGGAGGTAGAGGGCGAAGCTCAGCAACAAGGCCAGATGAAAGTGATAGAGACTGGACCTGTTATTTCACTCATATAGAGAACTCCCAGGTGAGGAACCTCCCTCTTTCAATGCAGGTGGGCCCCTTCTCTGCAACCTATAGTCTCAAGGAGAGTTGCCTAGAGCACCGAGTGATTAAATGGTTCAAGTTCCCAGGGTCACACAGCCACTATGTGTCAGAAGCAGAACTCTAACAAATGGAATTTAGGTTTCGTGAAAAAGCTTCCAATAAATGAAAAAGTAAGTATAAGGTAGTTTTAGTTGGGGGGCACTATCAGCATGGGGGCTCATGAAAGACCTCATATAGGACAAGGCACTTGAGACTAGTTTTGCCAGGAATTAGTCAGAGATGAGAAGGAAGAGCATTCCGAGTACAAGGCACAGGCTGCACGTAAAGATGTGACAGGAGATGAGATGTCTTGTGTCATGAAAAACTAGTAGGCAAGATTTGCTGCAACAAAGAATTTGTGATGGGGGTGGGAGGCAGGTTATACGTCATAGGCCCAGAGAGGTTGGCTGGGGCCAGATCATAGAGAACTCTCTTTAAATGTCAAACCAAAATGGTCACATTTTATTTAGCTCTGGAACATTTTAAGCAAGAGTGCCATGGAGGGCCCTGTGCTTTAGGAATATTCACTTGGGCAGCTATGCAGAGGAAGGGACTGGAGAGATATAGGAGAATTTTCTCAGAAAGGCTCCCCCCTTTACCCAAGAAACAGTTTATTCTCCAGTGCAGGACAGAAAGAATCCTAGTTGAGCCAAATGGGGAATCAGGTCAGCTGGGAAGTTCTCCAATTTCTCCCCATTTATTTTCTGTCCTGGCAGGACACCAGAATGTGATTGTCTCTAAGACTTCCTTTTATCAACTGGCTTTTTTTCCTTCCCTGAAAAGATGGAGGATATGATGGATATCCCATACCCAAAAAAGAAAGGGAATGGATGAGTGTGCACCAGATGAGAGGCACAGAATAACTTCTGCACTCCATTCCTTTCTTCCTATGTTCCCCACCCCTCTACTTCTCAGCTCCCCAAATCAGGAAATTATTTTCAGTCCAGAATTCCCTAAGGAATTTGTAGTCATTCAAACCTTATAAATGTAATCCTTGTGTGAAGTGCTGGGGGGAGGAGGAGATTGTGGGATACAGAAGAAATACCAAGCATAGGCCTTGCCCTCCAAGAGTTTACATTCTAATTGGAAAACCAAGACTAACATAAACAGTAAAATAGCAAAACAAGAAAGTATGAAATTAATGTCAGACTTCAGAAAAACCTGGTAAGACTTACATGAACTGATGCTGGGTGAGGGGAGCAGAACCAGGAGAACATTGTAAATGGTTACAGTCGCATTGTGCAATGACTAACTTTGACAGACTTGGCTCTTCTCAGTAATGCAAGGTTCTAAGACGACTCCAAAAGGCTCATGATAGAAAATGCTATCCACATCCAGAGAAAGAATTACAGAGTCTGAATGTAGATCGAAGCCTGCTGTTTGCTTTCTGTCTTTTTTTTATCTTTCTTATGTCTCATGGTTCATTCAATTGGTTATAATTCTTCTTTACAACATGACCAAGGTGAAAATATGCTTAATATGAATGTATATGTAGAGCCTATATCAGATTGCCTGCCGTCCTGGGGAAGAGGGAGGGGACAGAGGGGAGAGAAAATTTAACACTTAAAAGCTTGTGGAACTGAATGTTGTAAACTAAAAATAAATAAATTTAAATAATAAATTTAAAGTTTAAAAAAATCTAATGTCAGAATGGGTGATAAATTATTGTAGACAATGAAGGTTATTAGGAAAGGACCCAATGCTCTACTTCAGTCCCCCATCAGTTTCTCAAAGCAGCCTGAAGAGTCACAAAAAGTCATGATGTCCTTTAGAAAGTCAGTGGGGACACGCCAATAGGCCAACTTCCAGTTCCATAGTATATGATATATAAGCCTAGAGCTAGCACATACAGAGTTGGTTTAAGCTATTAAAGCTTCAAACTACAATGAGACTTTGAGAACAACTTATTGTGAAACACTTTATATGTCATCTTGTTTAATCCTCATACCAACCCTGTGAAGTAAGCACTATTATTATCCCCATTTTTCAGATGAGCAAACTGAGGATGAGAGATACTGAATACTTATCCAAGGTCATAGAGCTGGTAACTGTCTGAGGCAAGATGCAGATTTCAGGTATTCCTAACTTTAGGTCCAACTATCCACTTCACTTGCCTCAGACTGAATCTCTTTAATAGGTTTTGGAAAAGGCATCCTATAGCTGCAATAGATAAGGATGCCAGACACCAGCAAAATTGTGATATAGATGTTTTTTGCTTTAGGGTGTCTCCAGGAAGCCATACAGAATGCAGGAAAGTATTGTCCACAGGGGCTGGGAACTACCTGAATTTCTCTTTCTTTCTTTCTTTCTTTCTTTCTATATACCTTCCTTCCTTCCTTTCATTCTCTTTCTTTCCTTCTTTCTTTCTTTTTCTTTCTTTCTCTCTTTTTCTTTCTTTCTTCCTTCCTTCCTTTCATTCTTCCTTCCTTCCTTTCTTTCTTTCCTTCCTTCCTTTTTTTGTTCCTTCTTTCTTTTTCTCTCTTCCTTTCTTTTTCTTTTTCTTTCTCTTTCTTTTTCTTCCTTCCTTCCTCTTTCTTTCTTCCTTCCTCCTCCTTCCTTCCTCTTCCTTCCTCCCTTCTTTCCTTCTTTCTTTCTTCCTTCCTTCCTTCTTCTTCCTTCCTTCCTTCCTTCTTTTCTTTCTTCCTTCCTTTCTCTCCTTTCTTCTTTCCTTCTTCCTTCCTTCCTTTCTTTTTTCTTCTTTCTTTCTTCCTTTCTGCTTCCTTTCTTCTTTTCTTCTCTTCCTCTCTCTCTTTCTTTCTTCCTTTCTTTCTTTTTTCCTCTTTCTTTCTTTTTTCCTTTCTCCTTTCTTTCTTCCTTCCTTCCCTCCTTCCTTCCTTCCTTTCTTTCTTCCTTTCTTTCATAATTTATTGGTGCCTAGAAGGCAATTCTCAGTGAAAGCTGGACTGTGGCAAACCAGATAATCCTAATTAAGGGGTGACAGAAAAGAGAGACAGGCTCCATTTTTCAGCAGATCATTCCTTTTGCATCTCCTCTGGGCTTCCTGGGCTTCTCAGAGTTCTTCAGGATGATACCATACAATACAGCATAAGTATTTCAGATCTTCGTGACCATCAGTCTTGGCTCACCATATTGTGCTTCTTTCAATTCATGAACTAGCTGTTGGTAGTGGCCCTCATGTGACTACTTTGCAGCTTCAGCCACTGCATCACCCCTTTCAGAGAATGACTTTAAGATCTGAGTGTGGAAGCTATCCAGCTTAGCTCAGAGTGTAATCATCAGCTCAAATACCTTCTCCTGGACAACTACTCCAAAGTTGTTTCCATCCTCAGTATGGGGTACCTGTAGCTGTAGCCACATGGAAACCAGGTTGAGTTGTTCTTACATATCTTTGATCTGAGGCTTCCACTGTCCCAGAAGGGCACAATCTTCTCATTGCAGCTTACAGACCCCCACAAGGAGGACATATATCTTCATCTTCCTCTTTTTTCTTTCCATCCTTATCACCCTTCTCTTCTTGTTTCTGATGCTCTTCCTTCCTTTTCTTCGGCTAGATCAGAAACTGGGATGTCCAGGAGGGCCTTTAGGAGACTCAAATCAGCCTCATTCAGAGATGGATCTTTCAAGAACTCATCCAGCTCTGAAATCTTCCCAGTGAAATAGGTTCCAAGTAGTATCTCTGCCTGAGCACGTAACTCTTTTCTGAACAAATCTATCTTGGCTTAGGCTTTGGGTCTGACACTGAGGGTGGCCATGGCAGGGGACTTAAGGGGACAGACCAAACAGTGAGATAGGAGAAAAGGGGAAGCAGAGATTTCTAAGGTAGGGTAGACAGTATCTATCTGAGGTGGCCAAATGAAATGGACGGGATGATTTTTTATATCCCGTCTATGATTTTGTTTCATTTTTATTTTATTTTTCATTTATCTAGCTTGTATTTTCTCTCTCTCCTACCTCCCTACCCATTGGGGAAGGAGGCAAAAAAAGAAAAACAAAACTTTGTAACAAATATGCATAAGTAAACAACACAAATCCCCTCATTGACCTTGTCCTAAAATATATGTCCCACTCTCCATCTTGAGTCCATCTGCTTTTGAGGGGGGTGAGGGAGATTGACCTATTTCATTACTGGTCCTCTGTAATCGTGATTGGTTCCTAAGTCTTTCAAAGTTAAATGTTTCACAAGCTCCTCTCAAAGACTTTCTCCAATAGCTGAAGCCTATGCAGATTACCCTTTCTCTGGATCACTGTAGTATTTAGAATTTATTGCCCCAAACTGGCTCCAACTTAACACTCCAACTTGGTCCCCATACCCCCTCTTCCCTACTTGCATCTTCCACTCCAGGGCCAAACCGGGACCCCTTACCACCACCTTTCCCCCCTCCCTAGCATCCTTATTAAAAGAAAAGGACTCGTACTTTTCAACATACATGTCATCCCCTCTTGTCTTGTCTCCTTCTACTTCTAAACTGCTATGATTTTAGAGTGAGGGAGGTCCCTTCTATCCCCGGAATTATGCAAAATCCTGCCAAAATCTTTGTGGGGACACTACCCTCTCTCATGGCCTGCCAGGAAGTTGGCTCTTTAGCAAGGAATAAGCTCCAAAAATGTGGTTTTGGTATATTTATTTGACTTTATAAATATTTTTTATAATGGGAAAAAAGGGAGTAAGTGAAGATTTTTCTTTTTTTCTGATTTTCAACTTTATGTCACATATTGAACAGGTGAAGCAAGGAGTGAATGGCTCTCCAGGCACAGTAAGGAAGGGAGAAGGAAGAGCAGGTTAGGAATACAACTGGGCTCATAGATTCAAGTATAACCCACCAGCCGAGGTGAGCTGGGAAAGGTCTTTCGCATTGTCATACATTTTTCTTTGTCAAGGAAGAGGGAGTTGGCCTTGACAGAAAGATCATGTTCCAACCGAGTCTTAGTGAGGACCAGAAGTTGTAGGGTGTCCTGTGCCTCACACAGGCGAAGCTTCAGAGTCTGCAAGGTGTCATCAATGGTTAATGCTTCGTTCACTAGCCTGTGGGAAGGAATAGAGGACAGGGTGTAAGCCAGGTTATGTAGGAGTACTGGAAGAAGCACTGGTTCAGGGTCCTTCTAACCTTGCCTCTGATGCCTGTGTAGCCTTGGACATCACTCAAACTCCCTGCAACTTAATTAAGTTTCCCCATTTGTAAAATTGGAGGGCAGAGGTGGGAGTCGGGGTAAAGATATTGGTTAGAGTCTCTGAGAAGTCCTTCCATCTCTGAATCTACGCTCCTATGAATATGATACTCTCCAATCCCCAGACAAAAGGAAAATAGAACATAGACTCTAGTTTGGAGGATTTGAGTTTGACCTCAAGATGAATTTTCCCCTTTCCCATCATGCATTTCTGTTGGAATGAGGTGATTGAGGCTGGGCACGCTCTGTCCTTGGAACTTACTAAATACATGGCAAAGCTTTACCTGTTTGGAATAGTTTGGACAAAGCCTTGCTTGGACCCTGGAGAATGAGCAAGGATTGGGAGGGACCTAAGATAAGGGAGCATTGACTTGCCATGGCATCATGGATAAAGAGTTCAGAATAAGGAAGACCCAGGTCTTAGTACCTCCTCTAATACATCCTGACTGAGTGACTTCAGACAATGCATTCAACCTCTCTCAGTGCCCCAGCCTCAGAGATGCGGAGCAAGTGCCAATCTATCTTGGTAGAGGGAGTTTCCCCATCAGGAGTTTTCTTTTATATCAATGACATTACAGGACTGGTTCCCCCCTAAAAAGTGATAGGGCTGATGCACATGCCTGAGTATTTTGGCTGAGGTGGGGTGACAGGGAAGAAGAGAAGAGGGAGAGGATCCTGTGGCATCCATTCAAAACAAAATGGTTAAGGGCAGGGAGAAGAGCAAACCTTAGGGCCTGGATAATATACAGAATGGCCAATTCAGCTGATGGATAATCCTGACTCTTGACCTCACCTGCCTCAGTCTTAGTGTGTCCCATCAGGACACTGCCATGGCAGAAGTTCTCCCCCACCTCCATCCCGTTTAGAAGTGTCCCATAGGAATTCCTATGTCTTGAGACAGAACCCATCAGGGATTCCTGAAGCAGGGACTTTGCTTCCTCCCCTCTCCCCTCCCCCAGCCCTTGCTTCCCTCCATCCTTTTGCTTCTGCCCCCCATATCCAGGCTCTCAATCAAGGCTGCTTACACCTTTGCAACATCTTTCAAACACACTCCCTTCCCTCCTCTGACACTGCCACCATTCTAGCGCCATCACCTCATGCCTGGTTATTGTAATAGACTGACTGCTGGTGAGTCTGCCTGCCTTAAATCTCTCCTTACTCCAATCCATTCTTTGTTCAGCCATTAATGTGATTTTCCTAATACATAAGTAAACTGCTATTTCCCCCAGGAGCAAATACAAGATGCTTTGTTTGGCATTCAAAGCCCTTTGTAACCTAGCCCCCTCCTACCTTTCCAGTCTTTCTACACCTTACTCCCCAACATCTTCAGTCCAGGGACACTGGCCTCCTGACTGCTCCATGAACTAGACCCCATCCATCCCTTACCTCCAGGCACTCCCTCTGGCTATCTCCTTCCCCCAGGCCCCATTCTGAATGTTCTCCCTCCTCCTTTCTATCTACTGACCTCCCTGGCTTCCTTTGAGCCCCAACTAAAATCCCACCTCCTCCAGGAAGCCCTCTCCAACCCCTCTTAATTCCATTGCCTCATTTCAGTTAATTATTTCCTGTTTATCCTGTATATGTATATGCTTGCTTTGCATATATTTGTTTGCATCTTGTCTGTCCCATTAGATTGTAAGCTCCTTGAGGGCAGGGACTGTCTTTTGCCTCTTTTTGAATCCCCAGCACTTAATACTGTGTCTGGCACATAGTAGGTACTTAATAAATGTTTATTGAATTCGATCAAGTTCTGCACACCCTGGTATAAAATACCCTTGCAGGGAAAGCACTATAGGCACTTGCCAGGTTTCTCTCTGAAGCTTAACTAAATGCCCTCTGCCCATTTCCTTCTGGCCCTACAACTGGCAAGTTTCAGAGATAGGAGAGCTCAGCCAATAGCAGAACTTCCTCTGGAACAAACAGCAGATAAACTCTGATAAAATTTCTGTGAAAAAGCTTTCAGCCGGTATACCCCGGGAAATTTGTCCTAACCATCACGGTGACCTCCCCTTCTCTATTTTCCTTCACAGCAGGCAGTGAACTATGCCAGCAGGCAACACAGTGGCTTGCAGAAACTGGAAATGAGATCACAGGACAATGGAAGAAAGCTCAGAGAGGGACAACCATTCTTTAGTCCTGGGTGGTTCTCATTAAGATGGATGCCCTAGGCACTTACCCTCAGGAGGTCACATCCAGAACAGGTCATAGAAGGGAGGAGACCAATGAGATCAAATCCGACACTAAAGGGCCCTGTGGAGCCTTCTCACTCAGGTTTTCCAGCTTTCCATGTAGGCAGGTACACACCACCACCCTAAATGTCAAGACTTTTCCATTTCCCAGTGTGATTAAACCTTTGGCAGGAAATAGCAGAAACACTGCTAGGGATTATCTTTTCAGGCATCATTCCTATCAGGGCAGCACAGAGTATTTACTTTCAGAATCTCTCTCTGTGGCCTCATTTCTTTCTCTGACTGTGACTCTCCCTGTTCTCTGCCTCCCTCCCATACCACCTCATTCCACTCTTGCTCCTGTGCTGAAATCTACAGGACGGGGAAAAGAAGTACCAGGAGCCTGATCTCCTGGGATCTGCGAGCTTATGAGCAGCCCAGTGAGGATGACACTGGGAGAGCAGGAGCCTGCAATCTGCACAGAGAATTCCTAAGTCTAGTTCTAGAGTGAACCCAAGGGCCTGAGCTCTTTGCCCAATTCTGACCCTAATTAGTAGTGTAGGACCTAGAGTCCAGATCATAAATCATGGATCACAGATCATAGACGGAGAGCTGGAGCAGGCCTGAGAGGATCCAACTTCCTCATTCTACACATGAGGGATCAAGGTCCAGTGTGATTAGTTCATGAACAAACATTTATCAAGTGCCTACTAAGTGCCATGCACTCTGCTAAGCCCTAAGAATACCAAAAAAAAAAAAAGGCATAAGACCATCCCTGCCCTCAAAGACTACAGTCTAATGAGACTATAACACATAAAAATGTGTCTTTACAACACATAAAAAGAAGCTGAAATGCAGGGGGAGGGGTCACAGGTAGGGAAATAGTGATGTGATGAAGTCTAGAGGCAGGCAACCCAGTGGGGAATGCTGGTAGCCCTCCTTAAATGGAGGATCTGAGAGGAGCTCATTACTGTCCATCCTCCACCCTCTCCAGTGAGAGGGAGAGAGGTAGCCCCAGGGGCAGGGGCTATCACATGGGTATTACATGGCAGTGCTGGGATATCCCATGACTCCCAAAGCAGCATTCATTCCCCTGAAATGCTCTCCACATCTCTGGATCTCAATTTCTCCCATGTGCCCAAAGAGGGTAATTGTATAGAGCTCATAGGAGCTTGATGAAATTCATGTAAGAATGTTCGTGTAAGAATGTTCATTCTTTTAAAGCCACACCAATGTTCACCCCTGGGTTAGAGCAGCATGATTTGCTCCATTAGTGTGGGAAAAGAGAAGGATCTAGGAGGCCTGACTTCTGGCTTTCTTTGTCCCCAGTCTCCACTCCTGCCCTCAACCCCACCCTGTTCTCCCTGTCCTTTTTTCAGGTTAGTAGAAGCTTTCTTTTCCTTCTTTTAAAGTTCTTCCATCAATAAAAATAGTCTTTCTCTAGCAGGGAGGGGGGCACACCCATTGGGGAAATATTTGGATTATTTGAAGCACTCACAATTATAAACATTCACATTTTTGTGGGTCTGAAAATTGCCAGGAGAAATCAGAAGTTCAGTGGATAGATACTCTGATCTCATCCTGAAGAATCTCTCCATGGAGTCCCCAGGGACTCACTACCCTTGACAAGGGTTATTGACTGACATTGGGTTCCCAGGAACTCTAGCAGCGCTTTCACCTTCCCAATGTTGGGTCATGCTCTTCTTCCCATATGTACACTGGCATCCCCTCCTTCATAAAGTCAGTCTCCACAGCTCCCTTGCCCCAATTTCCACTCACTTGAAATGAGGGATATCCCGGCAGAGTTCCACATTAGGACGCCGGGTCCTGTGCTCTAGCCTCGTCTGAGCCACCTTCAATGGACACTCCTTGGCCATGATGGCTCTCTCCAAAAGCATGATGGTATTCTCGGTCTGGAAGATTTCCTGCAGTGTCTAGACAACCAGTAAAGCCTCATTAGCAGCAGTGGTCTCCCCCCACCTCATCTCACTTCTCTCCTCTCACCTCTCCTTTGTCCCTAATCATGGAGTGGAAGTAAATAAAAACCTCTAGGTCTTTTCCCACAATGCATTATACTGTTAATTTTTTAAATTTCTTCCACAATTAATTTGTAAAGTTTTTACTGATATCTTTTCCCTCTACTAGTTGTTTCTGGATATACCCATCTCCCTACTCCTACCCCTCTCTCTGGGGGCCATTTCCAGTCGTCTTGACCTATGTCTTGCCTCTGGACCCCAATAACTCTGGAGGAAAAAGTGAGGCTGGTGATTTTGCACAGCTCTGTCACACGTAAATCCAATTTATTTGCAAGTCAAAACATCACCCTCCTGATATCATTGGTCCTCTTCAAGAATGAAGGACAAACAATACCCCTCTCTCCCCAAGTGCTCCTTCACTTGTAACAAAGGAAAACTGTTGAGCAAAGCCAACTGATACATCTCTTCTGTCTGACCATATATGCACGATTCCACACCCATAGACCTCCACGTTTCCAACCAAAAGAGGGTGATACATTTCCTCTTTTCCTTCCTGGGGTTAAGATTAGTCATTGTAATTATACAGCCATTGAACTTCAGTTTATTTTTTCTTTTTGTTTCCATTATTGTAATCATTCCACAGTTATTTTTGAAAGAGTTGACTAATTTTGACTTAATTTTCTCCCCTAGGAATTACTCCAAACATTTGACTTGTGAGTCATTTTGCTATTTTGAAACATATGCTATTTTGATAGGAAGGTGATAATAGGATTCTCTTCTGTGGCTGCACAGAGAAAGACATATGAGACCCTGTGAAAGACTCCGTGGGGCAAATGCATTCCTCTGTGACCTTTATCCACTCAGCAGATCTCATTGAGATACATTAAAAACAAAACAAGATGACATGAAGGTTTTTTGAAAAGGTAAAAATATTATACAAATGTGAAGTATTTAAGTAAGATAAAGAAACAAAATGTACTATTTATATCCACACTAGGACATGCTTCATCTTACAGTAAAACCCCTTAGCCTGTCCCAGTTCAGAGCTGGAACTTCTAGTGTCCTGAGCTAGAACCCCAGAAGGTCTCAGATTTTTCCCTCCCTGGTTATAGACCTTACCCATCTGAGAAGGACCTTTCCTGGTTAGGGCCATGTTGAGGAGCGGGGGGGAGAAAGTAGGAAGTTTTCTGGAAACAAACAGCCACTGGGGGAGTGTGGGAGAGAACCAAAACATTTCTCCACACCCTTCCAGGAGAGTAAAGGACACTGAAATGATGGCTTCCAACCAGAAGTCATGCTGTTAAAGATCTAGTATTAAAGGTTGTCAGGGAAGAAATGGCTTTACCAATGAGTAGGAGGGGCAGGCAAAATTATTGCCTCAATTATTTGCCCCAAGGCAAAATTCCATAATTTATCCTCAATGATCCCTCCCTTTCTCCCTTCCCTCTTCTCCTATGAACCCTTTCCAACAGACTCCCAAGAAGATCTTATACTAGGAGCTGGTTGTATGAGGCCCATACCATTCCTGGGCAATGCCCTACATCTCAGTTTCTTTCCCCTTCCTATGCCCATTAAAAATGCCCTATTCTAAGTTTCACTTACTTGACCTACTCTGGTCTTGAGTTTCTCATCTATAACTTGAAGAACTGGACTAGTTGGACTATACTGTTGTTTGTGAACTTTTAAAAAAATTATAATTGCATTTCAATATAATTGGTTTTCTTGGTAACCTTACAGTTTTAAACATTTAAAAATATTATTCTAAAAAGGGATCCATAGGCCTCAGCAGACTACCAAAAGGGACCATGACACAAAAAAGGCTAAGAACCCCGAGACTAGAAAACCTTTATTGCCCCTTTCATTTCTATATCCTATGAGTGAAAGGGGACTGAACTCAGAGTCTAAACCCCCCTCAGAAACTTAGTAGCTGTGAGAGCTTGTTCAAATCATTGAAATGGTTATGGCCTCAGTTTCCTCATCTGTAAAATGTGGGTGTTGGACTCAGTGACCTCTCAGGTTCCCTCTACCTCTAAATCTATGAGATTATGATGCCACAAAAAGATCTAATAAAGTCATTCATCAGAAAACATCCTAAAAATTTCCCCTCCCTGGGACACTTATATTTTAACAGTCCTAATATCTTATCTCAAATGAGTAAATCTTTAATAATGAAATTTCAGGCTGGTAGGGAAAATGTTTTCTGAGTAAGGGACCTTCTGGACTTCTCCAAATCATACCTGGATATGCATATAGCTGGATATGCATTCAATTAAAATGAAAAATTAAATAAATAATTTAATAATTAATAATTTAATAATAATAATAAAATTTTAAAACTTTACAAACATTTACTAAGTACCTAGTAGGTATAAGGCCATATACCAGTCAGTGAAGGGTACAGACACAAGGAACAGATGCAAAGATAAAATAAATAATAAGGCAGGGTCCCTGTCCTAAAAGATCCTATAATTTAGTAGGGGAGAAAGACCATTACAAAAATCACTATATTACTTGATAAGTGTTTAAGAGAGATACAAAGTACTAGGAAAGATGTAAGGAAGTCCCTTCTGGCTAATGGGACCAGGGAAGGCTTCTTGAAGGAGGTAGCATATGATTAAGTCCAAAAGGATTACAAATGTGGAGCTGGTCAAGACCTCATCCATCCCACCTTTTCATTTTATGACTGTGGAAATGGAGACCAAGGGAGATTAGGTAACTTGCCCAGAGTCACACAGGTAGTCAGTGACAGAATTAGGATTTGAACCCACATCCTGACTGCAGAACCAGTGCTTTCTCTACTGCACCATGATGAATAGCTAGGTAGATTTCAACAGACAAATAAAGGCAAGCTGAGGTATTCCTCAATAATTGAATTAATTCAGATTATTCACTAGAAGGTCACATACTGAAGCTGAAGGTTAAATATGATGGCCACATTATGCAAAGACAGGACTTATTGGAAAAGACCCTGATGCTGGGAAAGATTGAAAGCAAAAGGAGAAGGGGATAGCAGAGGAAGAGACAGATAGATAGTATCATGGAAACAAGAAACATTAATTTGGACAGACTTCAAGAGATAGTAGAGGATAGAAGGGCCTGGCATGCTATAGTCTATGGGGTCACAAAGAGTTGGACATGACTGAATGACTTATCAGCAACAGAGGCATTCCTCTCTACTCAATAAACTCCCATGGTCCCTATTGCCTCCAGAATCAAATATAAAATCTTCTCTTTGGTTTTCAAAGCCCTTCAAAACCAATGTTTCCAATCTTCTCACACTTTCCTGCTCTTCCATGAACTCTGTGAGCCAGAGATACTAGACTTCTTGCTATTCCTCAAACAAGTCACTCCATCTTCAAACTTTAGGCATTTTCATTGTGGCTCCCAGAACTGGAATACTCTCCCTCTTCATTCCCCCACCTCCTGGTGTCCCTGACTTTCTTCAAGTCTCAGCTAGAATTCAGCCTTCTACAGGAAGCTTTTCTCTGGCACATAGTAGGGACTTAATGCTTATTTAGACTGACTGACTTCCCTTGGCAGAATGGGTGGATGAGAACAACTTGTTCCAACAGCCATGAAGGCTGCTAAAGCAGGAGCACTTAGAGCTTGGACAGACATTGAAGATGCCAAAGCCATCCACTGCATCCTGGGTCATCATCAGTTGTCCTAACTTTTGTCTTACCACTGGACTTCAATGATTCTAGAAAAGAAAGACTGATGACTGCCTCACTTAAATACAATGCACTGGCAAGTCAAAGACATCACTCATGACGCCATTGATCTCCTTGAAACAAAGGATGAATGTCAACTGACTGAATGCTTTTGTAGAATGACAGAATAGTATAGTTTGACTAAGGCAGTGGCTGGTCACGAATAGAAAAAGGAAATTTAGGAGAAGCAGCTTTCGAAGAGATGATGAAAAGCTCCACCTTGGACATGTATAAGATTGAGATGCTGGCAGAACATCCAGGTACAAATGCTGAAGAGGAATGTAGAAATATGGGCTTAAAAAGAATAGTTATTGACAATCTAGAACACACAAAGGAAGGTGATTAAAGCAGAGGGGAAGTTCAAAACCATGTAATTTGTAGAAAATAAGGTTGTTCAGCCTGGAGAAGACTTAGATGAGACTTGATAAATATCTTCTAATATTGTAAGAGCTATCATGTAGAAGGATTGTTATGACCTTTCAGGCAATGGGGTGGTATGGTGAATAAGAGTCCTGGACCTGGGGTCAGGAAGATTTGAGTTCTAATCTGGCCTCAAACACCAGCTGTGTGACCCTGAACAAGTCACTTTACCTCTGTCTGCCTCAATTTCCTCATCTGTTAAATGACAATAATAACAGCACCTACCTCTCAAGGTGGTTGTTAAGATCAAATGAGATACTAGTAAAGTGCTTTGAAAACCTTAAAGTGCTACATAAATGCTAGCTATCATCATCATCATCATCATCATCATCATCATCATTATTAGTATGACCCTAGAGGAAAGAATCAGAGGCAATGGGTGAAAATGACAGCAAATCAGTTTACAACTCAATATGAGGGAAGAACATCCTAACAACGAGAACTGTTCCAATAATGGAATTTTCCTAACACTGTTAGTGCCTGAAGTAAATGTTCCTAACACAGTGTTGGGAATTATTTCCTAACACTGGAGATGTGGGCCATTTTTCAGGGATGATCTAGGTGGATTTATTGATAAAGAAGGATGAGCTCTGAGTCTCCTCCAATCCTAAGATTCTGTGACCATAGGACAGAGGTTAAGGCTGGAAACAGAGTTGGGAGTTACATATAGGTGATAGAGGAAGCAGCAGGAGTTGATGAGATTGCCAAGAGTGTGTTTCAAGAGAAGAAATGACCTAGAGGGGAGCCTTAGAGGAATACCCACATATAGAGGGTGAGACAAAGAAGAAAGGATGGAGAAGGAGCAGGATTACTCAGTGAAATGTGATTTTGGCCACTCCTTCTTGCTTTCTGTCTCCTCTTGATGCACCAACAACACCCTCAGGCATATGAGTGCCCCTTTGGTGGGGCCTCAGCTGCTCTCCATAGGAGAGTAGAGAACAATCTCTAATAGTTCTGTGTTGGCTGAAATACAACACAAAATCACTGTCCCAGAATCTAGTGGGGGAGGAGTGTTGATGATGAGATTAAACGACTTCTAATTCATCCCCACATCAGAGAAGGACGACAAAGAGTCAGGAGGTGGTGGGTGGACTGTTCTCCTTCCCCCACTCATCTATCCATCCCATGTCTGCCATATCATAGTCCAGAAGCCAGATCATTTCCAGCTAGGCTGGAGGTATTTTGTTCCTGATGTGAGAATTTGGGAGGTGGGAGGCACTGGAACTGCTAGTTTGGGGCAATGAGAATCAATCAACAAGCATTTCCCTCAAGGAACTTGCATTCTATTGGGAATTTGGGGAAGACAAACTATACAATATTAGTATACACAAAAAAAATACAAGAAAAGATGGAAGGGGAGAACACTAGTAGCTGGAGGGATCAGAAAGGGCTTCATGTAAAAGATGGGGTTGAGCTAAATTTTGAAAGAAATTAGGTGTTCCAAGATGCACAGGTGAGGAAAAAGTGGATTACTAGTTTGGGAAATGGCTAGTAGAGCCACAGAGATGGAACATGCAGTATAGTGTGAGAAACATCAATAAAACCAGTCTGGCCAGTCTGTAGAGTACAGAAAGGGGAGCAATACATAAGGTTGGAAAGATATATCAAGTCCTGGTTTTGAAGGGCTTTAAAAACCAAACAGAGGAATTTATATTTGATCCTAATGTCAATAGGGAGTTATTAGAGTTTATTGAGTAAGATTCTGGCATGGTCAAGAACTGAGCTTTAGAAAAATCCCATTGGCACCTGTGCAGAGAATGTACTGGAAAGGGGTGAGCCTTAAGGCAGGAAAGTCAATTAGGAGGCTCTTACAATAACCCAGGCAGGAGGTGATAAGGGTCTGAACTGGGATGGATGTAAAAGAATTTAGGGTGTTAGGAAGGACAAGATTTGACAACTTGGGTGAGGAAGAAGGAAGAGTCAAGGTTAACGCCAAGGTTGTGAACCTGGATGACTTGGAAGGATGATTTTACTCTTGATGGAAATACATAAGTTCATAAGAGGGGCAGGTTTTGAGGAAAAGATCATTTAACCTCTTGAACTGAGAAAACAGAAGGGAATTGGTAATGAAGACACCTAAATCTCTCTCTACCCCCAACTTCACCTCTGAAGGGAAAGACCACCTTGGAGCAGAAGGAATCAGAAATCTGGAGTACTCCAATCGAGGCTAAAACCTCCAATTAAAGACCTTAGGATCCCTATAGATTCAAGTCTTTTCCCGAGGTATAGATATGACAAACAGGATCGGGGAGGCTTAGAGAGGGGATGTGATTTAATCAAAATCATTGGAAAGATCCAGGACTAGATATCCCGGGCCTCCTGATTCCAAGGCTAATAAAGTTTAATTTCAGAGACCCTCTCCAGACCATTTTTACACCTTTTTTCTTTCCAGTCTTTTGCCCACTGCCCGGAGTCCCCACCACTCCTACAGCACTCACCTAGCCCTTGCTGACAATACTTGTTCTCTGAAAAATTCAGTCCTGGATCCTAGATATTACTTATTTTGTCAGATAGCCACCAATGCTGGGGACCTAACCTTTGGTTACCTTTTATCACTTGTCCCTGACTGAACCTCAGCTCAAAGCCCTTCTTGATCCTTCAGCCTCCTTGGCTTCCTGGGTTTGGTGATTCACTATAAGAGATTTCTAATTATTTCTCTTTTTTTTCCCTTTACCATAGTAACTTGATGCTTGAGTGTGGCATATGTAAACCAATAAAATAAAATAAAAAAACTTATTAAGCACTTACTGTATAATAAGGCATTGAGGAGACAAAGACAGAAAACAAAAAGAGACAGCCTTTTCCCTCTGGAAGCTTACATTGTCTCCCAGGATATGTTATATACATAGCTAGGTAAAAACAAGGAATTTTAAGGAGGGAGAAAGTACTACCCCAAACTGGGAGTATTAGAGTAGGCTCCATGGAAAAGAAGGCATCTGACTTAAGTCTTGAAGGGAAAAAAAGAGACTAGAAGATGAAGATCTACTCCTTCTTTCTCTCCTTACCCTTGTGTAATACATACTGCAGGTCACCACAGTGGGTTAGAAAACCTTCTGGTGGTCTAGTTTATTTACAAAGGGAAAGAAAATCTCAATTTGGAAACAATGCTCCAGGGTAAAATAATTATCTTGTTTGATCCTTTCAACAACCCTGGGACTTAGATGCTATTTTACAGTTAAGGAAACTGAGCAAGACTTGCCCAGTTAAGTGTCGTGCCCGAAGTCACACAGCTAGTAAGTGCCTGAAGTAATATTTGAATTCAGGTCTTTCTGATTCAAGGTTGAGAACTTTATTAACTGTACCACCTTGTTGCCCTTACATTGACTGATTAATTGGATTAAATAATTACATTAATGCAATATTTTTCTTGAGGGCATTTGTAGTTAAGAATGAGGCATCTGAAGAGAACAGATTTTGAACTCAAAGGAAATCTGGGGTCCAGTGGCAAATATGAGGGATAGATTTTTTTCTTTGGGATTATAAATTGGGAGAGGTCTTCAGATTATAATTGACCATTAGGATGGTAGCTGGGATCCTTTTACCCCACCCTTGCACGAACAATTCTGAGCTCATGCCACTTGGGGCATAGGCTGCTGGTTAAAGATTTCTCAGGCAAGAATGCCCATGTCAAGGATGCTAGGTAGATTGGCAAATACTCAGTGGACACACCCTCACATTCCCCAGGAAGACTCCCTAGAAACAATTCTAGATGAGGGGAGGGGGCATGAGGCTCAATCAGCAAAAAGCCCGCCTCCTCCCCAACAGCCCTAATATAGAAGAAATATGCATTGTCTCTGTGTGTTGCTGTCCAATGTTTGTTCTGCCAATGGGAGAGCAAACCCTTGGCTGGGACACCAAAGTGTTTCCCACCTGGAAGAGAGAAAAGTGATATTGACATTTTTGGGAAAAGCATCCTTGGTGAAGTGGTGCTAAGGGTACAGGCTGTGATAAGACTAGATTTGCTTCACCCCACAGACATGGGCAGGGCCACCTGGAGAAACCAAGAGAGCTCAGTCCCAATAAGTGGGGTGGAGGGCGGCACAGCAGCTGGGCCCTGAGCACCTAAGGCTCCTTCTGTCTTTTCTCAATTCAACAATCTTACTAAAAATTACTTATTAAACTCTTACTATATGGCAGGAACCATGCTATGTGCACAGAAATAAATAGAAAACATATGCAGAGAAAGTGTAAAGTAATTTGGTGGCAAGGGCTGTATGGGGGTGGAGTGAATTAGCAATGGAGGTGGTAACTGACCTCTCTTCTTCCTCTTCTCTCTTATTTTTCTTTCTTAGCTTTACCCAGCCACCATTTTTGATTACTCAGTCCCCTCAGAGACTCTGAGGGACAGATAAGTTAGTGGCTTCATTGACTGGAGCTTTCCAGCATCTGGACTTCTGAATAAGGCAGACAAGATGTCCCATTGGGAAGTATGGAACTAAGGAAATGGATCTTCATTCATTCATTCATTCCTCCCTTCATTCATTCATTCATTTTTTTCATTAGAACCTGAACCATAGATAAGACTTTAATGCTTCCAAAGCATGTTCATATAACTTTATGAACCTCATCATTACAACAGTTATGAGTTCTCTTAGTACTGTATGCTTCTTATATAATTATCATTTTCTTTTTTTGGAGGGGGAAGGCTGGGCAATTGGGGTTAAGTGACTTGCCCAAGATCAAACGGCTAGTAAGTGTTAAGTATCAGGTTGTCCTGACTCCAGGGCCAGTGCTCTATTCATTGTGCCACCTAGCCACCCCATAATTATCGTTTTCTAACATATATTATATTTGTCTGAGTATCAGCTCCATCTGACTGCAAGCTCAGCACAAGCGGTATTTTAAAAGTTAGGGAAAGAAACACAATCATCTCCATTTTACAGATGATGAAACTGAGGCTCAAGGAATCCAATTGACTCTCCTAGGTTTGTGCAACTAGAAAGTTATGGAGCTAGTTGTAGACCCAGGTCTCTTGATCCCTCTTCTGGTTCTCCTTCCACTATACGATGGTGACTCCTACATTAAGATGCCCTCTTGACTTGGGTGGTTATCAGAATGACTCACTTTCAAATCTTGGAACACTAAACAAGTTAATCCCAAGGGGTGTTGCTATGGTACACATACCACTGATGCCCGGCTTCACTGCATCTTCTTGTACTTTCTCCCTCCCACTAACCCTTGTCAGCCTGTTTGTTCCCCTTGACCATGAATACTATGATTCAATCTCTGGAAGTGCATGGAATGCTATTCCCAAGTGTTTGCCACACAGAGCCCGATGCAAGGGCTGCCCACTGGTAACAGACAGGACTGGAAGGCCTGAGAGGAGGTGGCAACGTTTGATCTTGACGAGGGAATAAAGAGCTAATTCAATGAGCACAAAAAGTCCAAGCTCCAGTCTGGCTAACCTTAAATTTTGATCTTGACAAACAAACCCTTAGCAGAATCCTTCCCTCTAAGTCTTTTGGGTCTAGAAGGTTTGAGTCGCAAGGGGAGGAAGACTGTCACAGGATTTCCAGGACAACTTGGCTCTCCAAGTGGGTCTGAAAAGACATATCTCTTTTCCCTTGAGGTTTTGATGGCAACAATAGCAACAATAAAATTCTCATAGGGAATCCTCTTGGGATTTAGAGCCAAGAGAGCACATGGAACCAGCGATTTGGAGCCGGAAGTTTCTCAGAGGTCATGCTCAATGTTCTCATTTTACAGGTAAGAAAACTGAAATCAGACAGATGAACTGAAATGTGAAAAGTCACATGGATTGCCATAGTAGAGCCAGGACTCAGCTGAGGTCATCTGGCTTCAAACTGAGTGTTTTTCTTGTCATGTCAGACTAAGGCGATACTATATACAAGGCACTGTGCTCAGTGCTAGGTGATACAAAGATCAATATGACAAGGACTCTGCCCTCATGGAGCTTACAATCTAATGGGAGAAAGGACACATTTTAAATCCTGCCTCCAATACTGATTGGCTTGTGTGACCCTGAGTGATAAGGATGATAATATTAATAATAATGGTTAGCATTTTATGTAGCACTTTTGAGGTTTGCAAAGCACTTTACAAATATTCCTTCATTATGTTGCTACAACAGCCCTGGAAGGTAATTACTGTTTATTATTCCTATTGTTCAGATGAGAACATTGAGGGTACAGCAAGTCACTTAATCTCTATATAACTTAGTTTCCTCATCTGTAGAATGAGGAGTTGGAGTCAGTAGCCTCCGAGGTTCTTTCCAGCTACAACACAAGGGCAACAGAGATAAGTTACAAAAAAAAAAACTGTTGGGTCATTTCAGTTGTGTCTGACTCTTTATGACCCCATCTGAGGTTTTCCTGGCAAAGTTACTAGAGTGATTTGCCATTTTCCTTCTCTAGCTCATTTTATAGATGAGGAAACTGAGGCAAAATGGTTAAGTGACTTGCTCAGGGTCATACAGCTAGTAAGTGTCTGAGGCCAGATTTGAACTCAGGTCTTCCTTACTCCAGGGCCAGATTTATCCACTGCACCACCTAACTGGCCACAATACAAAAGGGGTGGGGAAGAGACAGAGACAGAGAGATGAGAGAGAGAGAGAGACAGAGAGATGAGAGAGAGAGAGAGACAGAGAGATGAGAGAGAGAGAGACAGGGACAGAGACAAAGAGACAGAGACAGACAGAGAGACAGACAGACAGAGAAGACAGAGACAGAGAGACATGAGAGAGAGACAGAGAGACACAGAGACAGACAGACAGACAGACAGAGACAGAGAGAAAGACATGAGAGAGAGAAACAGAGAGACAGAGAGAAATAGAGAGACTGAGATACGAGAGACAGAGCAAGAGACAGAGACAAAGAAAAAGACAGAGAGATGAGAAAGAGACAGAGAGACAAGAGAGACAGAGAGATGAGAGAGAGAAAGAGAGAGAGAGAGAGAGAGAGAGAGAGAAGCAAAATACTATAAAAAATGTAAGTAGGGAGAGATCATCAGACATCAATTAACAGATTCTTATTTGAGCTTACTCTATGTATAGCACTGTGTTATGCACTAGGGAGCTTACCAAGAAGTCTAAGACATTGAGAAACATGCAATCTAATTGAGAATTTAAGATAAAACTTCAAAGAGGTAACTAGAAATGTGAGGCAATACAAGATAATGACCAAATGAAAGGTACAGACAACAGCTAGGAGTGGAATTTAGAGCAGGGAGAGCTTCTGGTGACGTTGCTCAGTGGAAGCTTCATACAGTAACAGCATGCTTTATATACCATTTTAAGGTTTACAAAGTCCTTTATAAATATTATCTCATTTGTTCTTCACAACAACTCTGGGAGGTTAGTGCTGTTGTTATCCACGTTATACATGTGAGGAAACTGAAGCAGGAAGAGGTTTTGTGACTTGCCCAGGGTCACACAGCTAGTAAGTGTCTGAGGTTGGATCTGAACTCAGGTCTTCCTGACTCCAGGGTTATTACCATCTGGCTTCATGGAGAAGGCATACTTTGAGCTGGCCATGAAAACTGGGTAGGATCTTAATAAATGAAGAGAGGGAAACATTCTGTAGGCAAAGGAAAGAGGAATAGTACAGGAGCAGAAATGACAAAATATAAGGTATGTTATGGAGATACTTAGTGTACTAGTTTGTTTCTAAACAAACTTCCAGTGGTTCTCAACCTTCCTAATGCCGCGACCCTTTAATACAGTTCCTCATGTTGTGGTGACCCCCAATCATAAAATTATTTTCGTTGCTACTTCATAACTATAATTTTGCTGCTATTATGAATCTATCTGATATGCAGGATGTATTTACATTGAACATAATCCACAGGTTGAGAACTGCTGGTTTAGAGGAATAAGAGAAGATAAAGTTGGAAAGACAGGTAGTGACTAGATTGTGGAAGACCTTAAAACCAAGCTAAGAATTTGGGGGCAGCTAGGTGGTGCAGTGGACAGCACACTGGGCCTGGAGTCAGAAAGACTCATCTTCCTGAGTTCAAATCAGGCCTCAGACACATCCTAGCTGTGTGACCCTGGGAAGTCACTTAACCCTGTTTGTCTCGGTTTCCTCATCTGTAAAATGAGCTGGAGAAAGAAATGGTGGACCACTCCAGTATCTTCTCCAAGAAGACCCTAAATGGGATTGAAGAATCATAGAGGATTGAATAGCAACCACAAAGATTTGGAGGTTTGTGTTAGTCAATGGAAGACATCATACCATAGTGGAAAGAGAATTGGATTTGGATTAAAGCAGAGAGAGCAACCATCTGCATACATCCCACAACACTCCCTAGTGCACAGGAACCAGATTAAAATTTAGCTAGGAAATATTTAAATGAAATAATAATTAAAATAAATAAAATACAGTAAAACAGATAATAGCAATATACAGCTACAGAGATCTCGAGTTTGACACCACTGGATTAAAAAACTCCGGTTTGCATTCAGATTCTTCTACTTACTATGCATTTGTTCTTAGGATGTTATTTCACCCCTTGGGAGCTCAGTTTCCTTTTCTGCAAAAAATAATGATGACCTCTGGGGTCCCTTCCTAGACCTATGATCCTGACCATCCTCTCAGCCTTGGGGTGAGGGGAGAGGGACAAAACTCCTTGAAAGAACTAGATTTGGTCAGAGCAGGCAGACACAAGTAAACAGTTCAAATTAGAAAAGGTAAAACATCAGAAGGGAGGAGAGTATGCAGACGTATGGGGTCTTGTTACTGTATTGGCCAAAAAGCCTTGAGTCAGGAGAAAGCTGTGGTTCCTCAAAGGGCTGAAATCCTTCACCATTGCTCCAGCTCCTCGGTCCAAAGCCACCCCTTCCCCAACCCCTCCGAAGATGGCCACCCAGGGCAATGTTGTCTCTGCCTCACAGCCAGCCCTGGCTGCTCTGGGCTGTGCATAGAGAGGTCTGAAGGGCTGTGGCTCCAGACAAGTGCACGCATGCCTGGCATACACGCAAGCAGGTTCAGAGCTGTGGTATTTGCCTTTCTTTCTCATATGCCCTTTGTACACACTCCTATGCCCTTGTAGTATTACACACAGACTCCACAGCATTTGCCCTGTCCCAACACAGCCGATACCCCCTTAACACTAGGGGGGCCATCCCTCTGAGAACACCCCCAATCCATCCTGCAGATATCTTGCTTGTCCATACCTGTTTGCATGTTGTCTCCCCCATTAGACTGTGAGTTCCTTGAGGACAGGGACCAAGTTTCCAGCTTTTGTATGCCTAGCACAGTTCGTGGCACAGAGTAATAGCTTAGTGAATGCTCGTTGACTTCACACACACACACACACACACGCACACACACACATGCACATACACACCCTCTTCTGTTTTGGATAACCTACTGTCCACATTTTAATGCAGGTCTCCACCTGGGAGTATATTGCCCAACCCTCCCCAGACCTCAGGTGATGTGTTTCCAGGGATGTGGTTAAGCTAATTCTGTAACTCCTGGCTCAGGTCCCCATTTCCATTGAAACACTGTCTTTCAGAGACATACAAAGAAGATGAGGATTTTAAAAAAAGGAAGAAAGAAAGAAAAGCCTCCAGGGTAAGCACCTCGGGAGGCAGAGCAGAAACCTTTTTATAAGTCACTGGTTCCCCTGGCACATGCTCCTTCCTTGCTGGCAGGGGCAGGGCTGTCCTGGGGTGGTTGGACCTGGATTGGTAGAGGGGATCACCCGATGGGAGGAGCACTGCCTTCACCCACACCAGACTCCTGCACAGACAGAGACCCAGGACCTGGCCCGGGAGAAGAACTCACAGTATGGAGGCTCTGGGCTCCTGGACCTGAGAGACAAGGCCATCTGAGGGAGGCCTTTAGCCAACACTCTGGCACCCTGCCCTTCCAGGAAACAGACAGGAGTTTGTACTGCCTGGTTTTCTCCATTTGCCCTGCCTTGCCCAAGCAGAGGGGACATTCTTTAACTCCTAGAGAGGGTGGCCCACCAGTCTGAACACTTTTACCAGGGTCAGGTTACACTGTGTCAAAATAAGCCTCTGGAATGTCTTTAAATTTTTTTTTTCATTTTTCTCCAAATCTAACTTTCTCTTTTCCTATGCACAATGCTCTTTCCCCTAGCAAACAGCCAGGCTGCCTTAAAACAAATAGTTCTGCCCTCTCTTCCACCCCAAAGACACTTTTTGAGAGGACAAAAGACCTTCACCATTGGTCAGACACCCAAAGCTCTGAAGAGACCAGTATGCTCCCAATGGGGAGTTTGGAATTTGTTTTCTGTTCTTCTTCCCTAACTCTTTGCCTATTTGAGGGTATGGACCTCTGAGCTCAGCAGACTGTAGTGTCTGCTGAATCCAAGGAAGATTCATAGACACTCAAGATCACCATAGTCTAGCACAGGGGTCCTTAACCTGAGGTCTCTGACTTCTATTTTGGTAAATGTGATTTCAATCTAACAGGTTTCCTTGCAATCCTATGTACTTTATTTTATGGATTTAAAAGCATCATTCTGAGAAGAGATCCACAGGCTTCACCAGATTCCCAAAGAGCTCTCTGTAGCATGTAGCTTTAGGAATAGGTTTATGTAGAGAGGGCATTTCTCCTTTTTTTTAGTCTGCCTAGCTTGTCCCCTGTAAGTAAATGCATTTTCTCATATTTCAGCCTTGCACTGGCTGCCACCAAAAGGGTCAGAAGCCAGTGCAGAGTCACCATGATCAATTCATAAGCAGTATTGTTGCCTTTCTCTGTATTTCTAGCACCTAGAAATATGCATGGACTATACTCCTAAATAAAGAAATGCTTGATAAGAAATGATTGATAAGCATTAAGTACCTACTGTGTGCCAGGCATTGCACCACATGATAGGAATACAAAGACAAAAACTAAAAAGACCTCACATTCTACTGGGGGGCAGATGCAACTTGTTCTCAGAAAAGTTTTGCAGGATCTATTTTTTTTAATACATAGTAACAAGTAACTAGTACCTAGGGAAATCAAGAAAGGCAGATTGAGGGAAGTAGAGGCCCTTGAGTTGATCTTGGAAGGAAGTTAGAGTCTAAGAAACTGAGATAGACAGGGAGAGCATCCCCCACCTGGGAGAGGGCCTAGGCCAGTGGTTCTCAACCTTCCTAATGCCGTGACCCTTTAATAGTTGTATATGGGCATGTCTGCATGTGGGTGGACCCGCCTGGAGACGAATAGAGGAGGTTCCTAAGACCATCAGAAATATGTGTTTTCCAATGGTCTTAGGCAATCCCTGTGACCCCTGTGAAAAGGTCTGTCGACCCCAAAGGGGTTGTGACCCACAGGTTAAGAACCGCTGGCCTAGGTATAGGCAGGAGGCAGGAGATCCTGTCGGGGAACAACAGCAGGTCGGCCAGTTTGGTTGGTGCATAGGAGTGTATGAGGTGGATCAATGCTTCATGTGATTGTAAAGATAGGCTGGAGCCAGGCTGTGAAGGACCTTTAAGTGTAAGCCAAAGGAGTCTGGGTCTTCTCCTAAGGGCAATGGAGTACCCTGGAAGCTTCTTAGGGAAAGGAGTGATTGGTCAGATCTGTGCTTTAAGTCTCTTGATTTGACAGCTGTGCTGAGAATGGATTGGAGAGAGAGAGAAAATGTCTCCGTTCTATTTATGAGGGGCATCAAGTCCCCTTTTTAAGAATCAGGGCAGGTTCAGCAGTGTCCCTTACATACAGATCAGGGAAAACCAGCAAGTGTTCATCATCTTCCTTGCCTATGTGCAGGAAAAGGCTTGTAACCTTCACTTTCATTTGACTTTTAAAAAAACCCTAACATTTGTTAAATGCTTCTTGCACGCAAAGGAAAAATACACATTTAGACAAAACACAGTCATTGCCTTCATAGAAATTACAGTCTGGCAAGGAAATAAAACCCAAACACAGATAACCATAATATATAATAAAACACGTTAAATGTATTGGAGAGGTAAAACACAAAAGGTTTGGAGGGGGAAGTTTGCCACCAACAATGGACTGGGGAGGGGGAATCAAAGAAGATTATGGGAGGAGAGAGAATTTGAATTGAGTTTTAAGACATGGCTAGAAATTCAACAGGCAAAGAGAGGAAGAAAGGCATTTCTGGTATAGGTAGCCTTGGCATGCCATTTTTTAAAGGTTGCCAAGCTTCCATTTGAATTGTCTTGGGAAGATTCTGAAGATCACCTTGCAAGATAAGGTACCAGACACAGAGGTCCCTTCTCAAGCTAAACTGCCAAGCATTCAACCTCTGCATCAGAAAGCACAACTCCAATGGGCTGGCCACACTGTTTGAACGCAAAACATGTGCTTGTCAAGAAGACTATTTTATGGAGAACTCACACAGGGCCAGTGTTCACATGGCAGTCAGAAGAAATGATACAAGGACACTCTCAAGGTCTCTCTTAAGAACTTTGGAATCGCTTGTGTGACATGGGAGACACTAGCACAGGACAGCCCAGCATGGCGTGCCCATATCAGAGAAGGGCTGAGCAAAGCAGAACTGAAGTGGCTCAAAAGAAATGTGAGACGCGCAAATTTAGAGAATCCACCTCAGACGTTCACATGGGCTATTTGTGCCCTACTTGTAGAGCATTCCGAGCTCGTATTGGTCTGATCAGACACAGTCAAACATACTAACTCATAGAGAGGCCATTTTGGTCCTCTTGGAGAACAAAGGACAAAACAGTGGCTAATACAATAGTACAACCTAGCTCTACTAGACATGGGAAATAGATGGAGGAGGAGAGTTCATTCTTAGTAACTGTCAACATGGGGAAATTCTTATAACGAGGGCTAAGGGCAGGGGGACATGAGGCGGGGAGGGCAGTGTGCCAGATAACAACATGGCAAAATTATGAGAATCAGCATAGAAACTCAAAGAGACAATCAAAAGTTTCAGTAAAGGGTAGCAAAATACAGTTAAATCTTGAAAATTCCAAGATTGCTGCTTTTAAAGTACCAGGGAGCTGGACAACACTTCAACCTTTTTCTTTGCCTGTGTGTTTTTTTCCTTACAGGATCTTATTTCCTTTTTTATAACAGATGTCAGAGGAGAAAAGAGGATGAATTTTACAGAAGTTTACTCTGCATCCAACTTTGTTGGAATGAGCCAGTTCCATAAAGCAAGTAGACTTTTTATTCCTTTGGTCTAATATACTTACCTATCAAGCTCAAAACTCATCCAGCACTTAGCCTAGGTGCCTGGCACATAGTAAGCACTTCAGAAATATTTATTAACTGACTGACAGACTCATCTGCAAAGATGGGAATCGTGGGCAGGACAGGACAGTACTAATATTAAAGGTTGTCAAATCATCTCTGTTCCTACTCCAACCTGATACTGTACTATTTCTGACCCTCAGTGTCAAGTCAGGAAAGGTTGCCTGAAGCCTATGTCCTGCTTCTCCATGTCCAGCTGAAGAGTGGTAAGAGGTCGTGCATAAGTGGCATTGACGCCTGACAGACTTCCTAGGAACCTCTTGCCAGATTCCAACAAAGGAGAGATGCCCAATTTGGCAGTAAAGAAGTGCAGATAAACAAAACAAAAACAGTTCCACACATTAGCCATGTCTGACTATGTATGATACCTTATTCTGTACTTACAGACCATCACTTCTCCACCAAAAGGAGAAAGTCATGCACGCATCACAGTCCATTCCTCAAAGACAGGATTAATCCCTGCCCTCCTCTGGGTTCTAAAGTCTTTCAACATTGTCTTCCTTTACATTATTTGGGTGACTGTACATATTGTTCTCTTGGTTCTGCTCCCTTCACTCTATGTTAGATTATTCATCTCCCCGAATTCTTCATAGTCACAGGACTTAAAGTTGGAAGGGGCTTCAAAGGTATCTAGTGCAACCTCCTCATTTTAGAGATGAGAAGATTGCAGCCCAAGAGACAGTGACTTGACCAAGGTCACACAGATAGTCAGTGGCAGAATCCAGGTCCTACGGCTTCCATTATCATTGGTTTGTTGCTGTGTTTTTTTCAATGAAATAATGTTGCATTGCATTCATACATAGCAATTTGTTCAGCCATTCCCCAATCAATGAGAACCTACATTATTTCCAGTTCTAGCACAAAAAGTACTGCTCTAAACATTTTTCTTTATATAGGATCTTTCTTTATGTCTTTGACCTCATTGGTGTATGTGCCAATAGTTGTAACACTGGATCAAAGGGAATATGTAGTTTGTTGACTTATAAAAATTATAATTTGTAAGTGTTATCTGGAATGCTTGGATCAGTTCTCTTCTCTTTGAACAGTGCATTATTACTTATATTCTGACAGCTTCTCCAACATTTATCAATTTTATCTCTTGAAATCTTTATTAATTTGACAGACAGAAATTGAAAACTCAAGTTGTTTTTACCTACGTATCTCTAAATATTAGTGGTTTGGAGGATTCTTTTATATGTTGTTTCTTATTTGGATTTCTGTTTTTGGAAAGTGTTCATCTTTTAAGGAATGGTTCTTATTCCTATTTCGAATCAGAGATATTTGCTATGAAGATTTTTCCAGTTAACAATGTCTTTTCTTCTTCTAGGAATGTTTATTTTTTTATTCTGAAGATGCTATATAATTGAATTGTCTATTTTAGATGTTATGATTACCCTTATCCCTTGTTTGGATAAGACTTCTTTCCCTTTGCCAGTGCTATGTGGGAATGAATGAAGAAAATAAGTATTTCTTAAGTGTCTACTATGTGCTGGGCCCTATGCTAAGCACTTTACAAATACGGTTGATTTCTGTCATTCATGGTAGTTGTGTTCTAAAAAGTCACAAGAACAATGAATTAGTGGATACTGAACCACTATTCCTTGGAAAAATACAGAGTTAGGTTCCTGTGAGCCTCTGGTCACATTTACTTAAGCTCTTCCCACAATGGCCTCCTATATAGTTAGGTAGATTTCCTCTCTTTTTCTGGAAGTTCCATATTGTTGATTCATTAACATTGATCTCATGGCCAACAGCACTATGACTCATGCCTCAAAGAAGCTGCCTTCTTGGGCTTAGAAATACCAGCTAGCACTTTAGCACCCCATTTAACAGGTGAAATCACCAACAAAACAGCAAAATCACCAACAAAAAGTACAAAAATGTGATACTACTTAGACTGCAAAAAAGGACACTTAGTTATGAGATCTAAAACAAAAAGGCAGAGCATCTTTTTGTTCAACTTCAGCAGGGCATGTAGGCATCAAGAGACTCAACTTTTTCATCACTGAATCACCACGAAAACACCATGAATATTAATTTTGGGGTTATAAAGAAATTTTAGTGAATAGGTGAATTCCCAAATATGGAATCTGTGAATAATGAGGATAAACCATATTATCTCATTTGATCTTCACAATAATTCTGAAAGGTAGGTGCTATTAAATATTATCTCCATTTTACTGTTGAGGAAACTGAGGTAGGCAAAGGTTAAGTGGTTTGCCCAGGGTCACGTCATTAGGAAGTTCTTGAGGCCCGATTTGAACTCAGGTCTTTCTGACTCCTGGACAATGATTTATCTGATGTGCCACCTGGATGCCTGTATGTAAGATACTTTCTTTCAATTTAATCTAAATTTTTTATATACAATATGACCTTTAATATTTAAATGGTATATCCATCTGAATAATCTATTTTGTTAAATGGTGCAAGATACTGGTTTAAACTTGAAGATTTTTTTTAACAGGAAGGTAACATGATCATCCTTGTGTTTTAGTAATATAATTTGACAGTTTGTGACAGGTGGAATAGAGTAAGCTGAGATTAGAATCAGAGAAACAATTTGAAGACTATTGCAATAGTTCGGGCAAGAGGTGAGGAGGGTTTGAATCTAAACCATGGTAGAGGGCAGAGGTGGGAAAGGAGAGAAGGAGACAGATATGAGAAATACTGTGGAGATAAAATGGATGACTGGGAACTGATTGGAGATTGAGAATGAGTGAGAGGGAAGAGTCAAGTTTAAAACAATTCAATCTAAAAAATGGAAATCAAGTAAGCCATAAAAGAATTACCAAATAAAAAATCCTCAGGAGATCTATGAATACTAGTGAATATTATAAAATATTTAAAAGAACAATCAATGCTTGTGCCACAAAAAAATCTCAAAAATAGAGAAAGAAGACACTCTCAAACTCCTTTTTATGAGAGAACTATGGTTCTGACATTCAAGTCTAGGGGAAGGAAAAACACAGCAAAGTATGTGGACCTATTTCACTAATGAATATTGATTAAAAAGACATTTTAAAAATAAGATCATAGCAAAGAGAATACAAAAACAAAAACAAAAAAATTCACTGTAATCAAAGAGGATTCATACCAAGAATGCAAGAACAGTTCAACATTAGGAAAACGATTAGCACCATTAATCATGTATTGTTATTAGAACTCTGATTTTAATGGCATATGGAATTCCCGATGAGAGAATTCTTCTACCAAAGCAAACTGGCACCTTCTCTGTAATATATGACCTTAGAGAGTGACCTAACGTCACATAGTAGGTTATGGGACTTGAACTTGGGATGTCCTGACTCTGAGATCACTTCTATATCCATGCTATTCTGCCTCTCATTAATTATGTAAATATCAAAACCCACATAAGATTTAATCAATGGGTACACAAAAAAGTCTTTTGAAAAAACACAATACTTAATTACATTACAGAGCCTAAAAAAGTATGGTCATAGAAAAGCCTATCTTCAATATATTCAAAATATATATCTAAAACTAAGAGTTATCACCTATTTGCAATGTAGAAACATTGGAAGCATTTCTAGTACAAATAGGGATAAAGCAAGGATAACCTTCTTCCCACTATTACTTGACATAGCTCTACAAACACTAGCTAGAAAGCAGAGAGAGAGAAATTAAAGGTATACACATTAGCAAAGAAAAGACATAATTATCCTTAGGTGCAGATTACCTGATGACCAGAGGAGTATGCTCTCCCTCACATAAGGTCTTCCCAAAAGGTTGGGATTGCATGTAATTGGACAGGCAGTTTCACTGAGTTAATCTGTCAGTATATATACATCTTGAAAATGAGTACTTCAGGTGGACTCATGAGCTAGGTCCAGAATAGATTTTTAGAGTAAAAAAGCTGGCTAGACTGCTTTTGGTGAATCTTACAGGATTCTTAATGATTCCAGACACAAAAATAACAGCCAACATTTATAAATAGTACTCTGAGATCACAAAAGCACTATGTCACCAACTGCCTATTGGTCATTTCAAGATAGATATCCAAGAGACATCTCAAACTCAATATGTCCAAAACGAGGTAGGTGGAATAATGTATGCAGTATTGAACTTGGAATCAGTAAGACTTGAATTTAAATTATGCCACAGATATTTACTAGATGTGCAACCTGGGCAAGTCACTTAACTCTCCTAGCCTCAGTTTCCTGATCTGCAAAATGCATATAGAAATAGTACATATCTCACAGGGTTCACTAAGATAATAAATATAAAGCTCTTTGCAAACCTTAAAGTATTATATAAATACTAACTTACATTAATCTTATTTGATCCTCACAACAACCTTGTGAGGGAGGTTCTATAATTATCCCCATTTTATAAACGAGAAAACTGAGGTTTGAGGTGTAATCTGCAACAAAGGAAAAAAATATCTTTATCAGTGAGATCACAGATTAAGTATCATAGGATCATAGACCCAGAGACTATTGAATCTAACCTCATTATTTTATTTACCTCTGTAAATTTCTAGGAGGCTAAGCAATTTCTCCAGGATAACATAGGTAGCAAGCTTCAGAGGTGGGATTCAAGCTCAGGTCTTCTAACCCCAAAGGCAGTGCTCTTCCCCCTGTACCACACTGTCTTTTAAAAATAACATCAAAGACTCTGTGGTTTAATGAAGCCAGCTAGGTTTCAGTGACCCGAGGGCTGTGATTTTGACAGACAACCTAACATCTGTCATGTTCCACTAATGCACTGAATAACTTTGGGCAAGCCACTCTCTCAAAACCATTTGTTTCCTCCTCTGTAAAATAAGCAAAACATAGTAATTGTTCACATGAGTATAGTGTCTTATGGTTATAAAACGTTTCATATATACATGAACTGTGTAATGAGATATTATTACCTCCAACTTATGGATGAAGAAATTGAGACACAAAGAGTCTCAGTGACTTCCCAGAGGCTGTACACTAATAAAACCAGCACTGAAACCCTGGTCTTTTCAGTCCAGAGCTATTTTTACTACAACAGGCCTGAGCACTTCTCTACCCAGCCTACCTTGTGCATGGATAGTCTAAGGATTAAAGTGAGTTAATTGGTATGAACATACTTAGAAAGGGAGAAAGTACAATATGAACATAGGGAGCTATTGGTTTTGGCAGTATTAAAGGGGACAAGAGTATAACTAACTGTACTTTTGGGCTGGGCCCTCCTAGTAAGATTTGGTACCTCTCAGTTTGCTCGGTCACCCCTGGGACAGATTGATAGGGAGGTCTCCACAGCAGGGATCCACTCTATATATATATAAAGATCATAGGATCACAGAAGGGACCTGGGATATAATCTGGTCCAATCCTTTAATTCTACAGATGAAGAGAATGAGCGCTAGAGAGATGGAGTGACTTGTTCAATATTACATAAGTAGTCATTGGCAACCCAGTGCCCTTTGCAGAGCATCATGGCTGTTCTCCTTGAAAATAATCTCAACTTCCCATCATTTTTTCTATACTAATTCTTCTTTGGGATCATCAGCTAACAATGAACATTACTTTGGGAAAACCCAAATATAAACAACCCAGACTTGGGGAAAACAACATCACAGCAATTGTTCACATTAGTGAAAGAGTCTTTCTTTAGGAAATGACTTCATTTCAAAAAGCAGTTTTCTCACTGCAACTGTGTCCCTACATACAGACCATTAACTGCTTGCCTGAATGCCTAGCACAGAGCCTTAAGCATTTGACATATATTTGTTAAAGGATTTCTTAAGTAAGGAACAAAGAAACTTTAAGCTCAAGTATTAAGAACCAAGGACAACTGACGACCTGTCAGTAATGAATCACAATGCTCTCTATAGCACTCTGAGATCTACACAAGTTGTTTTTTCCCCCACAACAATTTTACAGATAAAGGTTTTGAGGCTCAGAGATGCAAGCTTACCCAGAGTCACCCAGCTAAGAAGTATTGGGGGCAGGAATTAAATCCAAGTCTTCTGATTCTCAATGCTGGTACTCAAATATATCAGGAAAGAGAACCAAGATCAATGGGAAAATATTCTAGAAGCCGTAGAGAATTTTAGAGCTGGAAGGAACCTTAGAGATTATCTCACTTATCATTTATTGTCTTCTTATCTCCTTATCCCCTTCAATATACAGCTAAGAAACTTGAAACTATGAGAATTATAAAAATATGATCACCTTCCAACTTTTCAGGACATTTACAGTAGAAAATGAGGCACACCAGTAACAATTATAAAAACTCACATTTGTATAGCGAAGGCTTACAAAAGCTTTCTCAAAACAACTTCTTGAGGCAAGAAGTATATTATTTTACCTTCTTTTTATACATTAGGAAATGGGTTCATAAAAGTCAAGTGAATTAACTGGGATCACACAGTGTCAGAGAGAGTATTTGAATCCAGATTTGTCCTGACTCCAAGTCTAACATAACCTATGTACCTTATTACAAAAATGTACCTTTATATACCCATAAATTATTTGGGATCATTTTTAAATGGGCTATAACTGTCTACTGGATCTATTATGGAGGATAGCCAACAAAGAAACTGGGCTGAAGTGAAAGATGGGGTCCAAATCTATTATATAACACCATTCTAGCCTCCTTTTGATCTGACAGTTCATTAATAGAGCTAGAACTTAAGTTATGACACTTCAGGTTCTCCCTGAAAGAAGTTAAGATCAGGGTTGGAGGAAACTTTATGAATTTCCTTCTTCTATGTTCTAAGATCTGATACAGTCTGCAGCAGCAATTCAGTCCCTGACCAGGTAACCATCTTACTGTCCACCTCACCTCAATTTAGAATGAGGCCTTTGTCAGTTCCCTATCTGACCAGACCCTGTACATTTAATCCTAGAAGTAATTTAGTGAAGTGGGCAATTTCTTTTTCCCAGAACAAATTCCCCTTCTAAGAATCAGAAGGCCTGATTCCAGTCCTAGCTCTGAAAGTCTCTGTGTGACTGTGACTGCTTTTAAAAATGTTTAGCTTTAATTATATCTTTTGCTTTCATATCACCTTTGTTTCTGAGTACAACTCTTTCCCTCTCCTTGCCCAATGAGTCATTCTTTGTAATATTTTTTTAAAAGAGAGGCAAAACCAAATCATTTCAAAAATCTAACATACCATTGGAGTCTGACAGTATAGGCAATCGACGTTCCACACTTGTAGTCCCTCACCTTTACAAAAAGAGGTGGGAAGTACCTTTGCTCGTCTCTTCTTCAGAGACAGACTTGGTAAGTATAACTTCTGCTACTGTTCCTTTTCCTCCTCTTTCTCTTCATCCTTCTTCTTCCATAACTTTTTAGCTTTCTAATTTTTAAAATGCATTTTCAGTTCATTCTTTTTCTATTTTGTTATTCTATTTCTATCTGCAGGGATGTGATTTTTTCCCCCGGAGGACTGCTCAGCTGCATCCAAGACATTTTGGCACGCTGCTTCATCACTATCATTTTCTTTCACATAATTATTAATTGTTTCAATGATTTGTTCTTTGACCCAGCCATGAGGTAGAATTTCATTGTTAGAGCTTCCATTTGGGTCTGTATCTCTTGTTTATGTTCTCCCATAACTTCTTAATCATAAAGCCTGTCTCCCTACATCACAGGAATGCTTTGGGAGACAAACGAGATAAGAGTTAAAAGCATTCTACAGATGTCAGAGGTCACCACTCAATCCCACTGTAAGAAACACTGTGCCTTTGCCCAGTGAGGCAACTTGGTTGTACTGTAGTGAGGATGGATTTTTCCCCCCGTAAGGCCTTTAACCTATGAATCTTCCATTTGGTAAGGGTTCTCATATGCTCTGTCTTCATTTCAAGAATATGTTGTTTTGATCTTGGAGAAGCAATAGACCATTACAATAAGAGATGAAGTTATAATTCCTCTGCAGCAGGCTCATCTCACACAAGCCAGCTGCTCCTCTATGATCTGCCACATAGGAAGAGGAAAGAAGAGGGGTGGGGAACCTGTGGCCTCGAGGCCACATGTGGCCCTCTAGGTCCTCAAGTGCAGCCCTTTGACTGATTCAGTCCTGATTCATCCCTAGAGAGGATCCCTGGGAGGTTAGGGTTCTTATCTTGGGAGCCATGGGCCTCCAGGGAGTCTGTGGAAGGGGTTTCAGGGCATTTGGTGTTGAACTTACATGGGAAAAAAAATACATCTTTATTTTGAGATGGTAGGTCTTATTTGTAATTCAATGTATTGTATTCTATGCTTTTAAAGACATTCCACTGAGAAGGGGTCCATAGGTTTCACCAGATTGCCAAACGGGTCCACGACACAAACAAATTTAAGAACTCTTCATGTAGAGGAAAGATAAAAGAATCAT
Organism: Pseudochirops cupreus; assembly: GCA_028627135.1. Lineage (NCBI taxonomy): Eukaryota > Metazoa > Chordata > Mammalia > Diprotodontia > Pseudocheiridae > Pseudochirops > Pseudochirops cupreus. The sequence goes on along the minus strand of CM053583.1, from coordinate 285,322,632 downwards.
TGCAGAAGGAAGAAAGAGAAGAGAAAGCTCAAATGGATGATCAAGATCACAGACTGGGAGAGCCAGGTGATAGAGGGAGATGCTCTTGTCTACTGGAAGTTGATGGGGATTCGGGCAGGGTATCCTTGAGAATCTTCACAGCAGTAAAATATCAGACTGTTTTGACTATTCAGTTGTTTCAGACTCTTTGTGACCCCAAGGAGTTTTCCTGGTAAACATACTGAAGTAGTTTGCTATTTTCTTCTCCAGTTCATTTTACAGATAAGGAAACTGAGGCAAACAAGGTCAAGTACTTGCTCAGGGTCACACAGCTATTAAGTATCTGAGACCAAATGTGAACACAGGTCTTCCTGAGGCTGGCACTCTATCCATTGTGCCACCTACCTGCACTGAGAGAGAGAAAGAGAGAGAGAGAGAGAGAGAGAGAGAGAGAGAGAGAGAGAGAGAGAGAGAGAGAGAGAGAGATATTAATAAAAGAAAAAAACTGACAAAAATCAAACCAAAAATACTCATAGAATGTTAGAGAGATAGAAGGAAGCTCACGGATCATCCTCTCATCCAAGAATTAAGGCTTTCTTCTGATCTGAGCCTTAAAGATAAATTGTAGGCAGCTGGTCGATTTCACTCATTTCACTTCCTGAAGAGAAATAGGTTTGAGAGCTTAGAGAGGCTGAAACTCTTGTTACTTTCTCGAGGATTAGAGCCCCCTGAAGTCACAGGCTTCTCTTCCTGTTACCCCTTCCTCTGTTTCTTCCTCCTCCTCCTTTTCCTCCTTCTCATCTTCTTACTCCTTTTCTCTCTCCCTCAACAGTGCCCAGCCCAGACTTTGCACACATTAACAATTAGGATGGGTGATGACTGTCCGGCAAATTGCTTTAAGTGTCTGTAGACTTCACAGTGATTTTTTTTTTAAGTCAAAATCTTTTTTTTTTCAATCAGTGGTCCTTGCAGCAGCTGGGTAACAGAGAACAAACCCATACTTCCTGGGGAAAGGATAAGCCAAGCCAGAAAGTCAGGGCTGTGAAGTGTCTGCTCTGCACCCATTGACATATGGGGGAAGGAAGGAGGGGGAAGGAAAGAGAGGGAAGCAATTTCCAGATTTGCTTCAGATGAAATTGATCTCAGCTCAGCAGAAAAGATCTTTGCATATTCCAGATCATTGCCTAGATGGAATAGAAATTAGCCTAAAGGTTTTATAAGGAAAAAATGTGCTGGCAGAGTTATCTGCCCTGTAAAACAATCTGCCTACGTGTTGTCTTGTGACTAAAGATTGAGAGCCCTTAATGCCGCTGAATTATTTTTGATGTGGAAAAAAGGACAGAGTGGTGCCAGCGGGGTTTAGACTTCTGGATTCTTTGTGCAATCTTGCATATTTATTGTTTTCCAAAAATGCATAAAGCCAAGAGGTTTCCAAGGAGATGCCTGGCTCAGCATCACTTTCCCGGGAGCTTCTTTGATGCCGGAAAAGACCAATTTGGAAGTCTGAGTTCTTTTCAGCAGATGAAATGCTGGGGGACTGTATAGTATCAAGAGATAATAAGTGTAGGTAAAGGTCTAGGAACTATTGGCAAACAGAGCTAAAGAGAAGGAGAACAAAAGTCAGAGACCTCACCAAAGAGTTAGGAACCTAAGCTGGAACTTCTGGTGGAATGCCAAGTGGCAAATACCAATGGAGATCATCAAGCTCAGCTCTTGGTGGTTCCTCCTCAGAGTTATCCCAGCTGTCTCCAAAGGTTGTACATTCAGGGCCATGTTGCTTGGGGAAGATACTTTCGGACAGATACGGGATAACTGGGCAGATTAAAAAGGCATCAGAAACCAGGAAAGTGGAATGGAAGATAATTCAAGTGAAGAAAGACAAGACATAAGAAATGGCCAAATGTTGGTCAAGGGAATAAGGAACCAGGAGATACAATAATGCGCAGGAGAGTTCCATACAAGGCATCAGGCCCAAGGAGACCTTAATTCCAAGGCAATCTTTTGCCATAGAATCCCAAAATCTCAGAACTGGAAGGAACATTAGAGGTTACCTAATATATGATAACATGGGACATTCAAGAAAATATGGATTTGAAATCGCAATTCCTACATTCCGGCTCTGCTATTCATTAACAGTTACCTTAGGCAGGTCATTTAATGTGGCTAGAATTCAGTTTCTTCATTTGCAAGATGAGAGTAAAAATACTTGGGAACTACCTATATCTTAGAATTGTTGTAAGGGGAAAAAAATTTATAAGTTTTAAAGTACTCTACACAAAGGTGAATTAATATTGTTATCTGGTCCAACCAATACTTGAACAGGAATTTCTTTTATGGTATCCACAGTAAGCAGTTAACCAGTCTAGAGAGAGTAACTTGGCGGTGTAGTAAATAGAGCAATGGATCTGGAGTCAGAACGACCTGGGTTCAAATCTAGCCTCAGACACTTAGTAGCTGTGACCCTGTGCAAATTATTTAATATCTATTGGCCACAATTTCCTCGTCTCTAAAATGGGTATAATAACACCTCCCTCCCATGGTTGCTGGGAGGATCATATGAGATTTTGTTAAGTGCTTAGTACAGTGTCTGGCATACTGTAGGCACTTAATAAATTCTTGCTTTCTTCCTTCCTTTGTTGTCTATTTCTAAAGATCTATAGCTATGGGGAATTCAATCTATTCCACTTCTGAATAGCTCCAATTGTCAGAAAGTTTTTCTTTACATTGAACTAAAATGTACTTCACTACATTTGCACACACCTCTTTCCCAGTATTGCTTTTAGTTCTGGCCTCTGAGGCCACGTAGAACAAATCTAACACTTTTTCTACTTGACAATCCTTCAAATAATTGAAGACTGTGGTAATTTCCAGTCCTTTCTCTAGTTTCCTTTTCTCCAAGCTTCCTATGTTCCAATATCCCTATGTTCTTAAACAGATTCTCCTATTGGATAGTCTCAAGATCCCTTATCAATAATTCTAGCTCTCCTCTTCTAGAACCTGGTGAATGCCCTTTTAAAAATGCATCCAGAAATCAGACATAATGCTCTAGATGGGATTTGACTAGGATAGAGTACTGTGAAAACACTGCCTCCTTCAATCTGTACACTCTGTTTCTATTCCTGTAGCCTAAAATGGCACTAACTTTTTTTTTTTGGCTGATACATCACATTGCTGACTCATTAAATTTGTGGTCTGCTAAAACCCTCCAGGTCTTTTGCACACGGACTGCTGCTGGCCAAATCACCCCATCCTCTACTTTGTTAAGATTCCCAAGCCTGTAAGAGAGGTACATTCAAGATCAATCAGGAAAGTCTCAAAAGGCACTATCAATGACATGGGTACAGTTGATTATGTGACATGGATTTGCCACCACCACACTTTTAGGAGTTCACTGAATCTTGGACAGTTCAGGCAACACAGCTTACAAGACTTCTGCAGCGTTACATGTAAAGCAAGAAAAACAAGGAAAATCATCCAGTTACTAGATTCTTCCCATGGCTGCACTATTTTGCCAGGAAGAAGTCTTATCTGGCTTACAATCTCACTGTCTTGCAAGACAATTAGCTTTACAATTGCATATAACAAAAACATAGTTCTTAGCCTTTCTCTCTTCCTGCTTTTATCTGCAGGCTACTTTAGAGTCAATGTTGGAGAAGTTAATGTACCACTCAGTATTACTGGCAATTATTTCTGCCTCCCACTCTCACAGCTCTACAGCCCTACCTTCCTCATTATAATCTCTCTTCTTTCATCTCTTTTCTCTGTCTCTCCCCCTACCTCCCTAATTACCCTGTTTCTCTTCTGCATAAAATATCATAGAGGTGAAGAAGCACAAGATGTCCCTACCTTGGGGAAAAGCCCTAGTCTCTTACCCTAGATATGGCTTCTTAAAAAGGGAATACTAGGGGGGCAGCTAGGTGGCGCAGTGAATAGAGCACCAACCCTGGAGTCAGAAGGACCTGAGTTCAAATCCAGCCTCAGATACTTGACACTTACTAGCTATATGACCCTGGGTAAGTCACTTTACCTCATTTGCCTCAGTTCTCTCATTTGTAAAATGAGCTAGACAAGGAAATGGCAAACTATTCCAGTACCTTTGCCAAGAAAACTCTAAATGGGTTACAAAGAGTCAGACATGACTTAAAAACCTCAACAAGAACAACAACCCTGATATACAGGTACCAGTTACCTCAGGGTCAACACATAGGGCTCTGCCATAGGGAGCAGTAATAAGTGAACAAATTTCTTGTAAACAGGGGCTGATCATTCCTACCATCCAGGTCAGCCTTATTTAAATACATTCTAGCTTGTCATTGTCCTTTCTAAGATGTGGCACCTGAAACAAAAATGTAATACTTCAGAAGAAAACTGACTAGGGCAGAATACAGTGCATGGATCAGTCACTAAGGCTGCAGTTTCTTCATCTACAAAATTAAAGGACTGAACTAAATGACATCCAATAGGGGTGTTCTGCAGCCAGCTTGAATGGGCTCACTACTGTTAAATTTTCCATGTGAGCATTTACGCCTTGGAAATCAGCAGAGACTACAAATTGGAGCTTAGTTTCTTATTTTGTTGGTTGTCTCTAGACCAATACTGTCAAACTCAAATAGAAATGGAGCCATTAAACTGTAATAAAGGTCTTTTAAAAAAACACATATTGACATTATTCATGTTCTATGGTATTTTTATCTATTTTGTTATATATTTCCCAATTACATTTTAATCTGGTTCAGGTACCAGCATTCAGGACTGTTGTGGGCCATATGTGCCAGGCCAGGGGTGGGGAACCTATGGCTTCATAGGTTCTGAATATAAACTTCACAGAACTAATCTCCTTAATAAAAGGATTTGTTCTGTAAAACTAGGACTCAGTCAAAAGGCTGCATCTGAGGACCTAGAAGGCCACATTTGGTCTTGAGACTGCAGGGTCCCCATCTCTGTGCCAGGCATAGTGTTTGATACCTCTGGTCTAGACTTAAGAAAGTGATAAAAGAATTCTTAATAATAAGGCAGATTAAGCTTAAAAGCATGTGGCACATACTTTTTTCCCCCAGAGGGCTGATTGTTAAACATTTACCAGTACATGTCTGTCTCTAAGGTCAATGCTAAAATCAGAATATTTTTTGGACCGGACCTGTGTAATTTTACTGATGTAAAGGAACTCCTGAAGAGGAATTTTTTCTACTAATGTAGGTCAATACACTTGCTTTGCAACTCAGAGTCTTAGAGAGTTGCCTAGGTCACTGAGAGGTTAAGTGACTTACCCAAGGTCACATAGCCAGACAAGTAAGACTTAACCCAGGCTTTCCCCATCTTCAAGGCCAGCTTGGTAACTACTACCCCAAGGCTGCCTTTCTAGGCATCTGTGATCCTAGAAATAGATTCAGGTGGGGTTAGTCAGAGAGGACCTCTTGCATGAGTGCCAAATGGGAGGAAAAGAAAGGACATTCCAGGTGGAAGGTAAAATAGGAATAGTCTTAAAAGCAAAGAGAAGGAGCCAGTTTTGTGTGGAGGGAGGGTGTCCATTAATTTTCATTGAAAAAGAAGAAAAGTAAATTGGTGGACGGGAGTAAGTATCCGAAATGGTGAATCATTTGGGGAACATAGTTCATTTTCGTATAGGCCATGGGCTAAAGAACACTTAGGAAGCAAAAAAAAAAAATTCCTACAGAGAAAAAATTAAATCTATCAAATCCATTACATACCTCCTCTCATTTGGTCTTCCCCCATAATCCTGTGAGGTAAGTGCTTTTATGACCTCTGTTTTAAAAATGAGGAAACTGGGTCTCAGATAGGTAAAGTACCTTATTGAGGGTCACAGAGAAAATGAGTGTCTGAGGTAGAATTCGAACCCAGGTCTTCCTGACTCTAAGTTCACACCATTTTAATTATGGATGAGAGAAAGAGTGCTCAGAGCAAGATAGGGAGATTCTAGGGATAGCAGCAGATACTTGGAGACAAGATAGAGATAGAGAAGAGAGGAAAGAACTGAGGAAAGAACTAAAAGATAGTGACATTAATTGGGACATTTAGTCATATTCATGGATGAACAAGAAAGATAGGGATAGGGAAGAGCCTAGAGGCAGCTACGTGCCTCAGTGGATAGAGTGGTGGGCCTGGAGTCAGGAAGACTTTAGTTTAAATCTGAACTTAGACCAGCGGTTCTCAACCTGTGGGTTATGTTCAATTTGTAACAATGAAAATACATCCTATATATCAGACATTTACATTACGATTCATAACAGTAGCAAAATTACAGTTATGAAGTAGCAATGAAAATAATTTTATGGTTGGCGGTCACCACAACACGAGGAACTGTATTAAAGGGTCGTGGCATTAGGAAGGTTGAGAACCACTGCCTTAGACACTTATTAGCTATGTGACCCTGGGCAAGTCACTTAACCTCTGTTTGCCTTAATCCACTGGAGAAGGAAATGGCAATTTGTTTGAAAAAACAAAATACTTTCTTCTTACTTAACCTCTCAGTGTCCTAGGCAACTCTCTAAGACTCTTGAGTTGCAAAGCAAGTGTATTGACCTACATTAGTAGAAAGAATTCCTCTTCAAGAGTTCCTTTACATCAGTAAAATTACACAGGTCCAGTCCAAAAAATATTACATTACCTTTTCCAAGAAAACCCCACTGATATTATGATTTGTGAAGTCACAAAGAGTAGGGCACAACTGAACAACAACAAGGGAAGAACCTCCTGTGGGGCAATACCTAGACTCAATCACTTTACAAAGCAAACCCAGCTAGACCCTCCATGGCACTGCCTAAAACTCATTAGACGTAGGAATTCAACTCTTTTGGTTGAAATGGTATGATAAAAGTACTAAGCAGGCGTAGGAATGGTGAAGGAAGGGGAGAGTATCTAGACAGGAGAAAGAGGCTTTACGAAGAAAGTATTTTGTTTTTTCAAGATGTGACTGTTCCTAAGTCAAACTGAATGCTCACATGACTAGATTCATCTGTATGACACTTAAGACAATATGAAGGACCCTAGTAACAGGATATTCCCCAGCCTTCTTTATAGTGCCCTTGTCTGGGGGGATACCTTATTTTTTGAAAAACTGGTTAAAGTGAATTGGCTATGCTCGTGTTGTTCTGGAAGAGATCTGGCTGCTTGCAGAGCAGAAAAGAATTTTTCATTCAGAGATGGGTTCCATACCAAGTTAAATAAATAGCCTGGGTTGGCTTTGAAGGAGCAAACTGAGTCTGAGGACCAGGGCCCCTCACCCTTTCAGGCGGTTTGCCTGGTTAATTACGGAGGAATTTGGCCTTCACGGGAAAGTGAAGTTTTTCCTGGTGCTGATGGTCATTTGAAAATCAAAAGCCAAAATGAGCCTCCAAATAAAAACAAAGTGATTCCTTTTAAGGTTAGAATTCATGCACTTTTGAACTCTGATTCTCACTTAGGAACTCTTAATACTTTCTTTCTTCTCCTCCTTTTAAACATAATATTCTCCTCTGTTAATCTCTATACACACCATAGTCTTAATTTGCTCATCATTATCATCACTAACTTTTACATTTTGACTTTGGTGATCCAAGAGTTCTTTAGTTTTAAATAATATTATTTTAGTTATATTCCCTCTTCCAGGAAGTTTTCCTAAACTAATCAAGCATTGGACTTTATTGTGTATGCACAGTGGTTGGGGTTTTTTTTTCCACAGGAATTAACATTCTGTACATTTAACTATTTTTTAGCCCTAATAAAGAATAAATATTGCCTATATAAATTCAAAAGGGCAGTCTACTGAATTGGTCCTTCAGTACAAGCACGACAGATGAATGACAAACTGGGACCATAAATGAACAGAAACAAAGTAGACTACATTTGGCGAATTTCTGGATTTCTAAGGATCCTAAGCTGCTGCTGACTCAATTTTTTAAAAAAAAGATCTTTTTAACAGCAATATTCTCCTGGTTATCTGATATGCCTACTAATTATGGAATACTACAGTCTCCAAAGACTTAAGGTTGTGAGTCATCAAAAAGACAACAGAGAAGCATGTGGTGGGAGTTAGAAGACAGCAACATATTATCTTCCACCAAATTTTCCTCCAGTTTAGTTTTACATTCTAAATCAATTATTTTTTCTTTCAGAGCTTCTACTTCTCCATCATGTATTCCATTTCTTCCTAGAACTCTGATTTCTCTCTTAAATTCACTTCCCAGTTTTTCTTTTAAGAGCTTCTTCTTTAGAACTATTATTAAATTTCTTGCTATTGTCTCTTGATCTCAAGGAAGTCCATAGGATTTCTCTCTTTCATTGGGTAATATTGATTCTTCCTCTTTTAATATTATAATATTTTTTCAACATGTTTTGGCTTCTTATGAGGCTTTATTCATTCTGTGTCTATCATTCTTTCTGTTGGTTTATCTGCTGTTCTGTTGGATTTTTTTTGTTTGTTTGTTTAAGCTTTCTCTCTTGAGCTTTTGGAATTTCAGCTTTTCTCTTGTATTCACTGCTAGTCACTCACCTTTGAGAATCCCCCTCCCTTTTTTTTTCTTCCTTCTTCCACTGAATGGACTCATGGAAGTGTTTTTAGGCAGGGTCTGCCTCTTCATGTTAGGAAATAATGGGATTAGATGGGCCTGGGTCTCTACCCTGAATAACCTCCAGGGATAGAGGACAGTCCCCAATCAGTTGTTCAGTCTCATTTTCATCCAGCCCATCACAATGTTCTTTGTTAGCTGGTGGTTCTGGGCACCACTCACTGAAACTACTGTCATCCTTTTCCCTTCATCCTTCTCCTTTGCTGATAGTGCCTGGAAAGAATCTGTATCTGCTACTTCTCAAAGAGTTCAGGTGGAGTCACTACTGTGGGACAGTCCTACAGTCACACCATGAGTCATAAGCGTATGAGCTTGTGTGTGCAAACTGGGGGAGGGAGGATACAGATTGCTTAGGGGTAGGAACTCTGAATGCGAAATTTTCCAATATTAACTCATGAGACTTTTGCTTTGTATGTGAATTCTATATAGTTATCTTGTGAATTATACAACTGCAATGACTCTATATCTGGTACATCATCCCTTTCTTCTGAGGATTTTAAGTTGGAGAAGTTTATAGAAAGCAACTAATTGGTTATCTTGTTGGTCACAACAAAAACATGCACAGGAGAAGTGTAAAGGAAGTTGTCAGAGAGATATAAGATTGAGAAAGGTGGGCAGTCATGTAGCAAAAGTAAGGCAGGGAAGGGGGTAGAAGGAAGGGATCGATCGTTTATGACATTTATAAACATCTACAGTATGTCCCATGCGCTATGCTAAGTGTTTTACAGATATTATCTCGGAGTGCCAGAGAAGCTACAAAATGTCAAGAGATCTAGATGAAGATCTCCATCATGCATGTGGATATTCTGGGAAGGATTTATGGGGGAACGTGGACAAGAATTATATAGGATAAAAAGTACCTATGGGTGAGGTCCATCAAAGTATCAAGATACAATTGTATATGGTTATAAATCCTAGAACATCACGATCAAGAAAGAATCAAATTTCAGGTCAGTAGAAAGACTCATGATATGTGTAAGCAGGCTATGTACAGCACATTAACAGTGGTGACTCGTGCCAAAAAAGTAGCAATACATCATCAAAGAAATGCATGACAAAAAAAGGAAGTGGTATCAATGATACCATGATTTTGTTTCTGGAGGAGGTTCAGGGTCATTTGTACACAATCACAGACACATCGTATGTGTGATGACCAGCTTTGATAAACTGGACTCTTCCCAGCAACGCATAGTTATAAGACAACTCTACAAGTCTGTTATGGGAATCTGAAGATCTTCCCTGCCTCTAGGCCCTTTGATAAAGTGGCTGACCCTGAGGACCCTTGGATATTTGAAAGTATACTCTGTTCCCTAATAGGCTGAATGTGGTCACGTGGAGCCTGTGGCGCCAGGCTTGTTTTCCAGGAATGCCCCTGCCTTGTAGCTTTGTGATTGGGCAGTGGGTCTAGAGGGCTGTGACATTCTCCAAGCCAGGAGAAGGCTATATATACGCCCTGATGTGAGGTT
>CM053583.1:285285208-285312123 GCA_028627135.1 Pseudochirops cupreus | reverse complement strand
CAAACTTAATTCTACCACTCGATGATTGCCTATGTAATCACCATCGGATCACCATCTCTCTGAGTCATTGTTTCCCTTCTTAGAAGATGAAGAAAGCAAAACTTACACTACTGGTCTAACAGTGGTATTGTGACAAGATTCAATGTGAGAGCACTTTATAAACAATAAAAGCTCTACAAATTAATTGATATTTTATGTGTAATCTGAACACCATCAATAAGCACCTCCCTATGCCAGTTTTTCCAAAGCCCATTGGGAAGGAATGAGTTTCAGGAGTTGGGTCCATACTTTCTTCCATTTTGGAAAAACCAATGCCTATATCAATCCCTGAATGGACATTAATTAAATATGAGCCATGGATGATAAGGAATAAAAGAAGAAAAACAATTAGACTTTCCCTGGGAGCCCCATGGTCCTTCTCAAAGATGGGTGCAATTTCTGTCTGCATCTTACTCCAAATCACTTAGGAGGTGGGGAATTTTAGAAGATGAAAAACTAGATTGATGTATTTGATGACATGATGTTAACTATGTTTCAGAAATATGTGGTTTATTATGATTCCCCTGTGCATGCTTTCAGGGCTTCATATTGCTAATAACAAAGGTAAAAAAATTATGATGAGGCTCAGAAATAAGAGCTGCTGAGTTGTAGCAGAAATGGGGAAGGAGTTTGCATTTACACAAATTGAAAAGGTTATATATATATATAATATGTACATATATGAATATATGTATATGTCTACATATTAAGGAGTGAGCTAAACAGATTTCTCCCAGGAAGAGCCCTGGAATGATTTTGCTTGGCATGTGAGTTTGGAAACCAAATGCAAATTACATCAAATCTCCTTAGAATTAGATGACTGTGATTTCCCTCTTGGAGGGTACTTTGTTCTCTGAATAATCTGAGCATGAGACAGAAGGATTAGAGAAAACTCCATATTGTGTTCAGATGTTGGCTAATGCCAACCCAGGCTAATGCCTGTGTGGATAACTAGAACGTTGTTGGGAATGTCAACCTTACATGCCCTCCTTTGTGCCAAAGGGCCTTTCAGCAGAGTATCCAGACTGGGTAATTAGATGCATGTGGAAGGAACTCTCACAGATGCACATCTGTAGTCTCCACAAGCCCCAATTGTCAGGTCAGCCACTCTCCTCAAAGGCAGCAGCTCTGATTACATACTTTGTAGTTCTGGGCTATTTTAGCCTAGAGAGTTATCAGCCCTTTCCCAACAGCAGTAAAATACACTCTGAAATCCAACCCAGAGAGGCTCTAGGAGTGGGAAGTACTGCTTGGCCTTGGCTTTGCTGGAGACCACAAATGGAGGAATTGTTAAAGGCCAAATGTCTTTGAGCATTGGCCTGCTTAGATGGCCAAAAGCCTAGTTCCAAAAGTGCCCTGTAGGTGCCTATGCAATCCAGGCAGTGCAGTAAACAGTAATTCTAGCACTTGGGGGAAAATTTAGTTGCTAGAAGGTAATGGGGTGATTTAAAGTATGACCACTTCTATGTACATCCGAGGTAGAATAGAGACTGGGGTTGAGTTGAGGAGGTTGAGCAACTGAAAGGCCAGGATGTTTTAAAAGACGCAGGGAATTAGGGTGAAGAAGATTATGAAGCAGAGATCAAACTTATTGGGAAAGAGGACTAATGACCCAGAGGTCCAAAGAGAGCAACAGCACAAATCTGACAGGACTGAGTGAACTTTTAGAGAGGGAGAGTTTACTGTAGAGTAATGGTAGCAGAGTAAATGTTAGGGAGTTTAAGAAAAGGAGGAGCCAGCCTCAGACCAAGGAATGTGGTATCATCAAAAGAAAGCTAGATTTCAATGAACACCTTGGGATGGAAGGAATGTAAGAAGTAGTTAAGGAGAGATGTATAGAGTTTGTTAGCAATATGAGTCTTCCTGTCTTCAGGTCCAGCACTCTATCCACTTCACCACCTAGCTGCCCAAGTTGTAGCCTAGCTCAAAGCCCTGCCTGCTCCCAGTTAGTTTCAGATCTGATGCAATACCAAATCCCTAAGAAACTCAAAGTTTCCATTCTACATAAACGGCTTTGAAAATCATGTTCACATCACCAGTTAGAAGCTTTTCATTACTGTCAAGGATAGTGAAGGTTTTGAGAGTCTATATTTTCAAGATGGGGCCAGCATTTCAGATCAATGGGAAAGAAATAGGTGCCAACCTTAATAAAAGATACAAGTCAAAATGGGGCACTTAAAAACTACACAGTAACAATGAACTGTTGAAATGACGAAATACTCGATGCATTCTCCACCTTTCCACCTCCCTTTAAGATCTTACTCTCTTATCTAGAAGAGCCCAAAACTGATCATCATAAACAGAACACCAAGCTGGGGCCTGAACCCTATCTTGTTTCTTCCTTTGGCAAATGGCAAACAGGTCTTGTTAGAGCTTAATTTATTCACTCTAGGCACTGACTTATTAGCAAAACAGCTGGTAATTAAGTAATTGAGATTCATATCAGACCCATGAGGCAATGGGAAACTCTGAGTGGCGGGAGATGGGAATTTGAAATTGCATTTGGAATTGAAGTGGTTGAAATCTTAAAAGAAAAAAAAAGAGCTTGACTCAACATATCTCTATTCTCTCCTTTAAAGACAGACCACAGCTACACAACCAACCAAGTAAAATACAATAAACATTAAAAGCCCCACCCAGCCCATGAACTTTGTGATTCAGTAATAAATACAATATGACATTAAACCCTGTTTGATGTATCAAACTAAATGCTTATTAAAACAAAAAGGAATGGTTTTATTGTCATCTTTGGCAAAGGGGTAGGGTGGGGTCCAGACCTGTGATTCCAGTGGTATAAGAAATTTCTTCTAAGGAAACCCCCTTTACCAACGCAGACCTTCAATAACTATGCAATTTAAAGTTGTCTCAGGCTTCAAAAGAGGTTATGTGACCTGCCCAGGATCACATGGCCAATGTATCTTAGAGATGTGACTCCCTATCCACTATACCATGCTGCCTTTATTTTTATCAACATGTCTAAAAAAAGGATAAATGAAAAATGAAAAAAAAAGAATAAACATAACTAAAAAATTATTCCCAATCTCCCTTCTATTCTTTAATCTCAAAATCTTGCAAAAAATCCATCAACCAAAATCATAGTTCTCTACTGGAACCTTTAAAGTCAAAAGGTTATGTTTCCTAGTATACCAACATGGGCAGAGTATGCACAGTCCCGCTTATGGAAGCTATGGTTTAAGAGATCATAGATCTCCTCTTCACCTTTATTCCTATAAACGCCAAAGAAGGACACCAAATGGAAAAGCAGAATGGAGTTAGGAACTCACCAACAATCTCTGGTTATCTTTGCTCAAGAATACCAAGGTCTACTTTGCTATCTTACATGAAGGGCATTAGTAAGCAAGGGAAGATTTGTAAATAAGGCTTGTGCATAGGGTATAAGCCAATCTATATCCACCAGGAAGCTCATATCTAGCTCTGGGTTACTGCCTACCAGCTTCTAGGTGTTGGGCTAGAATCACAGACTGATGGGCTAGGTGGGTACCCCCTAGCTGGGTAGGCTTTCTCCTAGATGGAAGTAGAGAGATAGGGAGCAGGGTTCCTTAATGGTCCCGATGGTAACCTGCTTACCTTTGCCAGCTGCATCTGAAGTTTATTTTTCACATCTGTCACCTCAGAAATTCGGTTGCTGAAGGCCAGGTTGGTATTAGTAAACTGCTTCCATATTTGATCTGATGAGCTTTCCAGCACGTTCTCAGCTTCTTCCCGGAGTCGGATGGAGTTGGCTCTCATGTTCTGAGAATGCCTGATGTTATCATCACTAAACTTGGCCCATGTCTCAGGTACCGCAACCCTGGAAGAAAAACACACAAGAAATTAAAATGAGGTTGAACAGTCAGATATCACTTCTTTTCACCTCTTTTTTTTTTTTCAGGAATGGAAGTGAAATGACTATGACATCTTGAGCCTTTCTGAAGTCACAAAGATAGGATCCATCTTCAGCTATCTGATTTAGTTCAAGCTGGGCAATGTTTATGGAGAGATTATTCTGTAAATAGCTCTAGCCTTCCTTACCCATGAGAAAAAAACTGAAGGAATTGAGATAGCTTAAATTAGGGAAAGTAAAAAGGAAAATTTAAGTATAGCCTTCGAGGATATAAAGGTGATAAACAGATGTTCTCTGTTAGGCAGAACAACAGAAAATGTGATCAAATTTCCAACAATTTAAGGGTAGAAAGAATCCTAGAAATAATGTCACAGATGAAGAAACTGAGTCTCAGGGAGGTTAGATGACCTGCCCAAAGTCACTTGGGTGTTAAGTAGCAGAAATGCAAGTTAGCTAATAGGAAGGACTTGTTGACAAAGAGAATAGTCAGTAACTAGAATGGGTAGCTAGAAGAAGCAATGGAGTTTCCTTCTCTTGTGGTCTTCAGGAAAGGGACAGATCCAAACATGTTTAGGCTGATTTAGGTGCCTCTAGAGTTTACTTAGATGTTCTCCCAAGCTCCCTTCCAACCCAAGGAGTCCTTAGTTCATAAATAAAAGCTGATTTCCATTCTAAGGAGGAAAAGGAAAGGAGATTCAATTTCCTGAAACTCTATTGCAGGAGAAGGCTGGCTTTTCCAGAGTTCCTAGAGCTTATTTATGTTTCTCAGCAAGTAGAAATTAATATATACACAGGATTGCATTGTTAGGCTCATTCAGTGGTCATTATAAAAAAGCAGCACACTATATCTCTGGCCTTCTAAAGAGTGACTTAAAGGCTGCTCAGTGATTTGGAAGAAAACTTAGAGATCCTGTAGGCCACCGTCATATTTCATTGATGAGGAAAAACTGAAGCCCACAGAGATAAGGCCATTTCTCCTCTGCCACAGGGCTATACAACATCACCATGCCGCTGAGAGGAGTGTCAAGGGCTAGGCAAAAAGTTTATAGGGTGTATTTCTTTTTAATCTGTCTTCAAGTCTGATGAACAGACCAATAAATTTATAATTGCATTGGGGCCATTTACGATGTCAATGAACAGCAGTATTATTACAACTGACTCCTAATTGGCCTCTCTCCTTCCAGTCTCTCTCCCCTCTCTCATTTATCTTCCCCCAAGCTTCCAAAATAACCAAAAAGCCAAAGAGACAGACAAACAGAAACAGGTCTATGTTCCTGTACTGCTCAAGAATCTTCTATGACTTGGTGTTATATCTAGGATAAAATAGAAACTCCTCAACTTGACATTTAAAGCCCTTTGAATTCTGGTCCCAGTCCTGCTTTACCAGATTGATTTCATCTCTCTCCTCATCACACACTGTAAGACCTCTTTGCTATTTCCTGAACCCAGCATTCCATCCCCAGATTTCTTTGTCTTTGCTCTTCTACATTCCTGGAATGTATTCTTTCTTTACTTTTCCTTCTTAGAATCCTTTGTTGTCGTTCAGTCTTTTTTTCAGTCATGTCTGACTCTTTGTGACACCATTTGAGGTTTTCTTGGCAAAGATACTGGGGTGGATTGCCATTTCCTTCTCCAGCTCATTTTATAGATGAGGAAACTGAGGCAAACAGGGTTAAGTGACTTGCCCAGGGTCATACCAATAGTAAGTGTCTGAGGCCAAATTTGAATTCAAGAAGTTTTCCTTACTCTACCAGCATTTCTCAACCTGTGGGTCACGACCCCTTTGGGGGTTGACCAACCCTTTCACAGGGGTCACAGGGGTCATCTAAGACCATCAGAAAACATATATTTCCGATGGTCTTAGGAACCGAGACACTGCTCCTCTATCCATCTCCAGGCGGGTCCGCTCACATGCAGATACACCCAGATACATCCACATACGAGTATTAAGGGGTCACGGCATTAGGAAGGTTGAGAACTGCTGCAATTCTATTCACTTTGCCATCTAGCAGCCACTATAATCCTTATCTTTTCTTTCTTTCTTTCTTTCTTTTTTTTCATTTTTCTACCTCCTACAGGAAGCTTTTCCTGGTCTCAATCAATTAACATTCAATCAACAAACAACAACAAGTCCTAATTAATTTTAAATGCAAGACACTTATAACTGCTGAGGAAAGACAGAGTTCCTGCCCTCAAGGAGCTTACTTTCTACTAACTGTTATAGCTCTCACCTCCCTCAAATTAGATTTTTCCTTCCTGTGCACCTGCCATTTCCTTATCAACTTCCCTTCCCCCTTGCCCCCCCACCATCTGCACTCCTGCACATACACCCCCCACTCTCTCCACTTACCAGTCTACAGGCTCCTAAAAGTCATTTTTTTCCTTTTTAACTTTGTATCAAGCACTTAGCACAATGTCTTGCATATAGTAAAAATTTAATAAAAGCCTGAATTGAATTGCAATGAGTGTACCCTCTCTCTCCTCTTAGTCCCAAGTCAGCTGACCATCTTTGGGTAAACAACCTTCGGTTATTTAATTTTACCAATGGGTTCCCAGGAACTGGAGGCAGTGCATATGGCACAGAATTGTAGAAAATAAGATCTAATGTGGAAACAACATTCAACTGGGAATCCTATGAAATACAGTTTGAAGTCCTGACTCCAGAATTTATTAGCTACATAGCATGGGACAAGTCACTTCTGAGTCACTTTTCTAAATTACAAGTTTCTCATCTCATCTAAGACCAAGATAATGAATAGTATTTGTTCCATATGTCATATAGGGTTGTTGTAAGGAAAATATTTTGCAAGCCATAAAGTACTTTATAAAGTGACCTATTATTATGAATACAGAACTCAATATAAGTTTTCTTATTTTTAGATGTGATTTGCTTTGTTTTATTAGAAAAAATACTTGGGCAAGGGCTACAATCATCTGTCAATTATGAATGACTTACAAGGACATGAAGCAATAAAATAAAAATACAGATGCAAATTATCTGATTATTGGCAATTTCATAACAAATTTAAAATAAGAATGGAGATTGTAGGTTACTTTATAGGTACAGAATAAAGCAGTAGATGAAGTGCTCTAGCAAAAGAGCAGAAACAAAAAGATAAACCCAAAAAAAGCAATGTCACATGAGTTTTCTTGAGCATGCAAGGGCCCAGGAGTCTGATTTGCTTCCTGGGGCATGTGTCCCCTAAAGATGGAAAAGATGATGAAAAGTAAAGATTTGCAGACAGGAAATTATGAAGATAAACTCTCAGTATCAATGGTAATGTGGAACAGGGTGAATACAGAGAAAATGCAATTCAACGCAATGCAAGTCTGATGACCATCATCTTTAAAAGCCTGAATAGGTATACCTCATTTTGAGAAAGCCCAATATACAAAAATCTGAACTTTAGATAAAGCAAGTAAATATGAGAGGCACAGCAGGCTAGAGAGACAATATTAACAGTTGATAGCATGCTGGATTTTGAGTAAAAAAGACCAGAGTTCAAAATCCTGTTACTTACAACCAATATAATCATAGGCCATTCACTTAATCCTCTTCAGCTTCAGTTTCCTCATCCATAAAATTGGGGAAATTGTATCTACTTAACAACATTGTTAGAAAATCAAATAAGTTGATATATGTAAATGACTTTCCAAACCTTAACATACTAAAAAAAAATATTAGCTGTCATTATTATTTAATCTCTGTAAGCCTTAATTTCCTCATGGAATGTAAGCTGTTGGCTATGATTTCTTCCCTTTTAAAAAAACACTGTCGAGAGCTCGAGGCCTGCAGATTGCAGGGGGGCCAAGCGATCATTCAGAGGCTAAGTGCTCTTGCCTTAACCTGCCTGGATCTGGATCGTGGTCTTGGGTGGTGGTCCTGAGGTGCTTGACCAGTGAGCCAAAGCTGGTGGAGGCTGCAGAGACAGTGGCCCCCTAATAGCTCTGGCAGCTGCAAAAACCCCAGTGATTTGGGACAAAGCTCTCCCCTCTGGAAGCAAAGTTCCATAGAGCTAAAAAGTCAAGTAATTGACTGGCAACATGAGCAGGCAAAAGAAGCAAAGTAAACACGGCAACCCAACTTTAGATTCCTTTTTGGGGGACAAAAAGGATCAAAGCGTGGATCAGGAGGAAGACAACACAGTCAGAACTCTAGCACCAAAAGCTTCCAAGAAAAATGTAAACTTGTTACAGACATAGAGGAACTTAAGAAGGATTTTGAAAACCAAATAAGAGAAGTGGAGGAAAAATTGGGGAGAGAAATGAGAATGATGCAAGAAAATCACGAAAAGAGACTCAACAACCTGACTGAAGAAAATAACACCTTAAAAAATAGACTAACTCAAATGACAAAAGAGGCCCAAAAAGCCAATGAGGAGAAGAATGTCTTAGAAAATCGAATTTGTCAGTTGGAAAAAGAATCTCAAAAGCTCACTGAAGAAAATAACTCCTTCAGAATTAGAGTGGAGCAAATGGAAGCAAATTACTTTATGAGAAATCAAGATACTATTAAGCAGATCCAAACAAATGAAAAAATAGAAGGCAATGTGAAATATCTCATTGAAAAAACTACTGACCTGGAAAATAGATCCAGGAGAGCCAATTTAAAAATTATTGGACTACCTGAAAGCCATCATCAGAAAAAGAACCTAGAAATCATCCTTCAAGAAATTCTCAAGAAAAAATGCCCTGATATTTTAGAACCAGAGGGCAAAATAGAACTTGAAAGAATTCACCAATCACCTCTTGAAAAAGATCCCAAAAAGAAAACTCCTAGCAACGTTATAGCCAGGTTCCAGAGTTACCAGATCAAGGAGAAAATTTACAGGCTGCCAAGAGGAAGCAATTTGAATACTGGGGAAACACAATCAGGATAACACAGGATCTAGTAGCTTCTACATGAAGGGATCGAAGGACCTGGAATATGATATTCCAGAGATCAAGGGAGCTAGGAATAAAACCAAGAATCACCTACCCTGCAAAATTGAGTATAATGTTTCAGGGGAAAATATGGTCATAAAAAACACTAATACATCCACATCTCAGGGAGGTTAGGGATATGCCAACATCAATCACCCCCTTCCCAATAATGTGGAAAATATGAGTAAAATTTTTTGACCCTCACTTTCTATCAGAGAAGAAGTTTGAATTCCTTTTTTTTTCCTTTGTGGGATGTTTACAAAACCTTATTGTAAAATTTGGGTTGAAATTATATAATACTATACATATATTTTATGCATTTCTCAGTTTCTAACATTTTCTTCTGTGTCATCTACTAGCCTTCATGTGTCATCTGCAGCTTTTGAAAAACCCCCAAAAATTTCCACTTAAATTTCTTATGTTGAACCAAGACATATCAAAATCTTAAAGGCAAAAGTAGCAATGTGGAAGGGATACTAGTGGACACTATAAAATGATTGATTTTAAAATGAATATTTTCCTCATAAGGTTGTTGTAGGACTCAGATGTAAAGTAACTTTGCAAACACTAAATCTGGATATAAATATCAAATACTACTGTCATAGATCTAGAGCTAAAAGGTGCCTTTTTAGGACATCTAGTCTAGCTCACTCATTTTAGAGGTGAGAGAAGGTAAGTGACCTGCTCAAGGTCACACAGAGTGTAAGTAGTAAATTTGGGATTTGAACCCAGATCTCACGATGCTAAATCCTGTATTCTTTCCAAACACTACACTGCCACTTCAGTTATTCATATCAAAATTGGCATCTTCATCTTATTTTTAAAAATGAAATCCTCAGGGCAAGCTCACCTCATGCATTTGACATAGGATTACTGAAACTGAATTTATAAATCATCTTTCCAGAACACATCTCTTCTGTCCTTCAGTGAAGTCTTATTCTAAAGCCTAATTGTGGAGAGGAAGTGAGTCTGGGTTTTTAAAAAGACTAAGCAGATGGAGTTCATTCTTTGATAAGGCTCTTCCCTAGTGGAAAGGCATTGAAGATTCACACAGTGATGGGCTGCAGGATACAAGAAACTTTTGGCCATGTGGGGAGCAAGGTGATGAATTTTTCAGCCACAGCAACATTTAGTTGGAAGCCTGCCTGAATTACAGAGAGGTTACGGTCTGCATAGGTAGAGGAAGTAGCCACACCTATGAAATTATAGCTCCTTGAAGTACAGATTCTGTCAGGTGAGAAATAGGGAAATCACAGTAGGGTCAACCAATTTCTCCCAACCCTTAGTTGTTCAGTAGCAGCCAAATTCCCCTCCTCTGTTTGCTCCTCCCTTGCTTGAGGGGGGGTTGTTTGTCAATAGTGGGCCAAAGGGGAGGGAGAGTTGGAAAAGTTGCTGTGGGAAAACAATTATAAAGGTCTCTTTGATCTTGGGAGAACTGGGTGTGGGGGGAAGAGAACATTTTACTAAGAGATCATGAAATCCTATCAAGGTCCCTAAGAGATTATCTGCCTTAAATCCCCAAATGCCAGTTCTGGCACAGGCTTTTTACTGTGTAATTCAGAAACTCACAATGACAGTTTGCATGAAGGCTTCCCAGGGACTGAAGGGTGGCCCCACCCCACTGCCCACTTCTCAGTAATTAGAATGATAGAATTTTAGAGCTACAAGGGTCACCAGAAAACATCTATTCCAACCCTCTCCTTTCATAAGTGAGGAAAAAGGCAAGTCCAGAGAGGTTATATATTTTATCCCATATCACACAGCTAACAGGTAGCAGGAGCTGTTATTTAGAGGCTAGAATCATAGATTTCAAGCAGGAAGAGACCTCTAAAGCCATTCCTTCCCCAACTCCCATTTTACAGAGGAGGAAACTAGAGGTCCATAGAGGATAATTGATTTGTCTAAGGTAAATCCGAGTGGTTTAGAGTCAGAGATGTAGTCAGCACACCTGCGACAATCTCTTTGGGTCTCAGTTTACCTGTCTGCAAAATGAAGACATTGGAGATTGGATTAAATGTCTCATGAGCTCTGAGGCTGGGATTGTTTGGGACTTTTCCTTGTATTCCTAGTGCCTTGAACATAGTGACTAATAAATTCTTGCTAACTTGACTAAGTGAACTCTGATATCTATTCCAGCTCTACAAAATTCTTATGTATGGCCTAGATAGCAACTAAGATTGGAGGACAGGTCCTATAGGCAGCAGTTTTCCCCACACACTCTCCCACTAGAAAGAAGCCACATCTCTTCCCCACCACCCACTTCCACCCCCACCCCAGCACTCCTTCCGTTAAGCTAGCAAAGTTAATTTAGGACATGTTCTCAACCAGCATCCTAGGGTGTGTTTTAAAAGCCAGGAGTGTATTTTTTGGCTGGTGTAGTTGACTTAAAACTGTTTACAACATGTCATATGGATTTCAAATTTGTCTTGGAGTTAATTTTCTTCCACCAAACTCGGGGTGGGGGGGGGGGGGTGGAAAGGCGAACAACAAGGACCAAATAAAAGGGAGCGATCCTCCTGCGTCATGGGTTCCCTGGAAAGGGCTGGCCCTTCCCTCAAGCCTCTCGCCCTGGTACCTGGAACTGTAGGAGGGAGAATCCTACACAGCAGAGCTGCGGGAGAAAGCATTGCATCCTCCTTTCCGCAGATGCGGTGCCACGGTTTCCCTCCAAAACTCCCAATTCCATGGCAGCCTGCCTTTGGGGGCAGGCCCTGGGAATCCCCAGGTGCGAGCTGAGGCCTGGCAGCGGCTCTAGGCGAAGGGCGTGCCCTGCCCTGTCTCTGCCCGTCCCGGCCCACCCCGCCTGCGGAGCCCGGGAGCCTGGAGCGCCCTGGCTGCGCTCTCCCTGGTCAGACAGGGACAGACCACAGCGGGCTGCACTTTAATTCTCCCGCTCTGCTCCCGAACTTGAAACTCCCAGGTCTACGCTGGCTCCTGGGAGTTTCACGAGAGGCTCCTTAACGGTCCAGCCGCCTTTCCCCGCATTATTCAATCCTGTCTTTGCTGCTTTTCCTCTAGACCTATGGTCCCTAACACCCCCAGGCAGTCTTGGGGAAGACAGAAGCAGCTCTACGCAGTTAAGGAAACAAAGACAGTGGTGCACTGGAACCAAGCCCACCCCTCCACCCTCAGCCCTGGGTTTTCCTACAGTCTGTCTCTCGATCACTCAATTCCCGTCCCTCAGAGCTGTGATGCTGCTTTGGGGCTGGGTGGAGGCGGTGGGATTCCTACCCGGCCGCCCAGTAAGCCTGCACTGCAGCGCGAAATTCGGGGCCTCCTCCGAGGCTCTGCAGCAGACATTAGGCTGCTTAATGATGACTTCGGGCCATGAACACCGGCCCTGGCCCCCGGAGTGCCGACGTCAGCACTTCGCGCTGCCCATTCCTTCTCCGACCCATCACCCACAGCTTTGCAGCCGCGGGAGCCAGCTGGCAGCTCGCACCCGACCTGCCAGGGCCAGTGGCAAACAGTGCCCTCTGTAGTCCAAGTGAATTTCTGTAGTTTGACTTTCTAAAATGCCGGTCTTGCTTTCTCAGGGGCTGAATTTAAGCTTAACTCTCAGCGTTGGCTTTCTTTCCCAATTGAGAGGTTCAGATGTTAAAGATTCTCGTTCGTACAGAACTTGACCACTCACAAAATGTTTTATAGACCTATCTCATAGGAACCTCTTAAGCCTCATAATGTAGGTCTTAGAAGTATTAAACTTTATTTTATAGATGGGGTATGAAGTATTATCTTCATTTTACATGCTGAGGTTCAGAAAGGTTGTGACTTGTTTAAGGTCGCACAACCAGCAATAGTCGAGCTAGTTACGATCCAAATATTCCAGTTTCAAATCCAGTGTGGTTTTCATTACATCACTATTTCCCCCCTTTCCCTTTTTTTCTTGGTATTCTCTTTTATCCACTATAGGAATAAATAAGAAGAAAGAAGAAAAGTAAAAGATCCCTAGTTAGCAGTTCTTAATTATGTTTTGGCGCTTGTGTCATACCCCCCTTTGGCAGTCACTGGTTCACAAAAAGGGCTCATGGTCGCCTTCTCAGAACGATGGTTTTAAATGCACAAAATAAAGTACACAAGATTCCAGAGGAAACCAGGTATGTTGAAATAGAGTCACTAAAAAATATTTTTTCAAACTCATGGACCTCAGTATAACTCTTACCCTAGAATTTTAGAATTAGAAATTTGGAGCTGTGAGGGACCTCAGTCCAACCCCCTCACTTTACAAATGAGATAATATTTATAAAAAGCATTTAGCAAAGTTCCTAGCACAAAGTAATCACTATAAAATTACTTATTCTCTTACTTATTCTCTTCTCAGAGGAAACTGAGGCCCTGATAGGTAAATTACTTGCCCAAGGTCACACTGGTAGTAATTGGTACAAATGGGCTTTGAATCCACATCCTGGGAGAAGCTGATTTCCCAAATCCCTTAGAGAAAGTTTTTAAAGGAGATTCTGGACTCTGTGACAACTTTCAGAAACTAAGGGGAAAAAAGGAGGACCGATAGGAAGTCATGTGCTTCCTTTAAATGTTTAAAGGTTTGGGGACAATGATAAAGGTGGTGCCTGCAGGTTCCCCTACTTGAGGATATCAGAGAAGTAGAGAAGGTCTACCTTGGGCCAGGCTCTGTGACTATAAGAGACCTCATCCTACAACCAGTAGGGTCACTGAGATGAGCCAGGGGCAGTGAAGGGGAACTTGTACCTGCCCTTGCTGAGAGAGAAAAGGGCAAAACAATTACTTAAACCCTTGACCACTGTGCTCAATGATCTAGTATCTTACAGATCCCTGGTCAGCTCCACAACAATTCAGAATAACATTATTAGGTGTCTATTATGTGCAAGGCACCACGCTAGGCACTTGGGATACAACAGCACAAATGAAAGAGTTCCTGTTCTTACAACTTACATTCTACTTCTACCCTACCCTCTAAGGGAGTGTTAGGAAAGGGGTCATATGCTCAACAAAGACCCGACTGGAGCAGAAGGTCTGTGGAAAATAGGAGATCTTAAGTGCAAGGTGAAGGTTGGAAAAGGGAGACGTGGGGACCTTCCTATTGCCAATTTCACCATCATCTATGAAACAACTTCATCACAGGCTTCCTTACCCTTCTGATCCCACTGCCACATGCCCTCAAAAGCAGATACTTTTCTGTGAACTCTATCATGGAAATTGGGAATCTCCTATGCCCAGTCAGGTAAGAGAGAGTTATATGCTTACGTGTTATCTAATTTCTCCACTCCATGGAAGAAGTTGATGGTGTCTGATGTGTTCTTCAGGTTGAAGCACTTCTCATCAATAAACTGTGCTGAATTTTTATCAGCTAAGTCTCTCTCCACTGCATGTTGGGCATCTCGGTTATCCCTGAGGAAAACAAAGATCATCTCACAAAGGCCCTCTCACAGCTAGCCCTAGGCAAAAAGGATGAAGTCTCTGGTTTGTCTTCTGTCTCCTCTCCTAGCCTCACTTCTCCATCTTAGCATCTCCTTACTATTCATCATGTACACTATTACCTCATTTCTTTTCCTATTAGAACCTACTCATAGTCAGTCACGGCTTAGACAGAAAGATGTTGAAACTTATTCTTGCTAAGGTGTAAATGACTGATAAGAGTTTAAAGTGCTCTTCCTCCAAGTGATATTTCCATTTCAATAGGAGATAATCCATCAAATCAAAGGAATAAGTTTCTAATGGCAGAATTTTGATTATCAAGATCAAGACCAGAAGAAAAAATGGCAGATGTTTGGAGACCTAGGGTGCCTTAATTAAGATCATTCCTGAAAGAATCCTTTTGCCCAACTTATCCCTGAAACTATAGCCTTAATTCTTCAGTAATACCCTTAACCTTGGCCAGTCTATTTGACAGAAGGGAGAAAAGGGCAATTCATCTAGACACCTGCAGCACTTCTATTAGCCAGCCAGTCCTTTCCCCTTCCCTTAGTTCAAGGGGAGAAGGAGAATGACCTTAACTAACTTCTCACTCTCAGTCCCATACTGATGGCCAAATGCGAACCAAAAAACACCTTCTGGGGTCCTCCTGACCATAGGAAACCCAAATTTAACTCTCCTACAACGACAGACTGAACTTTCTGCTCCACTGGAAGAAGTGAGAGAATGTCAGCCTCTGGTAGGGACACTTCTTCATCCAGATGGGAGGCCCCAGGATTTGCCGAAAATACCTCCAAAGTTCCCACTCTCTTCCATGTGCCAACAGCTAGAAGGGGTTGGCAGCAGTGCTTCCCACACTGAGGATGAGGAAAGACTGCATTCTGTTTCCTTAATTGGGCTCTGGCTCTGCACTAATTAGGTTCCCCCAAGATAGCATACTGTTCTCTGAAAGTAAGAGATAATCACTTGATGATGACAACTTTCTTCTGACACGTGGGCTTTCACCTGAGAATTTAAATTGCTTTTGTTCAGGGGGATCTACCTCAGATTTTTAACCCTTCCCCCCTTCTCATCCCCCAAGGAACTGTCTTTCTGATATTTGGATCAAATGTTTAGAATCAGAAGGGACCTTACAGGTCAGGACTCCCTGTTCTCCCCCTCTCCCCAATATTTCACACCAGAACCACGTGACCTAGAATCAAAAGAAACCTTAAGGATCACCTTACCCATGCTTTACAGCTGGGGAAACAGCCTCAGAGAGGTTAAGTAACTGGCCCACGGTTGTAGAAGTATTAAATAACAGACAGGTTTTGAACCCAGGTCCATTTACACCAAAATCCGGAGCACTTTTTAGTCTTCCATTTCTCCTCTTTTGGGTAATTCACTCTCATCTTTCCCCCTCACCTCCAGGAGAACATTCCACAAACTGGCTAGCTCCCTCAATCAAGTTAGAATAATTGAATCAAATATTGTGGGGACCTCCTGGTCCTTTCCTGCCTACTCTCTCCCCCTGCTGGCTGTCTCCAAGTTGCAGCAGATGGATGCTTGTGCAAAAACAACATACAGAAATGGTATCAAAAGCATGGTAATTTGTGTGATCTAGGCCTTTATGCTTTTGAGGGGCTCTCACAATCATGGAGGTAATAGGCAAAGTAGAAATGGGTTGGCACTACTAGTTGGTGCTAAGAAAACATTTTTCCTAAGCTTTATAACTGAGGTATACAGTAGTAACACTACTTCTACCAGCCAGAGCCATAATCTGCCATTTTTGTAACTAGAGCAAGTGGGATGAAGCTTGTGCTATGTGTGGATGGGGTTGGAGGTAGGGGTTCAGGTGGAGGTTGGGGGGTAACTGACCACCACTGATATGTCAGCTGTTACTAGGGCTAGGTCAATTTGAGGTGCACCTCCAAGGAGAGGAAATATGTGAAGCTTTCTATTTGATCTGATTAGTCTTGCTTACTACGTGGTAAGTTCAGTTGTTTCTATATCTGTTGAAGTATGGTAAAGTAGCCTCTAAAGCCTCTAAAATTTCTCACCCTGAGGCCCTAATCACCTACCCCTAGTGATTCCTCTGCCTTAAGTCACACCCAAGGAAATCTCTTTATAGTCTGGCATGTCAATATAATCAGTCTAGACCCCACCTGCTCCACCACCAACTAGGCAAAGTGAACATCACTGTCCTTCCTATGCCTCTCCCCAGGCCACAGATGGCACCTTTGTGACTTCATTTTTCACGTGACGTTCCTTGCCAGGTCATATGCTTTGACCTAAATCCAAATGTTGGAGTAAGGAAGAAGTGGTAGAGGAAACATGATGTAATTGGCCCTTAATCCTAACCCTGTGTCCCAGGGATAATACTGACTTTGGGACTAGGCCACTAGGAGACCATGGCCTTTTAAAGATTCCAGGTCTTTTTGTAATAGTTGTCCTATCTGCCATCCCTGTTATGCCGCGAACGGGCAAAAACAGGGTGTAGGTCCAGTGGACTGATAGCTATGCCTTCTGAGTACAGAAATTGTTGGCTCTCTGTTAAATAACTATTCTCCTGAAATAGTTAAATGTCAACTGCCCACTACGAAGGAAGGGGCCAGGCTACTTCACCCAGTTTGAGCCATGGGGCTGCAGCAACAGTAGCAGCAGGGACCTGTAAAGCTTGATTCTCACTTTAATTATGTCATGAGTAGCTTCCTAACTTGTCACGATGCCAGTTATATAATCATGTGAGCATCAGAGAACGAAAAGGTGATTTCTTTTTCAGACTCCTGACTCCAGGCCTCTACTGACTACCCCTTGGCACCATTCCAGTGAATCCTCCCAGAAATCACGAGTTTCATAATACTCCATTTTGCCACGTCTGCAGAGTTATAATTCATACATACTGTCCACAGAGTAAAAGATCACTGCAGACCATCCCTTTTCTCTCTTTATAACAATAATAATTACATAGTCATCATAATAGTAAGTTGAATGGGGTGGGGTAGGAGAAAGAAATGGTGCCATTCATACCAGTTTTGTCCAACCTCAGGAAATTATATTAACCAGAAAACAGAAAAGGAAAGCAGGGAAAGAAAAAAAAAAAGGCAAATACTCACCGCAGCTGGAAATCACATCTCTCGGCCAGTTTTTTCACTTGATCTTGACAACATCTTAGCAAATCAACCTCCTGCAATGCAAAATGTCTACCAGTCAAAAAGGGGAGCAGCAGTTCTCAGAAACTGACTATTCCCTTGCCTGGTCTAGTCTCGGAGCCCCCTCTCACTGAACTGCTTGGAGGTGGAACTTGAGAGAGGGAACAGAGAACATTCATACTCAAAATCCACTTTTATTTCCTTTAGTGAGCCAGCAAATGGAAGCCTATTAACAGCAAAGTAATTAGATGATGTGGACCTGATGAATTTATGGAAATCCACTTGATGTATTCCCCTTTTGAAAGGGTGGAAAAATGGACCTACGCACAAGCCAACTGAAATTCCTGCAAAGGATCTGAAAATAGACCTGTCAAAAAAAAGTGAAGTGACTGGAGGAAACTCCATCTTTGTTGGCTTTTCACTTTAGTACATTTCTGGATTTGCATATTTTTCTGTATTTTATAAGGACAATATCTTTGGAGATATAGAAAGTCTTCCATACAGCTCATAGGAACCCATACCATAGAAATCTACCAATGACTATGGCAGGAGACAGAACAAGATGATCCCTTATATTTATGTAACACTTTACAAAGAAAACCCTTTCACTTGCATGAACTCATTTGCTCCTATATGATCGCCCCATGAGATGGGCAGAGAAGGAATACTTATTGCCACTTCACAGAAGAGGAAACAGAGGCCCAGACAGGTTTGGTGATTTGTCCAATGTCACTCAGCAAGACAATAGCAGAACTACAACTAAAACCCAGACTCCTGACTCTGAGTCTGGTGCTCTCCTACAAAATGCTCTCTGATAGGAGCCCAGTACAGTAAAAGGAGTTCTGGACTCAAGAGTCAGCAGCTGGGAGCTCTCACGTTTATGGCCTATTGGACCCGGAGCAAGTCTCTCAATAATAGTAGTACTCATGACAGTAATCATAACTAACTTGTATATGTGGATAGCTAGGTGGCACAGTGGGTAAAGCACTGGGCCTGGAGTCAGAAAGACCCAAGTTCAAATCTGGTCTCATATACTAACTAGCTTATGTGACTCTGGACAAGTCACTTAACCCTGTTTGCCTCAGTTTCCTCATCTGTAAAATGAGCTGGAGAAGGAAATGGCAAACTAATATCTTTGCAAAGAAAACCCCAGATGGGGTCGTGAAGAGTCAGACGTAAGTAAATAACAAACAGTAATTACATAGCACTTAGAGGCTTCCAAAGGACTTCACATCACTTGATTTTCCCAACCACCCTGAGAAGTAGGTGCAATTATTATCCTCTTTTTTAATTTAAAATTTTATTTTTCTCAATTACATGTAAAAACCTCATTTTTAAAGATGAAGAAACGGAAGCTGAGAGAGGTTAAGGGACTTGCCCAGGATCACACAGCTAGTAATCGTCTCAGGTGGTCTTCTTTACCCTCTCTTTGCCTTGATTTCCCCATTTGTAAATTAGGTCAATAGTATACTACCCCACAAGTTTACTCTGAGGACAGTATTTTATGAATCTTAAAAGCATTGTAAAAACATGTGCCTTATTATGACTACTTTCTCTTTTTCTCTGTTTTTTTTTTCATCCTGCTCATCCATGCCTTATAATATACATCTCCCCTCCTCTTTCTCTACCCCTCCCACATGCTCCAGCCATTGCCTAACCCAATTGAGATCATGCAAGACTAAGGAGGTGCAGTTTATGACTATGGATGCAAGGTCTGAAAAAAAAACTAGACAGTCTAAAATCAGTAATCAGGGCAATTGAGAATTTCAAGTAAAGACTGAAAACAAGCCAACTCACTTTTGTGCTCTCCTTCTTACTACTAGAATTTATGTTTCTGCCATCCATTACATCTTCCCCTGAGTGACAGTTTTTGGGTTGGGGTTTTTTTTGGCAGCCTGATGGACTTCTTTTGACTCTTGTCTTAAATTTTGCTTATATGACAACTTTTTGTCCATCTATCTTTCCCAAAGGTCATAGAACTCATTGGATAAAGATTTAGAGCTAAAGGTATCTTTACAGGTCATCCAATCACAAGATCAGACATGGAAAGCTCCTGAGAGGCCGCCTTCATTTTGTAGATGAAGTGACTTGAACAATGTCACAAAGGCAGTAAGGGTCACAGATGGCCTTTGAACCCAGGTCCTCTGATTCCCAAGCCAGTGCTTTTCTTATTATACCCAACACCTTTGTTCCATAGATGAGAAAACAAAAGTTAGTCCTGTGACTCCCAATTCAGGATTCTTTTCACCCTGTCTCATCTAGTGCTGATGAGAAGACTGAGACACTAAGAGGCAAAGCAATTTTCTGAAAGTCACATAGCTACCTGGTCGTACCTCAAGATCTCAAAGCCAGATGTCCTGGTTAGCAATCTAGCATTTTGTTTTACCATAGCACACAGACACAATTCTGCAGTCTGAGTGACTTTCTTATGCCTTTCTAAAGCTAGGTGTATCTGGGGAGAAACGCAACCCCTTTATTCCTGGAGAACTGCTCAGAATTTTCTTTTTCCAAATATCCCTTTAATTTATTCCTGCCTTCTCCTATAACCTGTCAGCTGCACCTAATCAAGCAAGATAGCCCTATCCTAGGAAACTGCATCCTCCAGCCCCAGGTACTCTGAGTTGCCTGTCACACCATACATAATCTTGTGGGGAGATGAGACTTCGTACCTGGATAAGGTTTTTTTCAACATTGTCATGGACTAAATCGACACCTATCCGCTTTTCACGATGGTACAAGCATTCAAGGGCCACCTGCAAAGAAGGAAGAGGGAGCGATAAGACAGTGTGTTCTCTCTCTGGCTATATTTGGATCACTGTGTACAGGGATGACTCACATCTACCTCTGCCGGAATTTGTTCTTTTTACTTAGAAAGTTATACTTTGAGTTTGGGGTTTGTACCTTTGGTTTCATTGGGTTTTATAACTGTGCCTTTGGATTTCAACCTACCTTTCCTCCTCCCTTTGAAGTTATGGCCTCTTCACCCAGTTTGGCTCTTAAAAATGTAACACACAAACATACCCTTGGGGCATCTCTTTATTTATTTATTTTTACTTTTTGGAGGGGGAAGGCAAGGCAAATGGGGTTAAGTGACTTGCCCAAGGTCACATAGTTATTGTCAAGTGTCTGAGGTCAGAGTTGAACTCAGTTCCTCCTGACGCCAGGGCTGGTGCTCTATTCGTTGCAGACCTAGCTGCCCCAGGACCATCTCTTTATCCAGATCCTTTCCATCTTTCAAAGCCCAGTTTACATCCCACCTCTTTCAGGAAGTGTTCCTTGACCTCAGCTCACACGGACTCCTCCCTCTACTAAACTGTTTCACTCAGTGTTTCTATTTCCATTTGACATCTACCAAATTTGAACAATAGCTTTTATGTTATTAAATTTCATTTACTGCATATCTTTTATTCCCTATGGGCTTGCAAACTCCTCGAGGACAGGGACTATATTCTTATGTTTCTTGGTATCCCTTATAGGGTCTGGTACCATTATGGTCCCATGACCCCAATACAGGCATATTCAGTGGAATAGGGAAGGACTCAGAAAAGTATTGTCATGGGTCCAGCTATCCCTGACATTTTGACTTGAGGTGTGATTGCCCAGTCCTTTGGAACACTCTGTGCCTAATAATACCTCAGATAGCTTAGAAAACAGTCCAGTCTGCAAAAATTTCCCAGGGATGCAAATACAACTCTGGTGGACCACAGTCACAGGCCCACAGGGAAAGGTGCCCAGAAAAATAGGCTCCCCATGGCCACACAGTCTTACCATGCCGAGGTATCACCTACTGATCTTGTTCTCCCTCCTGTCAAGACAATTGATTCTATGGCTGAGTAAAGTCAATTGATCAATAAACATTGGATAAGTACTTTATGTGCTGAGAACAAAGACAAGAATCAAAGACAGACAGACAGACAGACAGATGGATGGATAGATAGATAGATAGATAGATAGACAGACAGACAGATAGATGGATGGATAGATAGATAGATAGATAGACAGACAGACAGACAGAGACAGACAGATAGATGGATAGATAGATGATAGGTAGATAGATAGACAGACAGATAGATACATAGATACATACATAGATACATAGAAAGAAAGAAAGAAAGAAAGAAAGAAAGAAAGAAAGAAAGAAAGAAAGAAAGAAAGAAAGAAAGAAAGAAAGGAAGGAAGGAAGAAAGAAATACAAAACACAGAAAAATAAACACAAATTAACTTGGGAGGGAGGCACTTAACATCTGGGAAGATCTGGAAGGTCTTCATGTAGAAGGTGGCACACAAGTTGAGCCTTGAAGTGGTCTAGAGATTCTATGACATGGTGGTAAGAAGGAAGTACCTTCCAGGGATGGGGTGACAGCCCATGACAGGGTTTATGGACAGGAAGTAGAATGCTTTGTATGAGGAACAAGAAGAAAGCTAGTTTGTCTGGATTGCAGAATGTGTGTATGTGTAATGAAGCTGAAAAAAAGGTTACTGGATGGATGGCAATGTCCTCCAAAAAATGTGAGTTGGGGTGGAGGAGAGGAGACAATGAGCTCTGTTTTGGACTTGTTGAATTTGTGATGTCAACTTGACATCCAGTTGTTGTTATTGTTGTCAAATGGACAAATGGTCACCTGTCTCTGAGAGCAGCTGAGCCATGGATCATAGGATCATGGATTTACAGCTAGAAGAGACCTTAGAAGCCAATCAATCCAACTTCCTCTATTATACCTAAGTAAACTGAGGCCCAAACACGTCAAGTGACTTACTCAAAGTCACTGGTATTAAGTAATAGAGGTAGGATTGATAACTAAAATTCTCTTCTTTCCGTTTTCTTGCCCCACCCCAACTTTAAAATTAATTAGGTCTGACCACACAATTCTTTGAGGGAAAATTGAGTGACTAAGCTCTGTGACTATCCCATTGAGAGACACTGATTTCACTGGGGCTGCTGACAATCACTTGAGAATCCACAAATTATAAGATCTGTAGAAAACATCTGCTTGTGAGTGTTCCTTTACCATCCAGCCTGGCCATTTAATTCTGCATGGAAGGAAGAATTTTTAAAGCTGGAAGGAACACTGAAATGGCATTTAGTCTGTTCTCCTGTCTTTAGACTTCTTCAGTCATCCTCAACAGATGAAGGCCCCTACTACTTTGAAAGATGTCCAGAAAAGACAATTTAATGACCTTTCTTTTACCTATTCCAGGGTTTATTAATCATTATTATAACTTGCATTTATATGTGCTTTAAGGTTTGCAGAGAACTTTACAAATATTATCTCGTTTTATCCTCACAACAACTGAGACAAATAGGTTAAGTGACGTATTCAGAGTGACATGGGGATGTTGCCAAAAATAGTAGGTTTTATAGTTAATTAGACATATAATTAACTAGTTAGTTGGAGGTCAGAATTAAAATCTTGCCTCAGACTGTAGCTGTCCGACTCTGGGCAAGTCACTTTACACATATGCCTCAGTTTCCCTATTTGTAAAATCAGGATAATAATTACAATATATAATATGCATATAAATTATACATACCTAAATTCCAAACTTTTGAAATATAGATATGTATATATGTATACATACATATATACATATATATATGCCTCTGTGTATGTGTATTTTTTTCACATCCTTATGACAGCTGCATTATGAAGAAATTCAGGTGTAGAATCATGGGATGCAAGATCTGAATGGAACATCAGAGATCAATCAATAGGCATGCTTAGCCCAGAATCTGCCAAATTGCTTCTTTTTAAATGTATTTTTGATAACTGCATTTCAATAAAATTAGTTTCCTTTATAACGTTTTGAATTTTATTTTATGCATTCACAAACATCATTTCGAGAAAAGGTTCATAGGTTTCACTAAACCTATGGGGATCCCTGCTCCCATCAAATCCTAGACAAAGAATGAATACTCCTTTCAACATATCCAACAAAAGATGTGATGAAAGAGAGTGTGTGTGGTAGGAGGCAAGGAAGGAAGTTGGAAGTGGTTGTGGACAAACCTTGCCCTTTGAGGAGCAGTCTGATGCATTGATATTTTCCTGATAAGTTGTCTCTCCTACCTACAGAATTGTTATTTCCAGAACATCTCAGAGATGGGATAAGGCAGCTGTGGACCCTAAGGAAGGTGTGAAAATTGTGCCCCTTATATGTGACCAAGGCTTGAGTCTTGTAACATGTGATGATTTCTCACAAAATACACACCTTAATGCCATGGCACACTAAAGAATGTGTGCATTCACTAAAAATAACTTTTAATGTGCTCCATCCCCACACCACTGCATGTCATGCCATAGGCAGCCATCCTGATTGGTTTACCCTTAGTCTCAGCCCCATGCCATAGGCTTCCCAAAAGAGGAGACGGTCAGAAGCAACGTAAGCGAACACTTGGAAACACTTCAAGTTTCTTCCCAGGCAATCTAGGCAATCTGTGGCAATTAGGGCCACATGGTCCTCTCAACAATGTTTGCTTGGACACAAAGAGCTGCATAATACAAGAGTAGTCTACTTAATGAGATGAAGGAGCTGTTCATTAAGCCTTAGAAGGCCTGACAGGGATCAGCCCTGTAGAGTAGGTTTAAATGGAGGCCTGCCAACCTCCCATCGAAAGGAGGCCTGGCTTTAAAGTTACCAAACTGAAGATATGTTTCTCAAAACAATTAGCCACTAAGTTACACTCAGCAAACAATTGGCATGTGCTCCTTCGTGAAGAGAAACCCTGCTTTCGGTCAGAGCTCATTTAAACCTCAGCAAAATGTTTATTATGATCACGTGTCTCTCACCCAACAGTAGAATAATAACTATGATTTTTTTTTTAAGTAACAGAAGACTAAAAAGGGGACGGGGCATATTAAAAGAGTTTTTGAAGGGAGGGGCAGGTAAGAATAATGGTTTTGAAAGTAACTGCTGATTGGTTCACTTACCTGTGATGTCACAAAGACTACTAGAAGGTATATGTTAGTGATATAACTACACCATTCAGGTGAAGCCTTTGAAGTGGGGAGAGAATAAGGGAAGATGGGACAAAGGATTGTGGGAAGAGTGTGGATCAGATCCACACTCATATGGCTCAATCCAAACTTTCATCCCATTAACTACTCAGACACACTTCTCAAATTCCAAACTTTGCACATGGAATTAGCCAGCTATGTGAATTCTCTCTCTTTTTTAATTGATTTGTTTATTTACTTTTAGTTTACAAGATTCAGTTCCACAATCCCTTGAGTTTCAAATTTTCTCCTCCCCCTTCCCCCATAGCAGCTTGCAATCAAGTATAGGATCTGCAAATACTTTCACAGTGGACATTAGTCTGGTTGTATAGAAGGGTTGTAACCAATGGAGTGAACAATGGGAAAGAAGAAACAAAACCAAACATGGAAAAGAACGAGAGCATGTAGTTTGCTTCAGTCTCCATTTAAACTCTGTTCTTTCTAGATCTTTCTCTGAATGTAGATATCTTCTGTCCTAAGACTTTTAGAGTTGTCTTATAACTGTGCATTGCTGAGAAGAGGCCAGTTTATCAAAGTTGGTTATCACACATACATTGTATGTGTGATTGTGTACATATTTCTCCTGGTTCTACTCTTCTCACTTAGCATCAGTTTGTATAAGCCACTCCAGGTGAATATGAAGAACATCTCCTTCCCATTTCTTATAGCACAATAGTATTCCAATACATTCATATACCACAACTTGTTTAGCCATTCCCCAATTGATGGGCATCCCCTTAATTTCCAGTTTTATGCCTGGAGAGCTACAATAAATATTTTTGTACATAAGGATCTTCCTCCCACTTCTGTGATCTCTTGAGGATACAATCCCAGAAGTGGTATTACTGGGTCAAAGGGTATGCAATTATTTATAGCCCTTTGGGCATAGTTCCAGATTGCTCTCCAGAATGGTTGAATCAGTTCACAACTCCACCAACAATGCATTAGTATTCCAATTTTTCCACATCCTCTCCAGCATTTGTCATTTTCCTGTTTTGTCATCTTAGCCAATCTGACTGGTGAGATGTGGTACTTCAAAGTTGTTTTGATTTACATTTCTCAAATCAATAATGATTTAGAGCATTTTTTCATATGCTTATAGATATCTCTAATTTCTACCTCTGAAAATTGCCTGTTCATATACTTTGACCATTTATCAGTTGGGGAGTGATTTATATTCTTATAGATTTGACCCAATTCTGTGTATATTTTAGAAATAAGGCCTTTATCAGAGACACTGGTTGTAAAAATTCTTTCCCAGTTTCTACTTCCCTCTTAATCTTGGTTACATTGGCTTTGTTTGTACAGAAACTTTTCAATTTAATGTAATCAAGAGTATCCATTTTGCATTTTATAATGCTCTCTAACTCTTCTTTGGTCATAAAATCCTCCCTACTCCATAAATCTGACAGGTAAATTATTCCTTGCTTCCTCAGATTACTTACAATATCAGCCTTTATACCTAGATCATGCACCCATTTAGACTTGATTTTGGTGTATGGCATTAGATGATGGTCTATGCTGTTTCTGCCATACAATATTCCAATTTTCCAAGAAGCTTTTGTCAAATAGTGAGTTCTTATCCCAAAAACTGGGGTCTTGGGGTTTATCAAACAGTAAATTACTATAATTGTTGACTACTGACTCTTTTGTACCCAATTTATTCCATTGATCCACTACTGTATTCCTCAACCAGTACCAAGTAGTTTCGATGACTGCTGCTTTATAATAGAGATTAAAATCTGGTACGGCTAGGCCACCTTCCCTAGCATTTCTTTTTCATTAATTGCCTTGATATTCTGGACCTTTTGTTCTTCCAAATGAATTTTGTCACTATTTTTTCTAGCTCCAGAAAGTAATTTTTTGGTAGATTGATTGGTATGGCACTAAATGTGTAATTTAATTTAGGTAAAATTGTCATTTTTATTATATTAGCTTGACCCAGCCACAAGCAATTGATGTTTTTCCAATTAGTTAGATCTGATTTTATTTGTGTGAAAAATGTTTTGTAGTTGTGTTCATATAAGTACTGGGTTTGTGAATGCTCTTTTGAGATGTTCAGTTCAATTTGGAAGAGGCAGGAATTTCAATGAACAGTGCTGGATTGATTAACAATTTCAGGGAACTAGACAGAATATAAACTCCTGGAGGGCAGACACCATGCTGTTTTTGTCCAGCACAGGGCACATAGTAGGCACTCAACAAATGTTTCCTGATTTGAATTCTATATACAAAAAGAACAGCCTAAGGTACTGATTATTTCATAACATTCTCTACTGTCTTTTCAAAGCTCTTCTGTCTCTGTCATACCAAGACAGTGACTAAGTTGGCTCAGAAAGCTACCAGTCGTCATTGGATATAAAAGAAAAATGCCCTATTTTATGTATGTTTAGGGTAATCTGGTCACCCACACACACTTCCATCTACTTACCTGCAGTGGACTTTCTAGCTCATCAGCTGCACAATCTAGTCGCTTCTTGGTAGTGTCTAGTGCATGACTCTCAGTTAATAGCCTGTCGAGTTCATAGGTCAGCTCGGATCTCCAAAAGCCAATGTCAGATAGCCTCTGGCTCAGGTTTCGACAGGTGCCCTCCT
>CM053583.1:285255208-285280208 GCA_028627135.1 Pseudochirops cupreus | reverse complement strand
GTATATACATATAACACTATATAATAAATAAAAAGAATAATCAGAATCCAATTGGAGAACGGCTAAACAAGCTGTGGTATATGAACATAATGGAATACTGTTGTGCTATAAGAACTGAGGAGCAGACGAACTCCATAATAACCTGGAGAGACTCATATAAACTGATGAGGAGTGAGGGGAGCAGAACCAGGAGAGCTCTGTACACAATCACAGACACATCATACGTGTGACGACCAACTTGGATAGACTGGGCTCCTCTCAGCAATGCAAGGTTAGAAGACAGCTCCAAAAGACTCATGATGGAAAGGGATACCCACATCCAGAGAAAGAACTACAGAGCCTGAAAGCAGATTGAAGCGAACTACTTGCACTCTCTCTTTTGTGTTTTGTTTTGTTTTGTCCCTTCTTTCTCGTTGTTCACTCCATTGGTTATAATCCTTCTTTACAACTTGACTAATGTTCAATGTGAAGGTATTTGTAGAACCTATATTGGATTGTATGCTGCCATGGGGCAGAGAGGAAAGGGGGGAAAATTTGTAACTCAAGGGACTGTGGAACTGAATGTTGTAAACCAAAAATAAATAAATAAATTTAAATTTTTTTAAAAAGGAATATATTGTGCATATTTATATGCTACCAAAACTGAGGACACAAAAGAAATATAGGAATACCTTCAAATATATATAATACCCAAATTATCAGAAGAACAGATAGAGATCTTAAATAACCCCATCTCAGAAAAGGAAATCTATCTAGCCATAAAGGAACCATCAAAGAAAAAAAAAGCCCTGAATCTGATGGATTTGTGTCTCCTTTCCAAAAAGGATTTCTCTTACTCTTTTCATTATTCGTCCTCCCTTTCTCTCTACTCTAAACCCTCATTCTCTGATTCATGATTCTTATAATTATCTGGTCTCTATTTTCTCTGTATGTCTCAAGCAATCAAAGCTTCCAAGATATCCATTCTACTACACCCTCCCCTCTAGGCAATATCTGTTACTACCTTGTAGAGCTTGCCCTGTGGATTACCTTTTTCCATTGTGCCTCACTACCAGAACAATATCAATTATTTCAGGTGTCAAAGAAGATAATGCCCCATTGTCCTGAATATGTTCCTGAATATGAAGCCCACTAAGTTCCTGAATATGAAGCCCACGACTAAACTATACCCTCCCTTGGTTACCTTTTTTCCATATTTACCTCAAAATCCCCTCAGGGGGCTATGTCCTCAGGTGCCAGTTGCCATCAGGAGTTCTAGCTCTCCTCTGACCCCCAGGGGGTAGAACAAGCAGACTTTTCAAGCACCAAATTCTCCAGGTCACATCTAGCACAAAGTCCGCATCTCCCGTCATAAACCATCTCTCTTCACTTGTAGGAGCATTCATCAGTGGAACCCTCTCTGATCACCAAATAAAAGGTCTCCTAACTTCCATCTCCTTTTTCATCCTTCTCCCTTTGTAGTCTCTTCTCTTTCCAAGACCACAGGAGTCACCTTGATCTCATTGCTACCTTCAGTTTGATCAGGGTACATCATACATTCCTTTATCCCCTTGCTTCCCTCTGCTCCTTTCATGTACTCTTCCACATTGTAGTGTAATCACAAAACAAAACAAACAAACAAAAAATAACATTTATTCACCTATAGGCAGAGTGTCACCAGGTACTGCCCATATGCTCCATGCCTTTCTCTTCACTGTTACTTCCACCAGACTTCCTCCTTTACCCTTGTCTCCTGCTGTACATTTAGAAAGAAGTTTTTCATTAGTTATCTCTGCTTTAAAAGTCTGTTGCTCTTGCTTTCACTGACAGCTACATTTATTCATTCCTGCTACATTTCTGTTGTTTAGGATATTCAAAAAGCAAATAATCCCTTCAGTTCTGGTCTTTCTTTATAAAAAATGTTTCAAACGCCTCTTTATTGTTGAACATCATCTTTTTTCATGCATGGTTAAGCTCAGATTTGCAGGGTAGGTCATTCTGAGTTTCACTGCTCTTTGGAACATATTATTCTATTCCCTCCTACATTTTCTGGTGGGTGCAGAATAGTCTAATATTATTCAAATTTCTTTTCCTTTGTATTTGAAAGTCTTTCTCCTGATCACTTGCAGAACTTGTTTCTGAAATGAATAGTTCAATTTAACCACTATGTCTTGAAATTTGCAGCCTTGGGGTTTTCTCTGAAAGTGTCTATGAATTCTTTCAAATAGTATATTTCATTTTCTATGTTTAGGAGTTCTGGGCTGTTCTTTTCTGCTATTTCTTGCATAATGGTGTTAAGGATTTTTGTCTTGTCTTTTTTTCTTTTCTGGGAGAATTATGATCTTTAGGTTGTCTCTATATATTCTGTCTTCAAGATCAGTATGTTTTGCTTGCTTAATGAGCATATTTTCTAATGTTTTTGTTTTTTGCTTCTCTTCTTCTAAATTATTCTTCACTTCTCTATATTTGCATTGCCAATTTATTGTTCTCTCTTTTATTTCTTTGATGAGATTTGCCATGACAGATTACAGTTTTTCTATTTTACCCATTACTTTTGCTATTCAGGCCACAAATCCTATTCTTATCATTCTAATTTCTCTTTTGAATCACTCAAAAACAGTGCATTGGAGTTTCGTGTTTGACTCTTTTTCTACCAGGTCCTTTGTCTCATCAAGTGTTGGATCATTTTCCCTCGTTTTATAGTAGTTATTCATAGATGCCAGAACATGTTTACTAGATTTGAAGGACCTATTTTCTTCTGTTTTACCATTGATTTATCTGTGTATGTTCAAGATCTCTGAATTTTCTTCTTCCTGAAATCTTTGATAGTTTCAGTCTTTCTTTTCCATTTATTTTCCTTATCACTCACTTTCTGACTCCCTCCCCTCTGAATATGGTTTCTGTGGGAGCTGGATCTAAAAGAATCTTACTCAGTCTCCTCCTATGCTGGACAATTTATGGTTCACCAACCTAAGTCTCTGCCCCAAATGAATTTTTGGTTGTCAGAACTGGCCTCAGGTAGATTCTATGATTTTTCCTTCAGGCTGAGCGAAGTGCTGCACGGCTGACTCCTGTCCATAGTATCCTTATTGTCTCTGATCCTTGGTTCTCTAGCCCAAAACCAGCAATTCAGAGCTCTTAAGCACTAGTGCTATGGTGTTGTAGCCACTGGTGGGCTTTTGCTCCTAAAGGACTGCAACTATGCTGGCTGGCTGTCATGACACAGGCAAGTTTCTGTAGCTTGGAGCCAGCATCTCTCAGGAAAGAGGAAGGGAAACCAGGATGTGTAGGGGAATTTTGTTGTAAGCCTATGCCAGGTCCTTGAAGCTGCTAAAGCAGCCTTGCTGATGGTAGCACATGAGGTAGAGGAGGAGTATTGAGTAAAGTCAGGATTAGTGAGAGTCAGTTATGGGTGTTTTTTGTGGGGGGAATTTAACTATATTTTGGATTCTGGCTGTCCTAGACCTAGAGATAGCTGAAATTGCTTTATCTTTTGCACATAATTTCTGTTTTGGAGAGATTTGCTCACGTGACCTGGAAGTTCAATGAGCATTTATTATATGCTTACCATGTATACACTGTGTTAAGTGCTGTGGAAACAAATTTAAAAAGTAAAAAATACAAAAATGTTTCTTGCCCTTAAGGTATATATTTTCTAATGGGAGATGGGGAATAACATATAAATAGCTAGTCATATATACAATCAGAATATAGTTCCCCTATACATATCTATCTATCTGTACATGCAATATATCAAAAATGTCTTATGTTATATGTAATATTATACAACTATTGTTCCCCACTTGTGAAAAGGACTTGAATTTATCAAGGGCAATTAGAGCAACTCTCTTTCACCCTCTCCTTTACCATCTCAGTTTTTGTGGAGAGTGGCTCAAGTTTAAAAGGGGATGCTACAAAGCTTTTTGTGACCCCAAGTGCTTCCAGTGAAGAACTTCTTTGGCCAATGTAGATCAGCACTTCTTCAGGAATTTATATTATTAGAAAATTGCCCACAGTGCTGAGAACTTAAATGACTTGCCCATGGTCAGCTAAGCATCAGAAGTGGAAGATGAAGGCGAGTCTTCCTTTCTCTTAGGCCTGCTTCCAAACCACTCAGTGCCTCTCAGTAACTATCACAGTTAAGGAGTGGATAGATGACCTTTGTTTCTATTGTAATGGGAAAATATATAAATTTCATCCTTTGGAAAACTAACATGGAGACCTTTAAAATGAATAGGTTCGATTACTTCTTAGGTTCCTTTAAGCTCCATAATCTAAGATCTAGTTTGTGAAACTGCCAGTTTGGGGGGAGGCAAGAACAGTGTGAAGGGAGCAATTTTTCAATAAATTTTTGTTTGAAATAGAACAAGAAAGGTGGTGAGTGGTTGGCAAAGTTGATTTTCCAGTAATCTTTATTGGTAGATTACTATATTAGATAACATTGGGTTGAAATCACACATTTGAAAACTGGAAATTAAGCCGAGTTGTGAAGGATTAGATCAGATACTCAGATCTGGGTTAAATGTGTTGGGCCTAGCATTATAGCTCAGGTTCTCTCTTTGTTTTATTATGAGTCTGGACTACAGAGCAGTACAGGATCTGACTATAGATCCACAAATACTCGTGGGAACACCTGAACTCCTTTATTTTGAGGCAAATGGAGGTAAATGACTTGCTAAGGGTCACTTAGATAATGAATGTCTGAGGTCACATTTGAACTCCTGTCTTCATTACTCCAGGGCCAGTATTCTATCCATTGTACCACCTAGCTGCCCCAGGAACACATGAATCCTTGACCACCTCTTCCAGTGTGTCAGTGCCGAGTACCACAAAGAAAAAACAGGGGAACATGAAGGACTATTAAACCAACCCAGCTGAGCAACTGAAAACTTCCTAGACCCTTCCTTGGTTATTTTTTCATAGTGTCTCACAGAGACAATCCCCCACCTCCACCCCGATCACACACACACACACACACTCACACACACACACACACACAATTGTGATTTTAATAACTTATCAGCCAATTTGTCATATCTATATCACCACTGATTATATCAATGACCTGGTCTACTTCCTCTGCTTTACCTAAGGTGCAGGTAGACCTTCTGGAATTCATTTGCAGTACCTAGCCATCTTCCCAAACCATTATAGCCATTGATAGCTACCCTACAACATATGAGACAGACACATCATTTTAGGAGTGAAAAACAGATGGTGAACTAACTAGGCAGAGTGGGTAATTGGACAGGAAAAATTCAAGAATATGGATAATATATGCTAAAAAAAAAAAACCCTGGAAGAAAGTATAGATTCTATATGCTACCCAAGAAGATTATTCTCTTCCTTCCTTCCTTCCTTCCTTTCTTTTAGCTAACCTTTCCCTAAATTTTCCTAAATAATTTCCTAAAACTTCCTCTCAGTCTTGACCCTGGATAAAAGCCTGATGGTGTTTTCCTTTAGCTTTGGTTAAAGAAAGTCCATGATTCAGAATCTGACCATTCCTGGTAAAGCATGGTGACTCCAGATGGTTGCTCTTGGCAGTCAACGCTGGTTGTGAACTCAGGCATGAACTCAGAAAGAAAATGTTCCCCAGTAATGGCCCACCCAGCACTATCTGCAGGCCTAGTTTGCAAAGGGAAAACTCAGGTTCAGACCTAGATATCCAAGGACAACAAAGGAGACCAGAAGGAAAATACTTAGTGTCTCGCAATCTATTACTAATGGTGGCCAACATTTCTATGTTCCAAACAAGCTGTGTGCTTACTCAGCTCAGTAGAGGATTGCAGGGGGGAAGGGGGAGGGAAATTCTCACCATTTCTCGCTTGATGGATTTTGTGAATGATGTCAGTGCAATTCCTATTTAAAGTACATCATCCATGAAATACAACAAAGTTGTTATGGACCAATCAATGTCTGCCTTTTTAAAGTTTGGAGGTTTTGTTTTTGTTTCCAAAACAGCTGATGCCATGAAAAAAAAAGATTAATCTTAAACTCTGTTCTTGGCTAATGAGTCCATATTTATGTCCTGCTCCCTAGAAAAAGAGTTCATGGGGATAAGGGGATGCATCCTCTTCAGTTTTGTGCTAACTGCAAATTCGATAAGCCTTCTATCTATGCCTTTATCCAGGTTGGGGAAAGGGACTTACAGAAAGGAGTCAGCTAAATATTATAGTGTGATGGGGCAATCTTACCCAGAACACTTGGGAAATGAAATGACTAGTCAAGGATAGTGATTGTTATTTTACAGGTCAGTCAGGAGAAAATCTAGACTCCCAAGAATGTGATTTGATAATCAAGTAAAGCAAAGGTGTCATCATTTCCCAGAGGTTTCTAGGTAGCCACTTTGACCTGCCATTTTACCATGATAGTAGGGAAAAAAAAAGAATTTTTATTGAGGAAAAGAGTCAAGTCAAAGAAGGAATATGACGACAGCTCAGAGGTGGATAGTGTGATGATAATGGAGAAGGGAAAGAAGATAGAACTACTCAACTCTTATTTTGACTGCTTCCTTTGCCAAGGAGAATATTCTTTTCATTGGAAAGGACAGAACAAAAATTGTTTCTGAATAGCTGAAATACAAAATAAGTGTTAAAGAAGACTGGCCAACAAGGACTCAGTCCTAGAAACATACACAGAGAATACACATGGATGTTTAATGAGCCCACTTTTGGAAGTTCATGATGACATGGAATAAAGGAGCTTGGCTCTCCACTTCAGAATATGCACATGTATTTTCTGATTGTTTCCTGTCTATTTATTGTATAGTGTTTTTGATAGGCTGGTGAGTTGGAATTGAACATGTATAAAAAAGGAACTGACTGGTTGATTTAGTCTTCCTTTTTCCTGGTTGCATTTGGCTGAGAGGATAACAAAGCCTCAAGGTGGGGAGAGAGACCTCAAGACTTTTGTCTTTCTACGCAGGCTGCTGCCACATGACCTGTGAATGCATGACCAGGCTGATGCTTCTGTTCTTGTTGGGTCTGTTCTGACCTGGTCTTAGATGAAGAAGTGTTGGAGATAAAATGAACTAGACTATGACTTAATGAAGGCTGGGGAGCCTCCAAAGGTCCAGTGATGGGGATCCACGGCAGAAACTGTTGTAGCCACCATACCTGAGCTGGTTAATGTTCCAGTGCAGCCCTGAGGAATAATCTATGAGATCAAGCCCAGCAGTAAATTAACCTGGAAGCTGACATACCAAGTCCTACAGGACAGGTGTGACTCATCCAGTGGCTTTGTTGCATCTGGAGGTGAACTTGGGGGTGACAGAAGCTTTGTAGCAATCCCTTTATGTTTCAGTCCTCTCTCCCCAGAGACTGAGGTGAGAAAGGGGAAAGTATAAGAGAACATGTAGTTGCCTCTCAATAAGTTCAGGTATTTACTTTGCACAAGTCAGGAATAATGGATATATGATATGGCACATAGTATCAAAAACATTTTTGATATATTCTTTAGTTTTGCCAAAGTTTTTTTCCCTTTCTTCATACTTTTTTACAAAAGATGGCTCTTTGAAAAATGGTGGAGAGGAAGAGATTCACTGGGAAATTTAAAAATAAAATATATCAACATAATTTATTGTTATTTTTTTAATTATAGAGAATAGAATCAGGAAAATGTTCTGAATTTCAAAAAGGGAAAATAATGAAATCCACAAAGTATATAGGCCAATAAGTTTGACTTTGATTCCTGGCAAAATTCTAGAATGAATATGTTTATGAGAGAATGGACCTCTTTAAGAAAGGAGATCACTA
The DNA here is from genome assembly GCA_028627135.1 of Pseudochirops cupreus. Lineage (NCBI taxonomy): Eukaryota > Metazoa > Chordata > Mammalia > Diprotodontia > Pseudocheiridae > Pseudochirops > Pseudochirops cupreus. Next base: position 285,272,475 of record CM053583.1, on the reverse strand, counting down.
AGAATGCAGTGGTCATAAAGAGCTAGAATGGGGTTTTTTTGGTTTGGTTTGGTTTGGTTTTTATCAAGAATAGGTCATATTAGACCTTCTTCTAGGTTGAGGGATTCTTAACTTGGGGTCCACAGAACCCCAAGGGATCCCTGGTATCTATCCATGGATATATTTCAGGGAATCTATGAATTCAGATGGGGAAAAATACATCTTTATTTTCACTGATTGCTAACTGAAATTTAATATTTCCTTCCATTATGAATGGTGGTAATAAACATTCTGAGAAGTCTTCACCAGACTTCCAAAGCAGTCCATGATAAGAAAAAAAAAGTTGAAACCTTGCCTTAGACAAACCTCACTGCCTTTTTTGATGAAGTTACTAAATGAGTGGAACAGAAGAATGTTATAGATATAATTTACCTAAATTTCAGCAGAGTATTTGACAAAGTCATGCTATTCTTATTTGTAAGATGGAAAGTAAGTGGATTAAGTGTATACTTAGGTAGATTTGGAACCAAATTAACAAGTAGTCCCAAAGAATTAATGTTGTAAGGAATTTAGAGGATGCCCTAGGTATTTGTGTTTTACTCTGTGCTATTTAAAATTCTTTTAAGGCATTCTTCTCCTCATTGGGCCTCTTTTGCCATTTGAGTAATCTGTTTTTTAAGGTGCTATTTTCTTCAGTCAGGTTGTTGACTCTCTTTTCATGATTTTCTTGCATCATTCTCATTTCTCTTCCCAATTTTTCCTCCACTTCTCTTATTTGGTTTTCAAAATTCTTCCTAAGCTGCTCTATGGCTTGTAACCAGTCTACATTTTTCTTGGAAGCTTTTGGTGTAGGAGTTCTGATTATGTTGGCTTCCTCCTGTTTGATGCTTTGATCCTTTTTGTCCCCAAAAAAGGAATCTAAATTTGGATTGCTGTTCTTACTTTGCTTCCTTTGCCTGCTCATGATGCCAGTCAGTTACTTGACTTTTTAGCTGTATGGAACTCTGCTTCCAGAGGGGAAAGCTCTGTCCCAAATGGCTGGGGTTTTCACAGCTGCTGGAGCTATTAGGAGGCTGCTACAGCCCCCACCAGCTTTGGCTCACTGAAAATGCACCCCAGGGCCACCACCCAAGACCAAAATTCTGATCCAGGCAGCTCAAAGCAAGAGCACTTAGCCTCTGAATGATCACTTGGCCCCCCTGCAACCTGCAGGCCACCAGCTCTGAAGTAGCCACATGCAGGCGGATGCAGGGTCACTGCTTCTGCTGCTTTCTTGCCCTGGGAGTGGATGGCCAGACCCACTTTTCTCCCCCAAATTTAGCTGAGTTCCACTGACCTTTCACTTTGTCCTTGTTTCTCATGGGTTGATAATTCTGGAAACTTGCTATTTAAAATTCTTATAAATGATTTGGATAAAAGGATAAGTGAAATGTTTATCAAATATGCAAATAGAATGAACTGGAAGGTAGAGTGAATGTGCTGGATGACAGAAATGAATTATATTTACTAAGATGGATCATAGGATGATGTTTAAAGTTAGAAGGGTCTTTAGATGATACAGAATCCAACCCCCTCATTTCACAGAGGATGAAAACAAAGCACATGGAGGTTAAGTGACTTGTACACAACCAAAAAGATTCTAGGGTGGGTTTTGAACTGGGTCTTTCCGACTTCCAGTCCAGTGTCCTATCCATTACATCACACTTAGGAGCAACTGTAGACAAAAGGAAGACAAATTGTCCCTATGTGCAGATGACAGGAGGGTATACTTAACAAACACCAGACAAGCAGCAAAGGAACTAATTAAGACAATAGCTTCAGCTTAATAGCTTCAGCATGGTAGCAGGATACAAAAATAAATCCCTCCAAATCATCAGCATTTACAAATAACAGTAGCAGAAGCCAGGAATCGATGATAATAAGAAATATTCAATTAATATAATTATAAAAATTCATCAAGTGTCTGGAGTTAACTTATCAAGACACATGCAAGATTTATATAACCACAATCACGTAATATTCTTCATGAAAATAAAGGGAGACAAGTAATTGAAAGATATTCACTGCTTGAGGTTTAGGTTGTGCTAATTTGATAAAAATGACAACACTACCTAAATTAATTTATAAATTTAGAACTAAGTCAAATTCCAAGCGGATATTTCCTTGAACAAGGAAAAAATAATAACAAGAAACAGATGCAATCAAAAATAGCAGCCCAGTCTTTGACAAATAAACCCTCCAAAACCTCAAATATTGGGAGGACTTTTTTCTTGACATGAACATGAACTGATGGGGAAACTGAAAAGGAGCTAAGCAAACAACAGATTTAGACTAACATCTTATGCTATAGATTACAACATACTGAAAATTGACAAATGACCTATATGTAAAAGGTCATAGCGAAAAAAATTAGAATACAGCGAGATCAAGTACGTTTTACAACTACAATTAGGGAGAGAACATTTAAGCAAATGAGATAAAGATAAAATAGATCATTTTTGCTACATTGAATTTAAAAGGTTTTGAATGAATAAAATCAACAAAAATTAGGAGAAAACCAGTACAGTGAAGAAAGTATTTGCATCAAGCATCATTGATAAAAGTTCAATATCCAAAATGTATAGATCATAGACACAAATATGTCATATAAGAGACATCCCCCCAAATTATTCATCTAAGGATATAAAACAGTTTTCAGAAGAAAAATTGCAAACTCTGACTGACCATATAAAACATATTCCAAACCATTAGTATTAAGAGAGAAACAAATCAACCAATCAACCAATGAGCGTTTATTAAGTCCTTATTAAATGCCATGCACTGTGCTATGCACTGCAGCCATAAAGACAAAAATGAAAACTGTTTTAACACTAGGACTTTAAGTGCTATTGGGGGAGGCAATATGTACATAAATGAGTACAGCAAAACAAAGGATTTTTTTTTGTAGGAGACAGTAATAGGTTGGGAGTGGAGGAAAGGGCCAGGAAAGGCCTCATGCAGAAGTTAGTGATTGAACTGAACTTTGAAGGTAACCAAGGGTTCTAAGAGGTATTGGTGAAAAGGGAATGCATTCTGAATGACTGTCTGTGTAGCTGGAAATGGGAGATAGACTGTCATGTATGAGGAATAGCAAGAATGCAATTTTGGAAGATCTATCGGAATGCTGAAAAGTTAGGTTGGAATAAGGTTGTAAAGGACTTTAAATATCAAACAGAGGAATTTAAATATGATCTTAGAAGCATTAGGGGGCCTGGAATTTATTGAGTACGGTAAGTCAGACCTGGCTTGTGGAGCATGGACTGAAGAAGGGAAAGATTTGAGGCAGGAAGTTCACTTAAAAGGCTACTGCAATAGCCCAGGTGAGAAGTGATAAGGAAATAAACAAAGATTTGCAGAGTGTTTTACGTGTTTTGTTATCCCATTTGATCCTCACACTGACTCTATGAAATATTGTTATTGTTGCATTTTACAGGTAAAGAAGGTGAGGCTGAAAAAAGTTCAGTGGATTGACCAGAGTCATAAGCTTAGTAAATATCAGAGACCGGATTTGAAATCAGGGCCTCATGACTCCAAATCTTTAAGACACATAGATAATGGAATATACTTCATCATTTAAGAAGAGGAATGGAAAACTAATGGGGCAGGATATTTATATTCATTGTCAGATATAATTATTGTATCAGATTGGGGGGGGGGGACTTAATTGTTTTTCCTTATCTCAAGGGATGCTTCATTTGGGGAAGAGAGTGAAGTGAATGTGAGCTAAAGACAGAAGGCATCTATAAAACATTTTAAAAACTTTTATAAGTATAAATAGTATAATAATATATGATATATTATACTATAAATGATATTGTATCATATCATATCATATCATATTATATTATAATAAAAGTGTTACACAGATTCAAAAACCAATTCCACAACTTCAATATGGTGATGGTGTAGCTACATTCACATGAAAAAATTTGAGAGGTTTTAGTGGCTAGTAAACTCAATATTTCTCAATAATGGGATATAGCTGGCAAAAAAAATCCAGTGCCATTTTAGAATAGTCTAGGAAAGGAAAGTGACGGTCCCAATATTTTCTGGCCTGCTCTGACTACATCTGTAGTACCATATTCACTTTTGGGTACCACATTTTAGGAATAACATTGATAATCTGAAGAGTATCAGAAAGGAGTGTCAGGATAATGGAAGACCTTGAGATGATTTTATATGAGATCTGTTTGAAGAAACTAGGAACATTTAGCTTGGAACAAAGAAGACTTAGGGGGACAGGGCCACTATCATCAGGAATTTGAGGTGCTATCATGTGGAAAGGGTATTAAATCTGATCTGCTTGGTCCCAGAAGACCAATGGGAGGAAGTTGTAGATATAAGGAAACACTTTCTAATAATTAAAGATATTCCAAAGTGGAATGGACTGCCCCCAAAAGGTCATCAAGCAAAACTGGGCCATTACGGGGAATCTGTGTCCCCTGGGTAACTTCCAATTCTCAGATTGTGAAAATAGTACCAGACTGAAAACTCTACTGGATGGTAGCAGGACCAGTAAACTTCACCATTTACAATCATTTTCATTTTGTTTTGTCAATTTTATAATTAAGAAATAAAGATGCATAAAATCAATTGGTCCACAAGTATTTTAAGTGTCTGGCACTTTGTTAAGCACTGGGAATTTTTTTAAAAAGTCGAAATTGTCCTTATCATCACCAACAACAAAATAACAAACTGCAACCTCTTCTAATTTTTATGATTGTACAAAAATATTTTGTTTTACATAGTTCCATTCCTTTTCTTTAAATTAATCGGCAAGTTTTTAGTGAATACCCCTATAGTGGTTTTCACTATGGGATTAGACTTGTGCTAGATTTTCTGTTGGATGCAGAAAAAGTAGAAGACACAGTCCCTTCCTTCAAAGAGTTGACATTCTAACTGGAAAAATAAGACTAACCCACATGAAAATATTCAATGCATTCCCCTGCCCCCAAGAGTCATTATAGACACAATTTAACCCAATCATGGATCCATCTTCTAGACATCACCTTCATTCTATTCTCCCTGCTTTCAAGCTTCCACACCCAGCCAGAACTTAGGCTCCCACTTCTGAGACCTTGAACTTCTGATTAGTGAGTAAAGAGATAGCACCAGAAGATATTGGTTGGTGCTGTAGCTTCAGAGGTATGAGTCGCCTCTCCACAATGTGACCTAGCCATGAATGTTCCTCATGTGTGAGCCTCTTATGTACAATGCCTATGCATGAACCCTGCCCCCTCTAATAGAATTTGTGCAAGAGTGTGCCTTCAGTTTATGGGGAAAACATTCTATTTCAAATTTTCATACCATGCTTAATACCACATTCTTACTAATTCAATAAATACCTTTGCTTTAAAACTAATTGTATCCTTTTGGCTGACTCAGAGACAAAGTAAACACAGTGGTTGGGACTTCATAGTTATGGCTTTAAGTGGATGTAGACCCTATGCATATTTTAAAATTGGGGTAGCTATTCTGGAGACACCAGATATAATACACAGGGGCCCAATGTGCCACAACAGTCTTTTGGCAATGAAAGCTATTGTAGCTCAGATGTGGCCATTACACTCACCCATGGAGGCAGTTTAGTCCACAGTTGTGGCATCTAGAATAACACCCACACTCCCCTTCTCTTTCTGAACTGTGTCACTAATTACAACCTTCCCCCCACATCAGCAGGTCCTGGGGTTTTCCTAGAGTTTATGTTTGGAGAGGAGGAAAGGTTAGAAGAGTGGTCATAGGCCCTACCATGTGGCTACAATTCACACTCTTTCTCAGGGTCCTATGTGATAACGCAGGTGTAGTGGTGATGGGGGAAAGTGATAGTGGAAGGTCACACACATGTAGGTGACCTTCACTTCCTACTACTTTCCAATACAACTCCTGAGCCCATACTGGTATGCTTCCCATTTACACAAAATCAGTCAACGTGATACTATTCAGTAAGTCAGTCAACACATATTTATTAAGCACCTATTATGCGCCAGGCACTATGCTAGGCACTGGAAACAAATGTAGCAATCAAGGATAACATAAAGAGATTAAGAGATTTTTTTTTTCAAATGCATACAAGGAGACAAGGGTAAAAACAGAAGTCAGATAGAAGTGACAGTGGAGAAACAAGCCTGAAACATCATGAATTAAACCTCACAACACTCCCACATACAGGTGAATCAATGTTTTTTGGTAGTACCAAATTACAGAGTGGGAGCATGCATCAAAGGCAGAAACAGAAAAAGAAGATAGAGGGGATCGAGATATGTTGTACCCTAATCAAGGCAAAGACTAACAATGAAATTAAAATAACTCCAATGGTCTTTCAAGAAGACGAGATCCTACAGGACAATGAGCAAGAAAGCAAAGAGAGAAATTGAACAGGGAAGAAAGAAATAAGGAAATTTCATTTTAGAGATAGGAGGGGTGCTACTAATTCAGGGAAGAAGTGGGATACTCAATAAAGGGAGATTAGGACCTTAAAATGGGAATAATCTACAAAGATTTGGTGCTTAGAGAGAACACACATCCTGCCTCAGGAGAAGGAGAATCAGAGTTCCTAGAGGCAACCGACACCTGATAAAATAGGAGGGCATGAACCTCTTGGGTTCATGGGCAAACAGGGCAAAAATGACCATGGGGAAGGGAAATCAATAATGAACTGCACAATTAGGGTCATAGTAAAATTCCTACCATGGGGCAATATTGTCTCCATCACCTGAAGGGATTGGTATTTCTGTAAGTAAGGCACGACAGAAAAAGGGGCCAAGGAATAAGACCTATAAGACAATAATATAAAAATTGTTAAGAAGAAAGACAGGTTCCTTAAAAGCTTTAATTCATTGAGAAATACAAAAATTAAAGAGGGATTAAATAATTACAAAGTCTATGAATGAAAGAATAAAAACCGAATATAGACAGAAAAAGTAGATAAGTAATGCAGAGAACGAGGGAAAGAACTTTTTTTAAAATAAGGTATGAAAATGACATTTTAACAACTAACAAACAAAACAAAACTCAACTGATGGGGGGAAATAGAAGGGATTAAACGATAGGAAAAAAGTAAGCTTGAAAAGCAATTAATAAGTAAAGCTCCAAACCTAGGGAAAGGGGTACCAAACTGGAAGGAAGAAAGGGTTGAGAATGAGGGAAAGAGCTAATGCTAATCAAAAATAACTGGGAAAACTTAGTGCTGTGTTTGGAAGAGGGAAAAATCCTAATTTGAAAGGAAAAAAATAGAGTAAAATAGAGAACTCTAATAAGTTTAAATGCAAATGGACTAAACAGTCCAATAAAATGAAAAAGTCACAAACTGGATAGGAAAACAAAATCCCACAATGTATTGCTTACAAGAAATACATTTTAAAAGAAAGTACATACTTAGAATAAAAAATGAAGGACTGGGAAAAAAGTTACTATGCAAAAATAAAAATAGGAGTTGCAATCGTGCTATCAAACAAAGGAAAGACTAACATTCAAATAAGAATGGAATACAAAGAAACCTACATTATGCTGAAACAAAATCAACAAGCCAGTATCGATATTAAACTGTGCTCCAAGTGTCTTAGTACCTAAATTCATAAAGGAAACATTCATTCTACTATAAAATATAATAGTTTGCCTATAAATCTGGGTTACACTTTTACCAATGCATATTGTCCATGAAGAAAGAGTAGGCACAAATGGAAATTCTACAAGTAATTCTCAACTCTTGACTGCAAGTTACGATGTCCCTGGTCCCTTAAGCAGCTATACTACGCAAAGCCTCTCCCCTCCAAGCCATTTCCTTTCCTGGTCCCCTCTTGATCAGTAAAACTAGACTTCTCTTCTTAAGCCAATGAAGCAATGACAAGTTTTTAAAGTTTAACAAGACGCTGAGAAAAATGATGTACTCTATATCAACATTGACCTTACTCAGTGAAAAGCAGTTCCCCTAAGCCAGATAACTGAAAAGTTCTTCAGGTTGACTGACTGTTTCATTTTGGTCTCCGTATCCACAGCATCCTTATTTCTTTCTTCCCTGTTCAATTTCTCTCTTATTTATTAACCCAGCTAGTTTTTCAGTAAAAAGGATTCCACTTTCTCCAATCAGCTTCCAGTAAGGCAAATTCTCTTCTACAACAGGTGCAACACACAGCAAACCAGATACGAAGCCTGCCTTTGCCCCTTTATTTTTCCCTCTCAAACCACAGAAGGCAGTAGAAAGCAACCGGATACCCCTGAAAAGTTTCTTCTTTCTCAGGCTGTAGATATAACTGGAGAGCAATAAGTCAGTCACTAAGCATTTATGAAACTCTTACTATTTGCCAGGTACTCTATCCAGTGCTGGGGATAAAAAGAAAGGCAAAACCTTTTAGGAAGCTCACATTCCAATTGGGGAGAACAACATGTAAATAACTTTGTACGTACAAGATCTATACACTGAAATGAAAAGCAATCTCAGAGGAAGAGGATTAGCAGCAAGGGGAAGGGATAAACCAGGAAAGGTCTCCTGCAGAAGATAGGATTTGAGTTGAATCTTGGAAGAGCCCAGGGAAGCTAGAAGTCAGAGGTGAGGAAAAACATTCCAGGCATGGAAAACAGCCAGTGCTAAGATAGCTCTATACACAGCAGTAACAGGATTCAACTCTTTCAATCAGCACAGCAACTGAAGAATTCTCTCAGCTAATTCAGTATTCCTCCAGTCAATCTGCTAAGAATTTCCTTTCTTCCAAACATCAGGCTCCCAGCAAAGCAGCTAAAGAGCCCATCAGTCAGATGTCTCAGCTAGAAACCGCTTCCATCATAGCCTTCTATGTCTTTTTGTGACTCTTCCTACATTCAGCTTATTTACTCTTTTGTTTATCTCTTCCTCTTGTTTCTTCTCTGGCTTCTAATGACTCAAATCAATGTCTTCTTATGCACGATTCATCTTTAATTTATGATATAAAACTCAATAATTCCACCCCTTTCTGTCAGGTGTGATATCAGGCATTGTACAGCCTTCCCATAACCTCCAAATAGTTATTTGAATTTCAATTTTTCAGTTATAATTTTCAAAGCTTTAAAAAAAAAACCACCCATGCAAATTACCGTGATACCCTGCAGCCACCATTACCTTAGTCATTGTTCTACCTTCAGACTAGTCCATTCATCTGAAGGGCAGATTTTTATCTCAACATTTTATTGGAGATGCTGTTTCTTCTTAAGTTCTCAGTTTTCCTTATGTAAATGTTCTTTTTCTGTCCTTTTCAGGAACCAAACCGTTCATATATGAAAGTGGTGATATCTTGTAGTATCATTATTGCTAGGAAGTATAGAAAAATCAGAAATAGAGAAGTTATGCAAGATTTGGGGTCAGATGTTCTAGGTTCAAATCCTGACTCTTGAATGACTTTGGGTAAGTTACTTTACCTCTCTAGGTTTCATTTTCCCCACATGTAAAATAAGAGGGTTGGATTAGAATGACCTCTAAGGTCTCTTCCCATTCTAAATCTGTGATCCCATGATATATGATAAGAATTTTCTGTTGAAAAAAAGATTTGAAGGCTTTGAATGTATCTGCTACTGGAATATGGGGAGGGGGGGATCTTTTTGGTAAGCAGCAATAACTATTGGGAGTAGCACAGGATGACAGAATTGGGTCCCTTCTAAAATACATTTTCACTCTCCCAGGTTTTGAAAGTTTATGTCAAGATTCTTGCAGTCTAGGTTGGAAAGATTTCTTATTTGCTTGGGTGTGATGATTCCCAGTCCTGGAGTAGGTAAACTGATTAGAATTCACATTTCATCTTTGATTAGCCTTAGTCACTGCAACTGCCAAAAATGAGGATTTGAGAGTTATAGAACAAAGAAAATGTTTTTCCTTCAACCTTTTTTTAATCAATGTAACACAGCTTCAGGGGCTGTTTCCCTAATTCTCTTGCTTTAGCAGGTCAGGTCTCTAGTGATTAGCTGATTATGACTATTCCCCAGAGTTTTAGGGGATAACCTTGAGGGCTGATGAGGTTTCTATTATTATAGCTCCCAAGACCACCACCAATGTGCTGCCCATTATCAAAAAGAATCAGTTGAATTCTATCAGATTTTAGAAAAGGTGTTTAATCAGAACAACTGATATAAAATAATACTCTCAAAAGAGGGCACACTCTCCCCTTGAACACACAAGGCCCATAAGGAAAGTGGGGTCAAACTTAAAAGTACAAAAGTAGTCAGGCACATGTGTAGAGAACATGTAGGAATGGGTACCTCAAGATTTTTAGTGTTAAGAATCCTTTTCTCCTTTTATGGTGTCCTTGTGAAGTTTCCCTTAGGTATAGTTTTGTGCTGGATTTTGAGGATATAGCCATAACCAACATTTCTCCATGCCGTAAGGCTTCATGATCCTTGAAGGTGCCCCTATGTTGAGCTGTCTTTCTATATCTGTCTGCAGGTATTTTCTCTGTCATTGGCCACTGACATTCCATTAACATACAAGATAAAGTCATGGAGATAACATTTCTTTGGCTGTTTTGGACAATGCTACCTTTTCTCTGTTATTCACACATAGCTTATCTACTACAGTAGATTTTTAATCTTTACCTCCACAATTCATTTGAATCTACCCCCCACACACACTCACTCACCTGACTGCCACCCTAGTGAACATTCTTTTCACCTCTTTCTTGGACTATTATTTCAATTAATCAGTTGACTAGCAAATATTTAGACTGGAGATTGCAGAAAGCATTTATTAAGTGCTTACTATGTGCTGGGAACTGTGCTAGGGATAAGAGATAGAAACTGGAATTGTGATTTCATTGATATAGAGAACTACCACATAAGGAAATTCCCTCTATCAAAGCATGGCAGCAGTTTCTCCAAAAAATTTTAATCTTAGACAGAATGAGAGTTCCTCACCTGTTATGCAAAATCCCCAGGAGGATAAGAAGTTTGTCAAGAGATTACAGGAAGTATTTGACAAATAACTACATTATCCTATTGAAATTTATTAATCTTATTTTATTTCTTATGTGCATATTTATGGTAGATGGCAGAATTTATATCCTTTCATGCTGAATGATGTATGAGATGTTTTATTGAAAGCCAAGGGGTATAGGGATTAAAAAAATTTTTTTATCCCCTGGGCTACTGCATTAAGAGCTTTAATGACTTGCCCAGTCTACTTACTCACTGGCTAAATGATTTCTACTCACAGTGAATAGACATCAGAGACAGGACTTTTTCAATCCAGGTCTGACTGGATCTGAGACCAATTCTTCATCCATTAGGCTATACTGTTTCTCCACTGTGTTAGGGACAATGCTAAGTGCTAGATTTTGGGCGTGAGTGACTGGGAGGATGGCGGTACCTATGACAGTAAGAGGGAAATTGGAAGAGGGCAGGGTTCAGGGATAAGAGAATAAATTCAGCTTTGGACACAGTTGAGTTTAAGATATCCACATGCAGCTACATCGTCCTTCCTTGTTCAGCAAGCTCCAGTGTTCCCTATTACATCCAGGAGAAAATGCAAATTCCTGTTTGGCTTTTAACACCCCCCACAATCTGGCCCCGGTCTACCTTTCCAGAATTACTGCAGTTCAACTTAACTGAACTGTTTGCTAGTCTCAGTAGCTTCTTTCAAGACCAAGCACCACCTTTTACAAGAAGCCGGAGTCCCCTCAGAGTCTTCCTCCTGAAATTACTTTGTATATCTTTTATTGTTAATTTCAATGTATATATTGTTTCCCCCCAGTAAAATTTAAACTCCTTGAGGAAAAGGACTGTTTCATTTTGGTCTCCGTATCCACAGCATTTAGCACAGGGACCTGGCACATTTGCTGTTGTTCAGTCGTTTCCGTCGTGTCTGCCTCTGTGACCCCATTTGGGGCTTTCATGGCAAAGATACTAAAACGGTTTGCCATTTCCTTCTCCAGCCTGGCACAGAGGAGCCTGATAAATGCCAGTTGAATTGAATTGCTAACTAATTTAAAACAATATAGAATCCAAGATTCTCCTCAAATCAAATATTTGTTGGATGGCAAAGAACTGGTGGAAATGTATATGGCGTGATCCCATTTCTTTCTATAACGCTTCAAATTGGTTTGGTTTAGGGACAGCAAGGCATTAGGAAAAAGAACACTGATTCTTGCTTTAGAAGACCTAGATTCTGATCCCGACTCTGCCCATTGCTACAGGGCTTCAGTCTTCTCATCTGTAAAATGGGGTTCGGGGTTGCATCCACTCTAAATTTTATGATTGGATTAAAACCAGTTTCCAATCCGCCCCCCTTCTTCCCTTACACTGATAGCTCGAGGGTGACACCTCGTGGTGGCCAAGGAGGTGATCTGGCCCCATTCTGGGCCAGTCTTTTTGGGCTGCGCTTTTAAAAATTAAAATTAGATCATCTACAAAATGGATGACAAAATGGACTGTGCGGTTAGACTGGCGTGACTCAGTAAGGAGAGATACATAAACAACTCTCTGTCCTGCATACGGCAGCCAACCTCCGTCACCAGCTCCCAAAATACAACAGAATTAACAGGGAGCTTGCGACTCCTCTAAGTGACTCCTCCCTCAGGCGCGCCCGAGCCAAGGCAGCAACCTGCGCGTGCGCACAAGGGGCCCTCGTCTCCGGGACTCCTCTCACCCCGGTCGGGCCGAATGTGGCGCCGCAGGCCGGAAGTGCAGCTGCGGCTGGTTCCGGCTGCTGGGAAGGTATTGGGATGGAAGAGGTTCCGCAGGGTGAGCCCGGGAAGGGGACTTGGGCTGGGAGCGGGGCACTGCGTGGCGCGGGCAAGAAAGATTCTTAACAGTGGTTCTGTCTCTTCCAGACTGCCCCGGAACCAGCAGTGCCCAGGCGGGCAAAGGGGCCTCGTGTCAGGGATGTCCGAATCAGCGTCTGTGTGCCTCCGGGGCTGGCGCCGTCCCCGACCCGGGTGAGGACTGCACGAGGGGGCGGAGTGGGGGGAGTGGAGCCGAGGGGAGAATGGAGAGGGAAGGGGGAGCGGAGGAAGGAGGGGCGACAAAGGAGGAGGGGGCTGGTAGGGCTCGGAGGAAAGAAATGAAAGGTGCTAAGCGGGGCGGAGTCAGGAAAAAGGGGATAGATTTGGGGAAGAAAAAAGGGAGGGGTGTAAGAGACGTAGCTGGGGGTCTGGAAGGGCTTAGTTTGTGACGGGTTAGGATTTAGAATTTGTAGTATTATGCCCCACCCTCAACACACACACACACACACAATTTGCATATTTTTCGCCCCCATTAGATTGTGCCTTCCTTGAGGGCAGGTACTTTTTTGACTCCCTTTGTATCCCCAGCACTTAAGAGTGAATGAATGGAAACATTTCTTAAGCTCTAACCACGTGCACGTAGTAGGCATTTAATATATGGCTGAGAAATGGGTAGCCTTAGAGATCTGGCAGACAGAGGGAGCCCTTGTATACCTTAACCTCAAATCATGTTTTCTACAGCAATAGAGGAAATCAAAGAAAAAATGAGAACTGTGAAACACAAAATCTTGGTCTTATCTGGGAAAGGTGGTGTTGGCAAAAGCACTTTCAGTGCTCATCTTGCTCATGGCCTAGCAGAAGATGAAAGTAAACAGGTAGGAAGCCTTTTGAAAAAATTGGAAAGATCCATTTGCTACCTTCTTAAGTAGTTCTTGATTGGAAGCTTTGAACTCTTGTGAAAATGGATGCTGATTTCCCCTTACTTAGTGACATTATAACTTTCTGTTGATGTAATGTTTGATGTACTCTGGCATGTTCATATCATTTCACAAAACACTGAATTTAATGTTTCACCAACCTATAGTTTGGTGGATTCAGCTTCTGGAACTTTTGGGGTAAATCCATTGTGGGTTTGTTTGTTTTTCAGGTTTTAGATAGGAATACCTAATCTCCTATCCTTAACAGGCAAGCAGAGTGAATTTTTTACATATCTAGTATTGTATAGTGTAGGCTAATGTACAAGTTTGTATCTGCAAGTTTAGTGACAACCTTTGTACCTTATGTAGGATAGTCACATTTTAGAGGCTTTCAGTGAAATATCAGATTCCATCTACCAACAGCTAGTTGATTTAGCAAAGAATCTTTGAACTACAGGTTTCACATCTTTTCTCTGAAACCAGGGGACATGTGTTATGTGCCCAGGAAAAAATTCAGCCTGTTAAACACACCAAATCTAATTTCTTTTTTTTCTGAACTTCATTATACTTAGGTACTTGGCACCTTGTCCATACCTATATTGAGGGTGGGTGTTCCCTGTTCTGAACCAGATTGTAACCTAGTATATGATCGTAGTTGGTTGCTGTTCCTGGAAAAATTAATCCCTAGGTAATCAAACTTTTAGGGATGAGAATTTCCCAAATGATTTGAGATAGTCGTTTATAGCAAGCCCATCATTTATTTGGTGAGTCCCTACTTGTTAGTTCTAACCAGCTTGTTAGAATCTGTCAGGGTTTCTCTTTGCTGCCATGATAATAGTAATAATAAATTTCTGTAGTGCTTTAAGGTTTACAGAATGCTTTCTTTAACATAGGTTCCCAAATGGGGTGATACCCTGCCCTGGGGGACACTGGAACAGTCTAGGGGAGGGTGGTAGTAGCCTTGAGTGCAGTAAGGGGGCATTGAATAAAAATAAGGGGGCGGTTAGAAGCATAAGGAAAGAAGAAAATTTTGAAAAATTGTTCATACACATTTAATCTGTTGTGTAACAGTTAAAGTTGTCATCATTACATTTTCCAAATAAACACACAAAATGCAGGTTAAAACCTTTCAGTGGTCAAGTCTGCTGACAGGTCTGAACAAGCAAGCACTGGTAGGCAAGCATGTTGTCCATTATTGGGAAGTCCAGCATGCATTGGCAGGAATATGTGTGTGTCATTATTAGTTTATAATACAATACTATATGGTTACATGATGCAATATTGCATCATCAAAATTTCAATGCAGAAAAAACCCACAAGTTTACAATAAATTATTCAGCTTAAGATGTATCTTTTTAAATTATATTTTTTAAATGATGCAGGTTTAAAAAACATTAAAGGGTTAAAGAAAGTAGACTTCCAGGGGGGCCACTGAGTAATTTTTTTTTTAAAGGGAGCAATAGGCCAAAGAAGTTTTGGAACCTCTGCTTTATAACCTTGTGAGCTGAGTAGATAGTGAAAGTGTTATTCTTAGTACTATTGATCTGTCAAACAGTAGAAAGGCAGGTGAACCAATTTTTAATTTGTGGTGCAATATAAAAATAAGGTTTCATAAATCTTATGATGCTTTTAGCCCTTATATGATAGTTACGCAACATTGAGTTACACTGCCTCTCAGATGTTAAAATCAATGGGGCATTTATGAGTTATAAATCTGCATCCTAGGGGTGGCTAGGTGGTGCAGTGAATAGAGCACCCGTCCTGGAGTCAGGAGGACCTGAGTTCAAATCCGGCCTCGGACGCTTAACACAAAAAACTAGCCATGTGACCTTGGGCAAGTCACTTGACCTTAATTGCTCTGCCTTCCCCCCTCCAAAAAACAAAAGAAAAAAAATCTACATCCTAGTCTTTTGGTGGGAAAGTTAGGTCATTCAAGTTTCGTATATGTAAAATAACAATGTTGTATATACATACATATGCAGAGAGAGAACAAGAATATGAGCTTTTTGAGAGCCAATTGTCTTTTCTATTTCTATCCTCAACACTTAGCACAGCATTTTTGCGTATAGTAAGTGTTCAATTCATTCACGTAAATGTATATACATATATGTTTGTATTTGACTGGATGACTTCTAAGGTGTCTTCCAGATATAAATCTATAATCTTTGAGATGGCAAAGGAAAGAAGTTGGTCTGGTTTTGATGGACCAGCAGAGGGAGCTAGACTTAGAAAGCTGATCTATTTTATGAATATTGTGCTAATTGTAAACATATGTATGTTTTGTGAGAAAAATGAAAAGGAGGAACAAGAAATTATTATTGAACACATAAAAAGAGTTAAAAACAGGAATAAAGTTATAAGGAAGACTTCCATTTTGGAATGGAAACATGATTTTCAAAAATGAATATTTACCACCTTTTCTAAGGTTTACAGATTTTTAAATTGACTCATCTTTGAGGAAAGAATGCTACTTGGATTTAGGAAGCCTTCTGAGGTTGTGTCTGATTCGTTCTGGAGAGTTTTTGCAGAAGGTCTCCTTATTGAAACCATTAGTTTTAGATACGAACCCAAGTGCAGGCTCCGGTCATTGCTTACCAGGAAATCTCACAGAGCTCCAAAGTTCAGTCAGAGATTCAAGTACATTTTAAAGGGACATGAATGACTTGGTTCAGTCTGAGATCATTTTAGGACTAGACTGAAGTCCAGAATAGCTTCTGGAGTTGGTGAGGCACATAGTGAGCTTGTTTTCATTCTCTTTAGTATTTCTTTGTACTTGTCTAGATGCAGAAGATGAATGTAGTTACTTATAAGAATGTCCAAATTAACTGTTTGCTGTTTCCTTTCATGATTCTTCTTCCTCTATCCTCATTCACCTCCTGCTTTCTATCGTATGTTTGTACATTTGATTATGTAAATAACCTGACTCATTCATTGTTTCTAGGTTGCTTTGCTGGATATTGATATTTGTGGACCATCAATTCCCAAAATGATGGGACTAGAGGGAGAACAGGTATGACTTCTTGTATGCAATTATATATATTCTCCCAAGTCACATGCTGCAGTATATGCTTGAAACAATAGAACTGTGAATTTAGCATGTAAATTTTTATATGAATTAGTGTATTAAATCTGATAAATTTTGCTTATTCAGTTGTGTTTAAAATTTTAATTTGATTGAGTTTTCTTTAATATATTGTTATATATTGTAACAAAAAATAAAAGGAAAGGAAAACAACTTTTTAACAAAATCAGTGTATCACCTGAATCTGGCATGATATGTGATGTTCCACACTCAGAGTTCCTGATCTCTGCAAAAGAGAGAGGGAGTTACATTTTCTTCTCTCTTCAGGGAGAAGCTTAATCTTTAAAATTACACAGCATTCAGTTTAGGTTTTATTGTCTTTTCCATTTACACTGTAGTAGCCATTGTCTTCTTGGTTTTGCTTACTTCTCTCTTTATCAGTTTATACAAGTCCAACTATGCTTCTATGAATTCATATTTCTCATTCCTTACAGCATAGTGATAGTCCATTATAATCATATATCACATTTTATTTAACCACTCCCTAATTGACAGGCATCTACTTTATTTCTAATTCTTTGCTACCGTAAGAAGTCCTTTAGTGAATAATTTGGTACGTATGGAGTCTTTCTA
>CM053583.1:285225809-285254708 GCA_028627135.1 Pseudochirops cupreus | reverse complement strand
AGTGATTGATGACTGAATAAGTGACTGAGTTGATTTAGTGTGCCCCATGAGTGGAGAATTTTGACTATTGTACTTTGAGATTGAATTAAGGATTTTGTGAATGCTTGAGTTACTAAATGATTATTCTTTCTTCAAAACTTTGCGACCACTGTAGTGGAAACTATGTGGCCATTTTCTGTGATAAGTTGTTGTGAATGCTATATTTTGATTTTCTGTGATAAACTGTAACATTGTGAATGCTGTACTTTGATTTTCTGTGAATGTTTTGCTCTGATTTGTTATGGAACAGAGTGATCGCTATACTGTGTAATCAGAACCTTAAAAGCTGTTCACAGTAGCATTCTTCTGGAAAGCTGTTTGTGCATGGCATTACAGTAATATATACATTTTTGCATATATATGCATACATATATACATCTATGTGTGTGTGTATGTATATATATATATATATATATACACACACACACACACACACACACACACACGCATACACATATCTGGGGGTGGAAATCAACACACACCCTTATATATAAAGTATATATGTAAGGAAGAGAGGGCTCTACATATATAGAGAAGCCTGTCATTGTGTGACTCAAAGAGAGGCCGGACAGAAATCTCTAGCCTCTTCTTTCCCACCCTTCTTCAAGGAAGACTTTAATTTCTTCCAGGAGGGGAAGCAGGAGGTTGGGGGGAGGATCATTCTACTCTCCTCAGACAGAGAACATACTAGGCTAGAAGAATATCTACGTGTTCCCTTAAATGATTGGGTTTCATCCAACTTTTGATCACTTTGCCATTTGTAGGGGAAGAAGGAACCCCAAGCTCTATATGCAATACTCAACCACTTTCCCACCAATACAGTTCCACAATGAATATAGATAGCAAGTATCAGAGAAACCCATTTATCCACCTCAGCAAAATAAGAAACCAGAGAAGGTATACAAAGGAGAATATATACCAGACAACAAAGAGTGAAGGAGCTCTCCCATTGGAAGCAAGATAACTCAGCTTGATCAAGAGAGAGTTCTGGGGAGAGAAACTCCCCAAAGTCTGTGAAGTAGCAAGCTGCATATAGGGACATGATGGAGACTGACAGCTCTTCTCGTGTCTTCCCAGAGTGTTTTTCTTCAATAACTAAAATGGGGTTGATCTCTTCCATCTTATCTCTCAAAACTGTAAGCCAGCAGCACCCGGAGTAACTTGATACTTGAACAAGAATAGAAACTTGATGAATCCCCAAAGGGCACTGGCTCTGAAGAGTCCCAAATGGGAACTGGCCTTGAAAAGTCCCAAAAAGGGACCGCTGCTTAAAGAGTCTCCAAACGGGGACTGGCTGAAAACTGAATCTCTCCTCTCTTACCAACTCCACCCTATCCCTCACACAGGACAGGGACTTCATCTCCACCAATAAGGAGAGAACGCCATACCAATGGACTTTGGAACAGAGGTTACTCAGACAAAATAAATACAAGGTGATTCTGGGGGATGACCCTAGCCATTGGAGGGATCAGAAAGGTTTCATGTAGAAGGCAGCTTTTGATCTGAGCTTTGAAAGAAATTAGGGAGTTTAAGAGGTTTGGGATGATGATGTAGTGTATTACAGGTAAAGGGCCAGTGCAAAGACGCAGAGATGGGAATCACTCTAGTTTATCAAAGAAGGCAATAGCATGGTCAGAATTGGCTTTTAAGAAATCACCTGTGCAACTGTAGGAGATAAATTGCCAGTGGGAAAGACAAGACCGGGAGGCCAATTAGGAGACAACTGCAAAAGTGCAGATTTGGGGTTATGGGGGTATAAACTTGGTTGGTAGTTGTGTGAGTAAAGGGAAGGGGAAAGATACAAGAAATGTAAAGTGGATAAAATCAACAAGACTTGGCAACTTATAGGATATGTGGAGTAAGAGTAAAGAGTTGAAGACTAATCTGAGGTTACAAACTTGGGTGACTAGAAAAAAATGGTGGTACCCTGGATAGAAAAAGAGAAGCATGGAAGAGGGATATTTTGGGGGGAATAAATAATGAGGTCATTTGTGATGCAAAACTGGAGCTAGATAAAAAGATCCTTAAGGGGGCGGCTAGGTGGCACAGTGAATAGAGCACCAACCCTGAAGTCAGAAGGACCTGAGTTCAAATCCGGCCTCACACACTCAACACTTACTAGCCATGTGACCTTGGGCAAGTCACTTAACCCCAATTGCCCAGCCTCTCCCTCTCCAAAAAAGAAAAATAAAAGTTCCTTTAGTAAACTGTATAAAGATGATAATTAACTTCACAGGAACTGATGGGTTCACTAAGTAAGAGTATAGAGGATAAGTATAAAGGATATAAAGGAGAAGAATCGGTATTATTATGATCATATGTTATCTGACTCTGGAAATTTATAATGTGCTAATAATCTGTAAAATGCTTTGAAAATGTTTAAATATTTGAAAATATTTAAAAGTAGCTTAATGACAAAAGTAAAATAAGACAAGATTCCTTCTGGCTCTAAAAAAAATAATGATCTGACAATCCCACAGAAAAGGCAATATTTGAGACAAAAAGATTGGTGAAAGTCAAACAAATAATGAGGAGCAAAGAAGACTAGGGGTACACAGACTGACAAAGGAGGAAGAAATTCTAGGGGAGAGGGACTTTTACCTGGGGTGTCTGCTGGTAAGATATTCTGGTAAATGTTGAACAAACATATCTAAAAAAGAAAAACTAAGTATGATACCCTTTACATTCCATTTGCATTATCAACATTTTCTCTACCACGTTCTTAGTCTAGAAATCAACAAAATAATAAATGAAACCCTTATCTATAGCTTTGTTGATTTAAGAAAATCACCTGGACTCACACTTGAAACTTTAACACGTTCTCGAGAGCTGGTCTGAGTTGGCTTCCACACACACCTGTGGGTAGGAAATAGGATGGACAATGGCAGGAATTAATGGGCTTCACCAGGTCAGTGAACATATTGACTTGGCTGGTATATGTTATCCATAGAAAGATAGTTAGAAGAAATGAAATTAGAGAAATGGATCATCAATGGAAAGCCATGCATGTGTGGCTGTGGAGTTTATGTCTGACATGAGTTGGTAGAAGCAGGTGGAAGCCACTGGAGATATCTTAAAGTTCTAGTCCTCTTATGGTAATCACATGTTAACAAGGAACTTCTTGAAAGGGAACTGGTTACACCAAAGGCATAAAGTTCTAGTAGTGAAATCTGAGGCAATATGGAACTTGAACTATTTTTTGTCTTGGGGCCAGGGATTGCGGATGGCACATTCTTTTCTGGCACTACTCCAATAACATAACATACACAAATGCCTTTGCATAAGATGGGCCCTTTGAGTAAGACTAGGTATGACAGGTTTCTCATATATCAGTCAGCCTACATGGAAAGAGTGGGCATTTCTTCCACAATGTCTTTCTAATCCATGCCACACCATCATCACCCATTTGAAAGTAATCTTGAATTTTTTAGCCTACTTTATTTGCCCTTTCCTCTGCACTTAATCATATTCTAATTTATATTAGTTATTTGTGTACATTCCTTATCCTAATAATGAAATTCTAAGCTTCTCAAGGTCACAAACTTTCACTTTTTGCTTTTGTATTCTCAGTGACTGGTGCATGGTATTACTCAATGAGCCTGTGATATAATGAATGGGCATTCTTCCCACTGGTACAGATTACAACCTCTCTCTGCCTTTTTATTTTGGGCAATTCTCATTCACATTCTCCACAGATTCTCCACAGAGAACCCATCCAGAATTCTAGAGGCCATCCTTTAGGGCAAAGGTTCCAAAACTTATTTGGTCTACTGCCCCCTTTAAAAAAAATTATTCAGGGTCCCCCTGGAAATCTACTTTCTTGAACCTTTTAACTTTTTTTTAACTGTACCATTTCAAAAAATATAAAAAATCATTTTAAATGGCATATCGTAAACTTAATAATTTATTGTAAATTTGTGGGGTTTTCCTGCATTGAAATTTTGATGACACAATATTGCATTATGTAACCATATAGTGTCATATTGTAAACAAGACATTACAAGCAATTGCTGGACTTCTTGACAACTCACCTGCCAACACTTGCTTGTTAAGACCTGTCAGCAGACTTGACCGCACTGATTGGTTATAACTTGCATTTTGTGTGTTTATTTGGAAAATAATATAATCACTATGACTTTAACTCCTACACAACAGATGAAACATGTACAAATGGTTTTTCATTTTTCTTCTCTTCTTTCCTTATGCTACCACTTCCCCTTTATTTTTATTTTAATTTTTATTCAATTTATTTTTATTTTATTTTATTTTATTATTATTTATTTTATTCAATATTTATTTTTATTCAATGCTCCCCAATTCCACCCAAGGCTACTACTGCCCCGCCCCCCCAATCATTCCAGCACACCCCACCCAGGGAGTGGTATTGCTTAGGTCACTTTATATACTGTGGTTTCCAGAAGATCACATACCTTTAAGACAGTGATGATAAACTCAAATATTTGAAATGAGCCTACTATATCATATATAAGAGTCCCTGTGGTGGCGTATTGACTTAGAAAACTATACAGCAACATTATCTATGTCCTATTGTATTTTTATTTTGTTAAACATTTCCCAATCACATTTTAATTTGGTTATGTGCATTCTGGAGCACTGTGGTCCTCCTGGTGTGTTTGGAACCTCTACTTTAAGCACTTAAGAGATGTTTATTTAGTTGAATTGGATTTTTACTTCGGCTATAAAATGACTTTTCAGCTCTGAGAGCCATTGATAGGGAAATCGCAGGGAGTGCTAATTTGGAAGGGGAAATGATGAGCTTAAGTTTTAGCATGTTTCATTTTAGATATTCATGGACTACTCAAATGGATATGTTTTATGTAGGAGTAGATTGCTGAGAGAGTGAGATATTAGAGCTAAATATATAGATCTGAGTCACCTGTGTTCAGGAGCTTTGAGACTTTGGATGTCAAAGGAGTCCTTGAAAGAGAGTATATAGAACACTTGACCCTGCTCATAGACCCCTTTGACTGTTAAAGACTGTTAAATTGCTTCTTCTCAAAATAATATTCTTAAATGCCTAAAACAAATTACATAGAATTACAGTGGAAATAAATTATATTAAACTTACATTTGAATCCTGCCTCAGACCCTTACTAGCTATGTGACTCTGGGCAAATCACTTAATCTCTCTAACACTCAATCCTTCATCTGGAAAATAAGGGTAATAATAGCACCCACTTCACAGGGTTGTTAAGAGGATCAAATGAGATAATATTTGTGAAGTGCTTTGCAAACCTAAAAGTGTTCTGATTATATTTTGAAATAAATATATAACTTTTTTCTCATCCAAGTTTACATACCCCACCTGAAAACTATCCATGGACCCTTGTTAAGAACCCCTAACAGGAGTTAGAAACAAATTGGTTCTGTGAAATTTGAATTCAGTAAAAGGGCCACACTTGAGGACCTAGAGAGTCAAATGTAACCTCAAGGCTGCAGGTTCCCCACCCCTACACCTAGTATATATCACTTGTAAAATCATTTGTAAACAGCATGTCCTAGAATTAGCTTGCAGATTATTGCTATGGTTAAGTGGGCAGGTAGGTACAAGGACATAGATGTCATGAGTCTAGGATCACCTGAATTATGCTTTGAAAGGGAGATTACTGTCAACGTGTGTATGAAGAAACAATAGTAGCAGTCTACCATCCATGATTTCAAGGTTGGCTATTACAGTTCTGCTACAACAGAATTCATGAGAATATCATTCTCCCTTTTAGGAATGAAGATTTGAGAGCTGACCTGGTATCTAAATTTGAAACTCTCAACTAGGGAGTGTGATAATTTTTCATCCTTTCATTAATTTTTGCTGTTTGAGGTTCAAGGCCATTCTTTCTGCATCTCTTGTTTAATTGAAATTCTGTTTTCTGTTAAGATTAACCTCACCCAATTAAAACATGACTCATGTTAGAGGAAGACTGTTTACCATTCCTCAGATAAGAAGTCATGAAGGGAATTAAAGCTTCCCAAGTCATTTGACTTAAGGTGACTCTGTAGACTTGTAAATCTCCCCTCTCTCTAATCAGTCCTTTTGTTTGTAGTTTAGTCTATAACCTAATTTAGTTTACATATAGTCTGTTTAACTAGATTTGCTTTCTTAAGGAATTTATAAGATTATAACTCTTAATAAAATGTTTATTCAACTTTTATGACTTTGAAGTAAGCATGGGGTTATGAATCTGTCTTTAAAAAAAAAAAAACTTTTTTGCCCAAAAGAATGTATGAGATTGGGATGGCTAGGTGGCGCAGTGAATAGAGCACCAGCCCTGGAGTCAGGAGGACCTGAGTTCAAATCCAGCCTCAGACACTTAACACACTTACTGACCATGTGACTTTGGGCAAGTCACTTAACCCCAATTGCCCTCCAAAAAAAAAAAAAAGAATGTATGAGATTAAAATCTGTAAAGGAATTAGTTCTCTGTCTCCCTGATGTAATTTTATATATAGAAGATTGTCAGAAAAGCCTGATCTCTGTTCAGGGGTTATTTTTCCACTCCTCTGAACCTGTGCTTAAAAACATAATAAAATCTAGGTTTTTAATCTCCATAATTTCTACACTGTGGTAGGTATATTTCAGCAGCAATTACCTGCCCCAGGAACCCGAAAAAGAGATATTTCTCCCACAACATGTCTATACTTGTCTTCTCCATGGATTAGAGAAATAGACTAGAAGTGCCTGTTGAGAGATTGAACTCAGGTTCAGTAGCAAGTTAAATAATTAAGTTTCTACTTAGGGAAGCTTTTTTGTCTCTCATAATGTAAACATAATAGGGAGAGAGATAAGGTTCTACCTGTAATGTCTTTAGTAGAAGAAACTCCCAGATGAGGAAAATCCATCCACCAATGAAGATTGACACCTTCTCTGAAACTGATCATTTTAGAGAGCTGTCTAGATCAGACACGTCAAACTCACAGTAGCCCACAAACTCTTAAGTGCATCCCAAAGCAGATTAAAATGTAACTGGGAGATATTTAATAAAATTTTGCTTTCCTGGCCTAGAGCATTATGAGGTCAAATGACTTGCCTAGGGTCACACACTTGTCAGAGGCAGTCCTCAAACCTAGGTTTTCCTGACTCCTAAGCCACCATTATATCACATTTCTGCTCACAGCAGAGAGAAGAAAACAATATTGACACAGAGAGCAAAAGACTAAGCCTTGGAAGACATTCATAGTAAGGAGAGAAGCCAATTTTAATATCTTTGGCCCTGCTGAAGTACAATCCTATGAGCTTTAGTTTAAGAAAAGGCAGAGTATTAAAGCAGGATTCACTTAACTTAATTCACTCAGTCTCTGTCGCTGTCTCTGTCTCTCTCTCTCTTTCTCTCTCTCTCTCCCTCTCTCTCTTTTCCTTCCTCCCTTCCTCCCTCCCCCTCTCTCTGTCTCTCTCTGTCCCACCTCCCACCATCATGTAATATTTCTCCATTTTAACTCACCTAGCTACTTTCTCTGGATTGAAGGAGGTTAACTCTCCTTAAACCTAAGTGAAAACACCTTATTTTATTCCAAAAGCCTTTATTTATCCTACTAGGTGCACGTTTCTGCGTGAGGACTCAGGGAGAAACAAAATATAGACAAGGCACAATTCTTGCTCTTGGATAGCTTAGTCTAATAGACACATAGAAAGTATCTACAGATAACTATTGTGAAGGAATCTAGCAGAGAGACTATTTCTGGTGCTCACTTTGTTTTTTAGTCTTTTTTATTTATTTAGTCTTTTTTATTTATTATTGAACTTAACAAACATTGAGAAATAAAACATTTCCACACACGAAGGAGAAAGGAAAAAGAAGAGAGTATATGAACCACAAATCTCTAATATGTATAATTCAGGTTTTTTAAAAGTATAAAATAAATTTAGCGCAATAGTTCTAACAGTGTCCCACTCGTCTATACCCCTTCTCAACTTCCTTCTGCTCTCTTCTGTGTATTTTTAAAAGTCTCATCGATGACCTCTTCATTTTTTTGTGGGGGGAGGAATCAATATTATTATTCCTCCAAATCCATAGTATCTCCTTCCTCCTTCCCATCAGAAGCCATTCCTTATGACAAATACATAAAATCATACAAAACAAACCCACACAATGACTGTGTCTGCAGATACATGGCTCATTGTGCACCGCAAAGTCCATCTCCTTTGTCAAGAGGTGGGAATTATTATTCGTTATCAATCTTCTGGAGTTGTAAATGACAAGGCCAATATTAGCAGATCCACTAACACTGCACTAGTGTGCCTGTCCTTCCACAACCCCTACTAAAATTGCCATTTAATTTTTTTCTTCATCTTTCTCAATGTGATAAGTTTAAGGGAGAACCTAAGAGTCATTTTAATTTGTGTTTCTAACTTGCATTTTTTATTTCTTTTTTTTGACATCTGCCTGCTCATATCCTTCGATATGGGTCACGCCACCCCACAAGAGGGAAGACTAGATATTTTCTCTATCTTCATAACCTCTCAAAACTCTTCCAAATAAGAATTATACACAAGTAGTTAAGTAATTGCAGCTATCTCTGTAAGCTAAGACAACAAAAACTCCAACAAACTAGCAAACTGATGAATTAACAGTAGAGAGAAGGATAGTCTCTAGTCCTTAATGCTCTCACTCAACAGCCCCTCCTTCACTAGCCCCCAGCTCTGGGAAGGCAGTACAACAAAACATATGATCTTCTGCTTTGAGATCCACTCAGCAATTCTCTTGCTTCTGACGCAATTACTACCAACACACCCTGCTTCTGCCCTCACCACATCATTTTGTGACAACAAGAAACAGAACTCAGCTCTGCTACTTTGATCCCTATGCAGATTTTGGTAGAGGTATCAGAAAGTGAACTCTGCCTGGGGTGGCAGTGTGCTGTGCTGTAGCAGTGCTCAATCAAAGAATTTAAGAATTGAGAGAATTGGGATGGGGCACCAGATTGTTCATGGGGTGACACCAAGGCTGAAAAAAAGTGGATTGGCATCTAGGTGGGATCAGTTCTGTCCTCCCAGAAGTCACTTATGGCAAGAACTGAAGCTGGTAAAAATTTAATTTGCCAGCATAGGAGGAGACTGAGACAGTTTTAAAGTAAATCAAAGGGAAAGGAGTTAGAAAATGAATGACAGAAGAATATAAGAAAAAAAGTACAAAATTATCAAAGATCTCAGAAGGAAGAAAACTGTAAAAAAAAAAAACAAAACCTTGAACTCATGATGAAAAGAGATATCCACATCCAGAGAAAAAACTACAGAGTCTGAATGCACATTGAAGCGAACTACTTGCTCTCTTTCTTTTTCTTGTTTTGTTTTGTTTCCTCTTTCCCATTGTTAGTTCAATTGATTATAATCTTTTACAACAGTGGTTCTCAACATTCCTAATGCCGCAACACTTTAATACGCGTATGTGGGCATATCTGCATGTGGGCAGACCCGCCTGGAGACAGAGATAGAGGAGCGGTGTCTAGGTGTTATCTGATGGTCTTAGGCGACCCCTGTGAAAGGGTCATTTGACTCCCAAAGGGATCACGATCCTCAGGTTGAGAACTGCTGCTTTACAACCTAATGTTTAATGTGAAGGTATTCGTAGATCCTATATTTGATTGCATGCCTCCATGGGGGTGGGGGGAAGGAGAGGAAAGGGGAGAAAATTTGAAACTCAAGGGATCGTGGAACTGAATGTTGTAAACTAAAAATAAACTAACTAAATAATGAAAATACCTTGAGCAAAAGCAGATAAATAATATTCATAGCAAAAGTGAAGATTTCCTCTGGGATATCTAAATGTGTTCAAACATCTTTGAATAAATATTGCAAAACAAAGGAAAATGAATCAACATCTGATGAGAAAGGGGACACTGTGGATTAATAAGAGAGCAAAGAACCACAAAAGGATGTTACTGAATAGTTCATGAAAGAAATAATAATCATAAAGACAAAATTTAAGGCCTACATGGAAGAAATAACTTACAGAACAGAAAAACTTGAAAATAGAAAAACATCTGTGGTGGCAAATCTCTTTAAAGAAATGAGAGAACAACTTACTGGAAAGACAAATATGCAGAAGTGAAGGGCAATCTGGAGAAAACAAAAGAAAAAAGCAATAGTGTTAAAATGCATGGTCTCTCTGCAAACACAACAGAAATCTCAAAGTTATCCTTTCTACATATCGACAATTTACAGATTGTAGGTCTCCAGAAGAACACGATGAGTCAAAAAAAAAAATGAAAACCATAATGTACAAATTAATGCAGGAAAACTTGCCAAAACTTCTGAACACAGAAAACAAAGTGTCAACCAAAAGAATACAGAGATCACTTCCAGAAAAAAAAAATTAGATTAAAATAACCTTAACCTGACATGGATTGTATGTGGGGGAATGACTCTTGTTCTTACATATTTGAATCAATTCCCTTTTTATTTTAGAGGACAAATCTTAATCTGAGAAATTGCTGCAAAGATTTTTCTCCCAATTAATATTTTCCCTTCTAGTTTTAGCTTCACTGATTTTGTTTGTAAAAAAATACTTGTTATTAAAGGATCAGATTAACAATGTTCAGTGAGGGCTCATCACCACGTTAGCTATCGGGTGATGGTTTGTTGGTTTTGTTTGTTTGTTTCTTTGTTTGTTGGGCTGTGGTTTTTTGTTTTGTTGTTTTTGTTTTTGTTTTTTTGGGTTTTTTTTGACATAGCAACTCTCAGTGTTTTGTGAAATAACATGTGAAAGTAATTTGGAAAGTACTTTTCAGATATAAGGATCACAGATTTAGAAACAGAAGGTGCCTTTTAGGTCAATTAATTCAACCCCCTCATTTTAGAGATGGATAAACTGAGGCACAGATAATTATATGCCCAATAATTAATATCATTATTATTTTATTCAATGAAATTGCTACAAACCATGGTGATATGAGGTCTTAGATTTACTTGCTAGCTGTATGACCCTGGACAAGTTACTTTATCACTCTAAAACACGAATTTGTATACCAAGAACTTATAATCTTCAAGCTACCTAGAATGAAAGCCTTTAAACATAGAGAGATCTCACTCATATGGGAAGAGGAAAGATCCACAGTGACATAATCATCTTGTCTGTTACTAGAATTGTCCCAAGGATGTTTTCAGTGAGCCTATAGAGGGTGAATTTACATCTTAATACTTATTCAACTTAATACTGTATTCAACTGCAAAATTCAGTTATTTTACCAGCTATGAAATAGTCTATGGAACATTAAATATAAAAAAAATAAAAGCAGGACAGTGACTTTCCCCCAAACCAATCCATTCTCAACCTCCCACAAAAGATAAAAAGAATGAAATAATGATTATGATAAAAATAACAATAATAAATCATTTGACCTTTAAGCAGGTCATTATGAGACTACATTTAATAGTGGATGTAAAAACACCTTGAAAACTTAAAAGAAGCACATAAATGTGAGGAAGTTAGTATTACAATTACTACATTGAATTAGAAATGTTAATTATTAATATATAAAAAATAAAGTGGAGTGCTAAAGCACCTTACTCACATTGTCCTCTGTTGTCTCACTGTAGTATACAAGTGATTTGGTTCTTGAAGGTTAAGGCAGCAGAAAACCCTGGGACCAAATGGATTTACAAGTGTATTCTACAAAACATTTAAAGAATCTCAGTATCATATACTCTCTTGGAAAAATAGGAAAAGAAAAGATGCTAACAAATTCCTTTCATGATGCATATAAGGTCTTGATGCTTAGACCAGGTAGAGTTAAAACAAAGAAAGAGAACTATAAAGCAGTATCCCATAAAATGTTACCAGAAACTAAAGTAACACATCACAAAGATCATGAACACACTAGGACGAGTTTGGATATTTGCCAGGAATTCAGGGTTAGTTCAATATTTTTAAAATTATAAAAATAATTGATCACATGAATAGCAAGAACAACAAAAATCATATGAGCATTATCAACATACACTGAAAACCTTTTGGTAATATACAATACACATTCCTCTTCATAGAAACACTGTAAAGCCTAAAAATAAACATATTTTCTCAATATGATAAGTAATATCTATCTAAAATAAAGAAGCAGCATTATATGCAGTACTATCTATATCAATTTATTTATTCTGCATCATACCAATCAAATTACCAAAGAATTACTTAATAAAAATCAGAAAAAAATAATGAAATTCATTTGGAAGACTAAAAGGTCAATGGCAAAAAAACTGGAAAACAAGGAGATGCTCATCAATTGGGGAACGGCTGAACAAGTTGTGGTATATAAATGTAATGGAATACAACTGTGCTATAAGAAATGTGGAGCAGACGGACTTCATAATAACCTGGAGAGACTTATATAAACTGATGCTGAGCGAGAAGAGCAGAACCAAGAGAAATTTGTACACGATCACAGACACAACGTATGTGTGACAACCAACTTCAATAGACTGGACTCCTCTCAGCAATACAAGGTTATAGGACAACTCCAAAAGACTCATGATGGAAGGAGATATCCACATCCAGAGAAGGAGATGCGGCATCTGAGTGAAGATTGAAACAAAGTACTCGCTCTGTTTCTTTTTCTTGTTTTGTTTTGTTTCCTCTCTCCCACTGATCATTCCCTCAGTTACAATCCTTCTTTACAACCTGACTAAGGATTAATGGGAAGATATTTGTAGATTCTGTATCTGAGTGAATGCCACCATGATGGGGAGGGGAGAGAAGAGAGGAGGAGAAAATCTGAAACTCAAGGGACTGTGGAACTGAATGTTGTAAACTAAAAGTAAATAAAACAATCTTAAAAAAAAGAATAAAAGGTCAAGAATCTGAAGAGAAATAATTTTTTTTTAATGAGAAGGAAAAGGGCTTAGCAATACCACATCTCAAATTATACTGTAAAAGAATTATCTTAGCGATGATTTGGTACTGGTTAAGAAATAGAGAGGGTGATCAAATTAGGTACATAATACACAGAAGCCAATTAACACAGTAGCCTAGTATTTGAAAACCCAAAGATTTAAGCTGTTAGGAGAAGAATTTACTATTTGATGAAAACTGCTGGGAAAACTAGAAAGTTCAGAAAAGCTTAGGTACCAGCTAGGTGGGATAGTAGATAGAGTGCTGACCCTGGAGTAGAAAAAAATCTGAGTTCGAATCTAGTCTCAGACACTTACTAGCTGTATGACTCTGGACAAGTTACCTCGCCACTCTAAAACACAAATTTGTATGTTTCCTTTTGCCTGACAATGAGAACTATATATCCTAAACCTAAACCATTTCCCTTTTTTTGCCTTAACTACTAAAAGAGTGCTGGACTTGGTTTAAAATAATCTGGGTTCAGATACTTATTCTGCTCTTTGCTGGTGACTCTTTCTCTTTGGAACAGCAACCCTGAGGGTCTTCCCCACCCAGCTTGAATTTTTTTTTCCTTTTTTCTAATTAAAGGGCCCATCCCTTGACTCACTTAAAGAGGCCTATTCACCGAATGGGCATTACCTTACTCTGAGTGAGTACTTGGAAAAGCCTTAACCTAAAAGGGCCAGGGTCTCCCATTGCATCCTGAGTCATCTCCAGTCATCCTCATGAATATCTGGTCACTGGAGGATAAAGTGAGGTTGGTGACCTTGAGCAGCCCTGTCTGATTAAGGAGGTTCAGGATTCGCATGAATGGAACACTCAGCACTTCAAAAGATCCAATATAGTTTATTCAGAATATAGGCAAGTGGGAAGGAAGCCAGAGATAACAGAGTAAAAGCTTAGGAATAGTAAGATAAGAGCAACTATGATTTATGTATATGTGTGTGTGTGTGTGTATATATATATATATATACACATACATACATATATACATGTATATACATACATATCCACTATCATCACCTATGCGGGGAAGCACCAACACCTGACCACCCGTCAGGGTCCTGCTCGGGACAGGCAGGGCTCCAACTGCTTAATGGAATATATCTATACATATTTACAATCATCACCAATTCGGGGAAGCACCAAACCTGACCACACAAGCTGGGGAATCCCGGGTACAGCCATTAGGGTTCCGCTCGGGAGAGTCCCAGGCAGGACATCTCATCCATGGGTGAGATTCCAATTTGGGATCTGTTTCTTACAGTTTAAGTAGTGCTGAGAACAAAGAGGGCGTACTGCCAGGTGTTTTTTTTAGCAAGCATCATCTTGTGTGAGGCCGGGGAGGCAAGCCAATCCCTCCAAGGCCTCCCCCCACCAAGAACAATGTTTCCTTGGAATGGCTAGTTCCTGGAGTTGGGCAGTTAACCATATCTCTTCTCAAGGTCCTGGCCAGGGTCCCAGGAGAAGTACAGCCCTTATGTTCCCAGGATTTTCTGTTCTAAAACTCAGGGTAATAGAAAGGTCTTATTGAGTTAGAGCTTTGGTTTGTATAATCTTATTCCTTACAGAGGGGTTTACCTTGCCCCTTCAAGCCCTCCCTCAATCAAATCAAAGTCAACTGCAAGTCATGTCATCATTTCCCTAATGCCATGGTCCTCTTTGAAAATAAGGACAAACACAACAACAACTTCTGTGACCCTGGGCAAGTCTCTTAACCTTTCTGAACCTCATTTTATCATCCATAAAAGGCTAGTGAAAATGATGAAATTCCAGCTGAGCTATCTAAAGTCCTAAAAAATGATACCGTTAAAGTGCTGTACTCAGTATGCCAGAAATTTTGGAAAACTCAACAGTGGCCACCAACGTGGAAATGATCAGTTTACCTCCCAATCCTGAGGAAGGGCAATACCAAGAAATGTTCAAATTATTGAACAACTGCACACACCAGCAGAGCTATGCTTAGGATTCTGCAAGCAAGGCTTCAACAATATGTGAACCAAGAATGACCAGAAAAGTAGGATGGTTTTTTGAAGAGAGAGGAACTAGAGACCAAACTGCCAACATTTGCTGGATTATGGAAAAAGTGAGGGAGTTTCAGAAAAAACATCTACTTCTGCTTCGTTGGCTACACTAAAGCCTTTGACTGTGTGGATCACAAAAAAATGTGGGAAGTCCTTAAAGAGATGGAAGTACCAGGTCATCTTACTTCCCTCTTGAGGAACCTGTATGTGATCCAAAAAACAACAGTTAGAACTGAACATGGAAGAATTGATTGGTTTAAGATTGGAAAAGGAGTAAGACAAGGGTATATGTTGTCACCTTATTTATTTAACTTATATGTGATTACATCATGCAAAATGTCAGAATCAAAAGCTGGAATTAAGTTGCCAGGAGAAATAACAACAATCTCAGATATGCAGATGATACCACTCTAATAGCAGAAAGTAAAAAATTGAGAAGCCTCTTGATGAGGGAAAGAAGAGAGCATAAAATCTGGCTTGAAATTTAACATCAAAAAACATTCAGATAATGGTAACTGGTTACACTACTTCCAGGCAAGCAGAGGGAAAAGAAATGGAAGCAATGTCAGATTTTGTATATTTGGGCTCAAAGATCTCTGGCAAATCAAAAGATGTTTGTTACTTGGAAGGAAGCTATAGCAAATCTGGACAATGCACGAAAAAGTAGATATCGCCTTGTCAGCAAAGGTCTGTATAGTCAAAGCTATGATTTTTCCAGTAGCAATTTATGACTGTGGGAGCTGGACTACAAGGAAAGCTGAGTGCTGCAGAATCGATGTTTGCAAATTGTGGCACTGGAAAAGACTTTTGAGAGTTCCTTGTACAGCAAGTCAAGTCAGTCAATACTTAAAGAGATTAATTCAGATTATTCAATGGAAGGTCAAATACTAAAGCTGAAACTTAAGTATTTTGATCACATAATGAGAACACAGGACTCATTGAAAAAGATACCGATGTTGGGAAAGACTGAAAGCAAAAGGAAAGGGGGACAGCAGAGGATGAGATGAATAGATAGTGTCATAGAAACAATGAGCACAGACTTGGACAGACTGAGAGTTGGTGGAATACAGAAGGGCCTGGTGTACTATGGTCCATGTGGGTCATGAAGAGTCAGGCATGACTGAACAACTGAACAGCAACAAAAATGTGTGGAAGGGGGTCATACTACCAGATGACCTCTGAAATTTCTTCCTGCTCTAAATCTTATGGTTCTATTGCATCCAAAATTCATCCTGGGAGACACTTAAGAACAGACCCAGATCAAGCCACATTCTCCATGTTACTAGGCTACTTTCTAGGACTCTATTGGAATCTGATGCATTCTGTTCAATCACTTGTCAGATATATTATCGTGATATAGATATGGAATAACAGATTATTGGCATATAACTGGTCATTACATTGAATTGTTGTATAGCTGATCATTGGATTTTAGCTGATTATTTTATTGTAGTAGGATAATAATAGTTATAATCTGGGGTGGGGGGAAGGCAGACCACGTGCTTTTGTTAGTAATAGGAACTTCCAGGGAGGAAATTCCCTCTTCTAATGCAGATCAGCATCTGCTCTGAAATAGAGGGTTGCTGTGGTGCTGAAAGAGTGATCAGGGTCACACAGACAGTATATTGTAGAGGCCAGATTTGATCCCAATTTGTCAGTGGGGTTGAAATAGAACCTCTGGATTCCCTGAGTCCCTGAGCCCAGCTCTTACCTGCCACGTATAGTCATGAGCCAAGAACAGAGGCCAAGAAAAAACACCATGTGCCCACAGGGGAAAATACAGGAGTGAAAGTCAATAAGTTGTATCTGCCTCCAGTGGCCACGATGACTCAGAGGCCATAACACCTCACACAATCAGCCAGAAGTCTGTGGACAGCTACAAGAAGAAAGGGGGAAAAAGAACAACAGGTTTTGTTTCAGGCTGTCCTCTACTTGTGTAAGCAACAGGGGAAAAATGTGGAAGAAACAGACCTCTAAGGTCTTGTGAGACACTTGTGGCTGGCTAAGAGCTGGCTTTGGGGTTGGAAACTTGAGTTTCCATACCACTGGAGCCCTAGATTGGGCTGCTGTCCCTCCATCTTTCTAAAAAGTTCCCCCCTTTCACCTTCCCTACCCAAGGGGAGAAGAATACATGGCAGCCTGGGGTTCATTTACCTTCCAAACTGCATTTCTGAGACCTCCCATCCTTCAAGAGAGCAACCCAAGCCAGGCCAATCCCACAGAGGTTGAGGAAGCAGCAGAAATGATTCTACTGATGATGTCTGGATGGTGTTAGGTGGCGGGGAGGCACCTAACTCTTCCAGGGAACAAGCAGGAGGCTTGAGAGGAGGGAGGCAGTGCTGAGGGAAGGGTAAATGACATAATTTGTTCTTCACCTTGGTAGAAGGTATTGGCAAGGGATAAGTACTAGTGACTTATACTCACAAATACAGTCTACTGGCTTGACAGAATGATGGTTTTCTCAGCCTGCTCTAAGAAGCCAACCTCTCTTGTCTCAGGGCCTGGAAGATAAACTTTTTATTGATTCCTACTCTCTAGAATGTAGCACTTTAAAACTGGAAGAGACGCATAACCAACTGATCTAGTCACCTTATTTCACAGAGAACAAAACTAATGCCAAGAGAGGCAAAGTTATTTGTCCAAGGTCACAAAACAAGGTTATGGCAGAGCTGGGACACAAATACTGACATCCTAACTCCCAGCCCAAAACTTCCTCAACACTCACATCACACCCATGTGGTTGTTAGTATAAGTCACCCTCTTCCCCCAAAATTGACTGGTATGAAACCTACGTACATTTTATAATGATGCTCTTCATTTCCATTTTTGAAGAGAGCAATGAAGATGAAAATAAGTAAAGCATTTTGCTTCAACTGAAACAAAAAACACCATTGGAAGGAAATATTTTAGAGGTTACATGAGAGGCAGTGTGCTGTCATGTGGAGAGAGTCAGTCTCCAAGTTGAGAAGACCTGTGTTCAAGTTCTCTCCTTGAAACCTTGCTGCTGGGTGCCCCTGAATGAGTCATAAGCTCTTGATGTCCCAGGCAATTCCATGCAGTTATCAATCTGCACTAGCATCTATACAGAACTTGCTATGTACCAAGCACTTTATAAACATCTCATTTGATTCTCACAACACTGGGAGGTGGATGCTATTATTATCCCTATTTTACAGATGAGGCAACTGACGGAAATAGAGGTTAAGAGACTTTCTCATGGTCACACAACTTATATGTGTCTGAGGCTGAATTTGAACTCAGATCTTCCTGACTCCAGGTCCAATGTCCTATCCACAGCGCCACCTAGCAATAATAATGTAATCACGAGTCCAAAATTTTTTTCACAATAA
This sequence comes from Pseudochirops cupreus, assembly GCA_028627135.1. NCBI lineage: Eukaryota > Metazoa > Chordata > Mammalia > Diprotodontia > Pseudocheiridae > Pseudochirops > Pseudochirops cupreus. The sequence continues at coordinate 285,236,456 of CM053583.1, read as the reverse complement.
TTTTATTTTCCTTGCAAAGGGATATCATTTTGGGGTTCCAATCTATGTTTGCATCAACATAATATGTATCTCTGATGAAGGAGCTGAAGTGCCTCATGTGGGATCTTTCCAGATTCTATTACTGACTATTAGCTATAGCATAACTTTGGGCAAGTTCATTTCTCTGGGCCTGAGTTTCTTTATCTGTAGAATGTGAGATTTGGACCCTTCCACTACTTAATTTCACCACCCTTGTCTTAGACTACGAACACAATCAAATAAAACATGCAATCATTTTTATATTTGTATGGCCTTCCTTTGTCTAGAACACAGTAAAAGCTTAACAAATGTTTGTTAAACACACTCCAGTCCAGTGACACTGGCTTCCTTGATGTCCTTCCCACACCATCTCCCAACTCAGGGAGTTGAGATATTCATTTCACTGGTTGTCCCCCATGCCTCTCCCGCTTCTGACCTCTACCTCTTTGCCTCTCTGACTTCCTTCAAGTCTTAGCTAAATCTCAACTTCTTACAGAAGCCTTTTCCAGTCCTTCTTAATCTCAGCACCTTTACTCTGAGATTATCTCCATTTTTTTCTGCATATTTCCTATTTGTACATAATTGTTTACATGCTATCTCTCCCTTTGGACTGAGAACTCCTTGATAGCAGGGACTGTTCATCTTTTTTTTTCTACCCCTAGTGCTCAGCATAGTTCCTAACACATGGTAGGTACTTAATCCTTGTTGCATGAATATTTAATACTTGTAGATTTGAATTTAAACCTCCAGTGGCCACAAAGTGGGGTATGTGAGTGATAGAGGCTATACAAAAATGATACATGGGAGTACAAGAAAAAATTTAGAATTTATTCTCATTTTTTAACCTAAAAAAGAAATTAAGCCTTACTAACTTTAATATATGGATTGACACTGGCATGCTCACTCAATTCATAAATCAGACACGCATGTGACAGGTATGGTGTGAAAGATATCCTAAAAGAAAAGTAGGAATTTCACAGTGTAAATGAATACATTGACAATGGTTCCCGTACTTGTTCATCCACTTTAAGCATATTGAGAAAGATTGTAGTTCACATGTACCCAGGCAAATAGGCCTACAGATTATATTATCAAATTTTCACAAAACTAAATAAACATATAGTGTGAATATATACATACTCAAAAATGTACTTATAGACATAAGCAATAAAAATATATATTTGGAGATTGTTGATCTGTGAGATAGAGTCCAAACTCTTTATCTTACCATTCAAGACTCTTTAAAATCTGTCCTCAATTTATCCATTCTACCTATCTCACAGTATACAACCTCTATTCCAATAAAATTATCTTTTCACTGCACCAGGAATTTACAATGACCATTCCTGTTTCCTGGTCTTTGCTCATGCTATTCCTTCCTCTCCATCCATCATCCTTCAAAGCTCATCTAAATTATTACTGCTTTCCCACTCCCTACCGTCTGAAGTGATGCCCCCACCCCACCCCCAGAACTGCCAGACCTTTTTTGGGATCATTTTACTTCTTGGGTGTGATTGAGATACTGATTGTGTTATAATTTAAATTATATATAATCCATAGAATAATTTTATCACTCAAACTAGATGAACAACTCTTTAAGTGCAGAGAATTATGTATATACAGAGCTGGAATGGACCTTAACAGTCATCTGGTACAATCATATCACTTTATAGATGATGAAACTGGGGCACAAAGGAGTTAAGTGACTGTAGCAGTGCTATATTTCAATCATGTGGCATTTTTTAAAAATCTCTCCCACTCCCAATAGTGGTTAGCAAAGAACACTGAATAGATACTCACCACCAAATTGAAACCAACTTCTTTTCAACATGGGTGGACTCACAGCTACTACACAAATTGGTACCAACTATGAAACTAGAGGGATATTACATCTTGTCGATATTTCAGAAAGCAATATTTCTAGATATTTGTCTTCTCATTGGGAAATTTCCTGTCCAACCACAAGTGATAGCTATTGTTCTCAGCCTATATATTATTACTAAGAATTGATGACAGAATTTTTTGAGCTTCAAGGTAGAAAATGAGACATACATTTTATAGGAATTCTTTTTGCTTGACTCAGTCAATCAGCAAGCATTCATTAAGCCCCCACTATATTCCAGGTATTTTTATTACAAAGTTTTGAGGCTGTTTTTTGGGGGGTTTTGGGGGGGGGGTTTACTTTTCAACTGAGGGAGAGAAATGGATGGGGGAAGGAAAGAAAAGAAGAAAGGAAGAAAGAAAGAAAGAAGAAAGGAAGGAAGGAAGAAAGAAAGAAAAGAAGGAAGGAAGGAAGGAAGGGAGGGAGGAAGGAAGGGAGGGAGGAAGGAAGGAAGGAACAAAGGGAGGGAGGGAGGAAGGAAGGAAAGAAGGAAGAATTGTCACTGAAGTGGATTTTTTATGCACAGAAGAGAAAGAAGACCAGAAAGAAACACAAAAAAGCAGAATAGCTTTGAAAGTTACATATTGAATTTATTATATACTTAAAAAGTAAAAATAAGCTTTATATAATAGGGATTTAAAGTTTCATATGCAATCCTTTCTTTTCTACTTTGCATGTGGAAATGCTTATTTTATTTATAATTAAATTCAGAATAAAAACCCAAATTTACTCAAGGGATTGCGGAACGGAATCTTGTAAACTAAAAGTTAATAAACAAATCAATAAAAAAAATTTTTTTTAATTTTTAAAAAACCCCAAATTTATGGTATCAACATCAACAAAAATTTTAATAATAATAAGTCTCATCTAGGGAAAAAATGACAATCTTTTGCACTGATGAAATGCTTCTAATTCTTCAGCAAAGAGCGTCGTTATATGTGATTCCTTCATTCATACCTAACACCCTTCAATACATAGAAGCTACTATGCATAAGGCTCTGTGGCAGGAATTGAAAGGACACCGAACATGACTAATCATAAAATGTCCTAACTGGAAAGGGCCTTAGAGTCTGTCTAATGCAATGGATTCATTTTACAAGTAAAGGATGAATGAATGAGGAAACTCGGAGCAGGCATTTTCATATACTTTCTGTGTTGCCACCACCACCCTTAGCAACTAGCACAGTGACTGGGTACGTTTAATCATTCAAAAAGTATTTCTGGAGCAAATACTCTTGAATGGAATCTACATTTCTAATCTGTTACTAATACACAATTTGTATGTATATGTGACATCTATAAAGAGTGACTTTAAAGTAATGAGACTGAACAAGACAATTGAGGACGGGCATCAATGATCTGGTGTGTCCTCACCATCACACTGTGAGGTAGGTTGGACCAAGATTGAAGCTTGAATATCAAGGCAGGAAAGTATGAAAGGTATGAAGGTGGTGATCCCATGGGATAGAGTCTCTTTCTCTGGAAGTATTTAGTAAGCTGCCAAGCTGATATTCCTAAAACACAGACCTATGTTATTCCCCTGCTCAAGGAGCTCTACTAGTTTTCTAATTACCCCTAGGAAGATAGAGTATTTAACAGACCAGGGTATTCCCCCTGCCCCTTTCTCTCTGCTATTTTAGGCAAGTTCTTTTCTGAAAAATCAAAAAAAGCTATACCTAAGACTTGACTGGTCCAGGACATTAAGGCCTGCCTAGGTCTTAAACAGCTAGTATATTTCACCACATAATTGTCATAGATTTTATGCTTTTTTTTGCAAAAAAGTGGGATATGATCATTATGTGAAGTTCTAAAAATATTGTTCCAGTATTACCTAAAAATCATTTATTATTAAACTGCCTTTGGTGCAGGATTAGGATACATGGAATGTTTGTGAATATGCATTAAAATTGAATACTGACAATGTATGTAGGCTAAGAATTCTAGGATTGCTCCACGCAATGCCTGAGAAATAAATGTGTATCCATATGCTACTAGTAAATACGTTGCTGCTGTATTTACCTTTTAAGCCGCATGATGAACAGAATTATACCATGTAATGATTACACAATGAAAAGTTACAAACCAGTTTTTGGACTGAGAAAAGTATGTGATGATTTTGCCATTGGGACATTATGTGGTGAAACAGCTGTTGAAGGCAGAATTCTGGTGGCCTCAAGACATATTTAGATAGTTTCCCATTCACCTAAGAATATAAAAGACCTGCCTAAATGAGTTTGGTGCTTTTCACACTAGGTGAATATCCCATACCATACTATCCCGAGTTACTACACCCTACTCTGCTAACTAGACATATTTGAATTTGAGGGAGTTGCATACCTGAGCTGAGCTCAGTATCCTATCTGTGCTATGGCTAAATAAACCACCTTTTGTTGATGAATTACAAGTGTCTCATTGCCATCAAACATTAGACCTAAACTACCAGGGAATTAGCCTGAATCAGGTTCAGCCCACTACAGGCTCTGGTCAAAATCAAGAAATAGCTTATCCCAGGTTGGAATAATAATACCATTAGATATGGAAATTGCATTTTAAGGTTTACAAAATACTTTGCTCACAGCCTTATGAAGAAGGGAGCACAAGTATTATTATCTCCATTTTTACAGATAGGGACATTGAGGCTCAAAAAGATTAAGACAGCTTCCTATAGTTACATAGCTACCAAGCATTGGAACCAGAACTCTTAACTCATATCTCCTGACTGCAAGTTGTGTGTTCTTTCCACTACACAATTGTTCCCACAGCCTGAAATCAAATGAGGAAATATTCCTCTTTATGAATAAAGTGTGTGGGTTGGGTTGTCAAATTTCTCACTTCATCTTTTGGATGCTGTTGTCTGGGTGGCTTCTCCTGGAGAGCAGAGATTTGAGCTCAGAGTTGGGGAGCCCTCCTGTACCTTTGCATGGTCATGGACCAGTTCAAGGCAATCCTGCCCCAGGTGAGGGCATTGCTCTCCAGTGCTTGGCCTGCCCAGGTACAGAGCTTTCTGGATGGGCTTCTAGAAAAGGACCTCCTCTCCAAAGAGTACCACCAAGCTTTGCTCCAAGAACCTGATGGAGAAGCACTGGCCAGGAAGGTTTCTTTGTCCCTGTTGGAGAAGTGGGATCTTTGCGTAGGGACCCTGATCCAGTGTGTGAGGCACTCTGGAAACAAACTCCAGACTCCAGGGATGGATGGAGTCTCCTCAAGGAGCCGAGGTAATAAGCTGGAATATCCTTAGCCTGGGAAACAGTAATTGTCTGTAGATCTGGGGCTTCACCCTTCTCTTCCTCCCTTTGCTTTCCCTGCAATGAATAACTTGTAACATTTTACAGATGGTGAATGTAAGGTCTGGAAAGGAGCAAGGGTCATAGCATATGGTCAGCAAGGAGGGAGAAACTTGAAGTTCTGTCTTTGATATTGAAAATTATTTGAGATTTTGGGGGAAGTAGAGGGTGCCTAAAATATAGAACTTATCCCATGTCTCTCACAAAGGCTCTCTTGAGTTATTTAGAGGAAAAAAGGTAGTTCTGTGCCTTAGAAGTAGAAGCTATGTCATTTGATAGCAAACTGAGAGAGAGGAAATGCTGCTTCTTGTCCTAAGTATCCCTGATCATCCAAGGGTCTGGTAGAAGTTACAACAGGGACCTTGGAATATAGTTATGTATTGGATAAGTGGAAGGTTTTGGAGGGTGGAAAAAGCTGGACCTCTAGGGTTCAGCCTTCTGGGACTTCAAGGAGTTGACCATCTCTCCATTTCTGCTCTGCCCTCCCCCACTTTTTCCACCTCAAATCTGGTCTCCCTTTCTGTGTGACATGGTTCCTGTTATGTGAGTGATGTTTCCTCTCTGGGATTGATCTTGACCTCTTAATCCACACGGTTCCAAAAAGTGGAACTGGGTTCAAACATGGTCTTTGAAAGGGGATGGATGGGTGTGTGAGGATGGGGAATGTACAATCCCTGTTCCTGGGCTCACATTTCCAGGATCCCATTGTCTTATGGATTAAGCTGGTAGTCTAACCAATAAGTCACCCATTCCACTTGCAAGTATCTTTTGGGTGCCTACTCTTTACCCAGCCAGAGTGGAACCTAGCCTAGTCCTAGGTAGTGTGGGGGATACAAGAGAAAGAGAAAATATAGTCCCTTCCCTTTGGAAACTGTTAAATCTTCTCTTCTCCAGAGTGTATAATTATAATTCCTACAACTTTTTTCCTCCCAAAGAATTCTACTTAGTTCATCCTTCCAAACAATAAGGGTGTGCATATACATAGGAGCAAGCAGTACATCTCTTTCTCCAAAGGTCTTAAGACAGAAGAAATTCTCATCTGCTTATAACTGATTAGGTGACACAAGAATTCTATACTCTGTGGAAAAGAATATTCTACCTGGCCTCTTTTTCTGTCTCTCTTCCCCCTCCCTCAGGCCTTATGGCACCCCAAATGATGTTGTTCCCATGAGAGAAGAATCTGTCCCCATAGACACCACCCTGAACAATATTCAGAGCACTGTATTGGAATACTTTTTTAATCATTTATTCAATATGGAGCAATGCTTTTAAAGTATGACCCACCAGCCATTGGTAGCCCATGGTATACTCCAGTCAGTAACAGCAAGCTCTTTGAGAAAATTAATGTTTATTCAGAATGGTCAACTGTTCTGGTTATTTAACTATTCTAGGTAAATGAAAGACTATAAAAACATCCTATATTGATTACTAATTTTCAAAGAATTAGAATATGACAATACATACTTCATAGCTAACCATAGGCTTAGTGTAATGTGATCTTTAATGGTTTGGAAGGCATTTCAGGATTTGATATTGCTTCAAAATTGCTTCTGAGGACATCAATTCTCATTGTATAGGATTTTCCTCAGTTCTCATCCTCTTTGACCTCTCTGCAGCATTTGCCATTGTTGGCTAATCTCTCCTACTAGATAGTCTGTCTCTTCCCTTGTCTTCCAAGACACTTCAATCTCTTGACAGGGGCCATCTCCAGTCATCCTGATTGATATCTGGCCGCTAGATCCAGATGGCTCTGGTGGAGACTGATGACTTTGCACTGCCCTCCCTCATTAAAATATAATTCACTTGCAAGTTATGGCATCACTTTCCTGATGTCATGGTCCTCTTTGAGAATGAAGGACAAATAACAACAACAATCTCTTGACACTTTTCCTACCTCTTGAGTTGTTGCCTTCTTCACTGTCTTCTCTACTCCATTAAGGTAGATGTTCCTCCCTCTACTGTTTCCTTATCCTCTCTCCTTTTATCTCCCTGAAGGACAATAAGGCACCTGCAAAGCAGAGAAAAGAAGAAGCCGGAGAATGTAGTATCTTGGAAGATGAGGGGAGAGAGCATATACAGTAGGGATAGAGGTCAACAATGTCAAAGACTACAGGAAGTTCAAGGAGGATTAATACTTTTAAGAAGGGTGATTGAACTTGGGGGTGATAAGAAAATTATGCATGACTTTCAGCACACTGGTGATAGAAGCATCTAGTTCAACAAGGCGGAGAAAAAATGGATAGAAATGATTAAAGTGGATGTTCTCCATGCTCTCCTCCTTCCTTCTGATCACAGAAGACAAGGTATTCTACTGTCTACTGGGGCTAATTCTTCAACCTGTGTTTTTGATGTCATTCCCTGACACCTCCTCCAGGAACTTGTTCTATTAGTTATGTCCTCTTTCTAATCCTCAAATTCTCCTTTCCCCCAGGCTCTTACTTTTGCCAATGAATACACCCAGGTCTTCCCAATTAACAAAAATTTGGGATAATATGTCTATCTTTTGCATGCACTTCATTTCTATACATGCCCTTCTTGAACTGGATGCAGCCACCACCAATATACTGAAAGTCATGAATAACTTTCTAATCAACCTCCAAATCCAATCACCCCTTTTTTTTCCAGTTCTAACCCTCCTTGAACTTTCTATAGCTTTTGACACTATTAACCTCTATTCCTACTGTGTATACTCCCTGCCCTCAACTTCCAAGACACTACACTCTGCTGCTGCATCTTTGCTTGCTTTGCTGGTTTCCAGTCTCTTTCCAATTCCTTGATACACGTGTTTCTTAAAGGTTTGTCCTTATCTCTCTTCTCTTCTTCCATGACAATCTCTGAACAATTTCATTCGTTCCCACAGCTTCAGCTACTACCTTGCATTGATGCCTCCTAAATCTGTATTTTTAGCCTTGAACTCTACTCTGAGCTGCAGGCTCACATCTGCAGCTGCCTACAGGACCTCTTTACTTGGATGTCCCACAAATGTCTGAAACAAGCTTGTCCTCTTCCTTATGCAAGCGTTTGAATTCCATCAGCTGGGCACAATTTCTATCTGTGGGAGCATCATTCAGCTTCTCTTCCATGTTCCTAGAATTGTAGTTATCACTGACTCCTCCCTATTGTCCCTATGCAAATAGTAAACAGATTCTGTCTCCCCAGTTCCTACAACATCTCTCCCAAATGTACCTGATTATCCATCTCCACTGCCACCACTGTAGTCCAAGCCCTCCTTATCATCTCCCTGGCTTATCACAAAAGTCATTTAAATAGGTCTTTCTACCTCTCTTATCTCTTCTCCTACCTGTTCAATCTATGGCTAGAATAATATTTTTATTTATAGATTGGATTGTGTTACTCTTCTTCTAAAAAAAAAATCTTTAGTGGCTCCTTATTAATTCACAAGTTCAAAATCTTTTTCCTGCCATTTAAAGCAAACTCTGTTGCCTCCACAATCTTGTGTCACTTTGCCCTCCTAACTTTTTAAATTAATATTATTCATCTCTGTTCATTCCATACTCCAGTCAAATTGGATTAGACCTTCCCTCAACTATGTCCTGTGCTCTCAACATCTGTATCTTTGCTCACTGTTGCCTATAATGGAAGGTCTTTCCTTTAACTTTAAATTCCTGGTCTATTCTTTAAAATCCAATTCAAATGGTATTTCCTCCTTTATATAGCCTTCCTAACTAGTAACTTTTCCCCTCAGGTTTCAGAGACACCTTTATTTCTCACCTCTTTAAAGCACTTATTATGTAATGTTGTGTTTTGTAGTTATCTTTTTACATCTTTTCTTCTTTCTAGAACCTAAGTTTCATGAGCTCAAGAATCACATCTTATATAAATTATGTGGTATCCTCACTGACTAGCACAGTGGTATGTGGTAGGCATTTAAGACAGCTGGGTCTCCATTAGTACAAATAATGAATCCCAAGAGTGGTCACATTATTTGATTTTGACTTCTCGTAGTTTTAATTATATTTAAGATATGCAGATTGGTTTCAGCTCAATTAAAATATGTAATTGAAATTTTTAAATGAATTGTTAATTTTTAAAAATAAATTTTTATTTTTATTTATTTATTAATTTAATATAACAGCAAAGAATAAGAAAAATATATTTCCGATTCAAGGTTATTGCAAAGTAATACATTAATTATAGAAAGCTAATTTTTTAAAAATTACTGAATATTTTACCTAATAATAAGCCTACATAGACAATATGGTAAAAAAAATCATTGTTCAAAATATTTTGGTAGTGAATTGTCTTCTCTTTCTTACATCTTCATAGAAATTATTGTAGCTATATAGAGCTTTATCCACATCTCAATGAATTTGCGTGTTCACATTCTCATACACTGAACCAAGTATAGTTGAATAACCTCTAGGGCATTATCAAAAATCAGTAATGCTTTAAATTCAATATTGTTGTCTTTGCAATATTTTTTGACAACTGGGTTAAAATAACTTGAAAATCAGACTTGAAAATCAACTGTAGTTACTGATGCTTTCTTATTTAACTGCCAGACAACAAGAAGTGATGGTTATAGCCTTTCAGAACACGAGGATTTCCAGATCAATAAGCAAGCACTGATTTTCACCTTACGTCCTGTGCTGCATTACCCCCCAATAAAAGTTTCCGGTGATCCTTAGACACTTTAAATTCAAGTTGAATTTTTTTTCCCAGAAATATAAGTTCTAGAAGGCATCCTTTCCCAGAATAAACCTGTTTATTCCACATTAAAAATGCATTGATCAGCGTATCTACCTTCTTTGATTACCTTCTTCAGAACACCAGGATATTTAGCTGTTGTGTCTTGATTTGCACTGTCTGCCTCTCCAATAATTCTAACATCATGCAATCGTGTTCAGTTTTTAAAGTAGCTGAACCAACCAACATTTACTGTAAGTTTCTTCATTATCTGCTTCATTTTCTTTTTCTTTTACTATCTTAAATAAACCTGAATCTTCTGCCTGAATGACTACTCTGTTAAGAGCAATGCGTTTTTTATTGATGTAATAACAAACCTCTTTGTTTTTTCAATGGAGCATTTTCATCTGGAATATTTTTTTTGTCTCTTTTGTTAGGAGCTCTTTTTTTTTTAATAGTGCAGATTAAATTTATTTTTTTTTGATATGAGATTCTTTATTAAATTTTTTTGAGTTACATCTTTTCTCCCCGTCTTTCCCCCGCCCACCACCCCAAAACAGCCATCCCAGTATTTCCCCCCTCCCCCATTCTATTCTCTCCTATGTCACTTTTTGGTAGGGCAGGATGGATCTCCCAACTGCAGTGCCTGTGTATCTCAAGTTCTAGTTGGATGTAGTCAATAATAATAATAATAATAATAATTGCATATATATATATACACACATACACACACACACACACACACACACACACACACATATATATATATACACATACAAAGATAGATAGATAGATACACATTCATAACATTTGATT
>CM053583.1:285207905-285225309 GCA_028627135.1 Pseudochirops cupreus | reverse complement strand
ACTTTAGTGGGAAGTATCTTTGTGTGCGTTTTGGAGTTCCAGGATTGGTTTAGAGTCCTATTTTATGGGTATTTTGGGGTGGCTATGTGAGAGCTGCGATATGTTGCTGCTTCTACGCCGCCATCTTGGCTCCGCCCCCCCCAGGAGCTCTTTTTAAAAAAATTAATACAACTATTGGTAATATGGTACTCAGCAGGACATCACATCCACAAGCGAGACTGATGATGTGACAGAGTGTTTAGCTTGCACTCATCACATTAATTAAATTTTGGTTCCTATTAAATGAAATGTGTTATCATTTTATAATTTGCACTAAATCAAATTTTGCATTATTCAGATTCATGCATCAAGACCTAGCTGTATCTCAACTTTTTTGCTGATGATGTTGATTTTTTAGACCCAACATCTTTTCTAATCTTCTGTTAGTGCAAATAGTTCCAACTTGTATCCTCAAACCAATGTTTACATTAACTTTGTACCCTCATCCTTGTCTTCCTCACAAATATTTGGTAGGTGAGTAGGTAGGTAGGTAGAAAGTGGTGGAGGAGAGAAGAAAAGAGAGAGAAATTCCTCCTTCACATTCTCCCCCTCCTTAATCCATCCAATGACACCTAGATAAAGTAAGGGACAATCAGGACACAATACTAGACTGAAATCCCAATTTAATAGTATTTTCCTGAATAAGTCAGAAGCAGTAATTCAACTAATAGTGCCTCTGGCAAAAGACCAGCCCTAAAGTAGAAAGCATGGGCTTCCAGGAGCTAATCTATGTTTCTCTTTATTCATATCCATTTTCAAGACTTTTTGCTAAGACATGAAAGCATAGATTGATCACGTTGATCTAGCTGATAATTAGTCTGTGGTTGCTTTGGTAGTGATATACAATAAAAGTATGAAGAGTGGTAAACATACCATCATTTCTAATATGGAAGAATTTATAACCTTATACATCTTTTTTTGTTGTTTTTTGGTTGTTTTTTTTTTGGGAGGGGAAAGGCAGGACAATTGGGGTTAAGTGACTTGCCCAAGGCCACACAGCTAGTACATGTCAAGTGTCTGAGGTCCTATTTGAACTCAAGTCCTCCTGACTCCAGGGTCAGTGCTCTATTCCCTGCACCACCTAGCCGCCCCTTATATATCTTTTTAAGAGTCTTTACACCCTCCATAGGGTTAATTAAGAGACTGTTAATATTTAATTATATTTTCATTTTCTGATAGCCCTACGACTAAAAGATAACAGGTCCAGCCCTGCATTGACTACTTACTCTTCTGTCATTTAGGGAGCCTACTATTTCTTGTATAGAATTAGATAAAAGGTGAAATGTTGAAATACAGACACACACACATTTATATATTCAGAATAAAGTGGGGTTCTTAACCATGAGCAGAATTCAATGTTTATTTACTAATTAATTATTTTATTTTATTATAAAGTCTGCGAAAATCCTATTGTATTAAAGATGCTTCTTTCCAGTGAAAACATTTATTATACTGTGGTTTTGTATAGAATTTTAATATGCATGATGTTGGATGATAAATAAACATTTTCTAGTATCTTTTTTTAAAAAAAAGATCTAGCTATACATATTTGTGAAATGAATTCATTTGTTGGCTCTTACTAAGCACTGAGACCTGTTCTAGGAACTGAAGGAAATGCAAGAGAAGTAAACAGCTTGATGCTTTCCTTCTCATTAAGGAAACAAAATATGCAATGATAATGATGATGATGATGATTCCTGCTCATTGATACATGAAATAATCAATAAACTCTTCCAGAAGCTAGATGATTGATTCTCTAAATGTGGATATGAAGTGTAATAGGAGTTCAGAGGAAGGAAGATCAGAGTATGGCCTGGGACACTTTGGTCATGGAACCAATGAAGCAACTGGCCTAACTGGAACAGAGAGATTCTTATTGGAATTTATGTAGAAAGAAAGCACTAGCCTTGGAGTTGAGACCTAGGTTTGAGAGGCAGCATAATGTAGTGGCTAGAGTATAGGAACTAGAAGCAGGAAAAACTGTGTTAAAATTCCACTTCAACCACCTACTAGTTATGTGACCCTGGACAAGTATAATTGCCCTGAGCCAAAGTTCTCCATCCGTGAAGTGAGGTGTTTGGAGGGACTCTAAGATTCCTTCTAGCTCTTAATCTATGATCCTATGAATACAGCTTCCAACAACTTACTAACTCCGTAATCTTCAGCAGTCATTTCTTCTCTCTGAATCTCAATTTCCTCATCTGCAAAACGAGGATAATATATTCAGTGTCTATCTCACATAGTTGTTGGGAAGGAGAAATTTTGTGAACTTGAAAGTGCCCCAGAATTAGTAGAGGTTTAGAGTTTAGATTCTGAACAAATGGTAGTCTTCAGTTACGTGACAATGTCTATACTTTGGTTTCTTGCATAAATTAATAATTAATTTCTGAATCTCATCATTAACCTCTAATTCAAAGCAACAAATGTCCCCATCCATTATGGAGAGAGTGAGATTTTTTTTTTTCCATAGTATGTGTAACTGTAGAAAGAAGGGAAAACAGAAACAGGGAAGAGGTCTATGAGATATTCCCTTTTTGGAAAAGTGGTCCATGAACTGAAAAAGGCATCCTCCATCTCTTTGATAAGTACTGTCCTTGTGTTTGTCCTTCATTTTCGAAGATGACCATGGCATCAGGAAAATGATGACATGACTTGCAGCTGACTTTGATTTGAGGGAGGGAGGGCTCTGCAAGGTCACTAGCTTCACCTTCTCCTGCAGAGCCATCTGGATCCAGTGACCAGATATTCATCAGAATGACTGGAGATGACTCAGGATGCAATGGGAGACCCTGGCCCTTTTAGGCTAAGGCCTTTTCATGTACTTACTTAGAATGAGATAATGCCCAGTCAGTGAACAGGCCTCTTTAAGAAGTGAGTCAAGGGATGACCCCTTTAATTAGAAAAAAAAAAGTAAAAAAAATCAAAGTGGGAGGGGAAGACCCTCAGGGTTGCTGTTCCAAAGAGAAACAGTTACCAATGACATTCTCTCAAAACCAGAAGGCCAAAAATACAGCCATTAAGTGTTCCTTGGGCACGGACCTATTGCCCAATCTATGAACCTCAGAGTGAACTGGGTTTAAGATTTTGTGAAACAGAGAGAGAGAGAGAGAGGGAGGGAGGGAGGGAGGGAGGAAAGTAAAGAAGGAAGGAAACCCCAAATTAAGCAGGCAGCTTCTGGCCATCAAAATTTACCTTCCTTTGGAGAGGAGGAGAGGGAGAAGGAGAGGACAAGATGGGTTACCCAGCTAGATGGATCCCCATTCAGGCAGCTTGATCTACTCACAGGTTGTGTTTGTCTTTCATTTTTGAAGAGGACCATGGCATCAGGGAAATGATGACATGACTTACAGTTGACTTCAATTTGAGTGAGGGAGGGCTGTGCCAGGTCACCAGCTTCACTTTCTCAGAAAGGAAGGAAAGAAAGAGTTAAAGTCCCAAGACGTTGGAGTTGCCATTGCCAGACATACAGGCTTCCTTCCTCATTCAACTCTGGCAAGCAGATGGAACCAAGAATAGAAGAAAGTGCCATTTCTTGAAAATGATTGACTCATTTTGCATTTTGTGGCAGATTATCTTGTTTATTTAGTCTTCCTTTACAGAGAAGAGCAATTCTTTTGAAATGGGAAGAAGGATTTGTCATTAGAAAGGAAGTTCGTTTGGGAGGGGGGGAAGTATATTCCTACAGAGGGAAAGTGGACTTTTAATGAAACAAAAGACTTTGAATCATTCCTAATGAAAACACCAGAGCTTCATAGAAACTTTGAAATATAATTACCAGAATCACAAGAACTATAAGGCAAACATGCATGAGTAGTCATAAGGAACCAAACAAGGATAAGCTGTTTTCATTCTAATATGGGGAGATTATATGTGTGCGTATAAAATATATGTGTATGTATGTGGCAGTTAGACAATGTGGTGGATACAGTACCAGGCCTGGAGTCAGGGAGACCTCAATTCAGATCTGGCCTCAGATATTAGCTATGTGACCATGGGCAAGTCATTTTGTTTCTTTCTGCCTCCGTTTCCCCATCTATAAAATTAGGATAATAATAGCATCTATCTCCCAGAGTTGTTGTGAGGATCAAATGAGGTAATAATCATAAAATGCTTAGAATTGTGTCTAGTACATAGTAGCTGCTATATTAACATTAGTTATTATTATCATTATTACTAGTTCCTTCTAAACCCTATTGTCATCAGAAGTCATAGAGGGAAGCTAATTAGACAGAAGGCCTGAGAGTGTTTCTGTTATCTCTTAATGATCTTAAAAGAAGGAAGGAAAGGGAAGTGAAGAGGAATACACAGAGAGGATGGAGAGAAAGGTTGGTGAAAATTATCTCAAGTAATTGAGACACACTAGTAAAAGTCTATACAAACAAGGAGGAAGGAATGAGGGAGGGGACAACTCTTGAAATGTACTCTCATGTGAATTCATTAAAAGAAGGAAGAATACACACATACAGTTGGGTACAGAAATACATTTCACTCAACAGAGAAAGAGGAGAGAAAATGGAGAGGTGAAAGAGAAGACTAAAAGGAAGGGTAAGTTAAAGGAAGTGTTTGTTTTAAGCAAAACAATCCCTGAGGAGAGTGAAAGGGTGACAACATAAACAAATTAGAGAAGCAAGGAAGAAATTATTGTTCATTTCTATGGATAGGGGAAGAATTCAGGACCAAAAATAAAGGATAATCATAGAAGGTAAGGACAATTTTGATTATATCAAATTAAGATGTATTTGCACAAATAAAACCAATGCAGCTAAAATTAGAAGATAAGCAGGTAGGTGGAGGGAAATTTTCCTGCTGATAAGGTCTCATTTCAAAGACATATAGGGAACTGATTCAAATTTATTAGAATAAGAGCTATTCACCAATTAATAGTCAAAGGCTATGAACAAGTAGCTTTCAGAGGAAGAAATCCAAGCTATCAATAGCCATATAGAAATGCTCTAAAACACTAATAATTATACAAGAGTTAAAACAACTCTGAGGTTCCACCTCACAGCCACCAGATTGGCAAAGTTGGCAAAAATTAAAAATGACAATTGTTGAGGGGCTATTGGAAAACAGGTTGCATTGTTAGTGCAATTGTAAACCAATCTAGCCACTTTGGAAAGCAATTTGGAACTATCATTCAGAAGTTATTAAAAGGGATATATCTTTTATCCTAATGATACCAGTATTAGTTTTACTGTACTCCAAAGAGATTTTAAAAAGAGAAAGAGAACTTATATGTGAAAAAATAATTACAACAGCTTTTTGTGGTAGTAAAGATATGGAAACCAAAGGGGGTATTCATCTCATTCCTGTTGGGGAATACCTGAACAAGTTATGATATATGAAGGTGCTAGAATACTGTTGTGGTATAAGCAATTATGAAGGATATGGTTTCAGAAAAAACTGGAAATACTTGTAGGAACTGATGCAGAGTGAAATGAGTAGGATCAGAAGAAAACTTTCTATGATAACATTATTGTAAAGACAAACAACAATGAAAGACTTAGGAGCTCTGACCAAGGCAATGATCAACTGCAGAAGACTCATAATATAACATGATATTCACCTCCTAAAAAGGAGCAATAGATTTTGAGTTAAGGTTGAGACTTTTTTTTTATATATGGCCAATGTGGGAGTTTGTTTTGCTTGAGTCAGCTTGGGTATATGCAGTCGTAACAAAGGTTTTGTTCTTAGTTTCTAAGTGTGGGAGGAGGGATGGAGAGGAAAGGTGAAAAGGAAAAAAGGCAAAAGTTTTCTAATTGAAAAAAATTTAATTTAATTTTAAAAAGAATGACTACTGAAGCATGGGTGGAGTTGGGATCTCACTTATCCAAGGGATGAAATTACAAACCTTGTATTGACCTGTATAAGTTAATATAATACTTTATTGCTTTGTTGAATCTGTGTGTTCATTTATGTGGATTCTCATACCAGTGATGCAGCTCGCAACACTTTTCAAGCCTTCTTATTTTGAATTATTATAGTCAATAACTTGTTCTTATCATTCCATAAACCTCTACCCCATGAAATGATGTCTATTCTTTAGTCCTTTTAGTATTTCGGAGGTGCCTCCCCCAATCCTTAACCGCAGTGGAAAGTAAGGAATTGGTTCCAACACGTAAAATATTGTATATAATGCCAGATTTTTTTCAATGTTTTGACCAGTTGGATTTTTTTTCCTCTTCTTCCGATATTTATTTCTTTTTAAATTATTTGTTACAAGGGAAAGTTCTTTGGGAAGGGACAAGGGAGAGGATACAGGGGGAAATCTGTAAATGTAAATTGACAATGCATAGTGAAATGCAAAGACAAACATAAATGCATCATAAAGACAAGAGATAGCAGTAATAGCCAGTTAAACAGATTTCTGGACAGACTCTATGCAACCTGTGGGTCGCGACCCCTTTGGGGGTCGAATGACCCTTTCACAGGAGACACAGGGGTCGCCTAAGACCATCAGAAAACACAGATTTCCGATGGTCTTAGGAACCGAGACACAGCTCCTCTATCCATCTCCAGGTGGGTCTGCCCACATGCAGATATGCCTACCTATGAGTATTAAAGGGTCGCGGCATTAGGAAGGTTGAGAACCACTGCTCTATGATACTATCTAAAGGTCTGTCCAGCAACACATCTTGTTATTGTATTCTATTGTTTTACTGATTCTAAAATGTTTGCTAATATAGCAGTAAAACTGGTCATCTGGCATCTCAAATGCTCTTACTCCTCACCTCTGGCTCTTGGGAATCCCTGATCCCTTCAAGACTCAGTTCCTTCTTTAGGAGATCTTTCCTATGTCTCCCAGCTGCTGGTGCCTTCTCTTCAAGAACACCTCCCATTTTCTATAGATATCACGTATTTACCTGTTCATGTACATGCAGGTTCTTCCCTTAGAGCATAAGCTCCTCAAGAGAAGGGGCTGTTTTCACTATTTTCTTTTTATCCTCAAAGCTTATCCCCTCAGTGCCTGGCACAAAATTAGCATTTAATAAATACTGGTTGATTGATTGTCTCTTCTCCATACATGCCGAGCTCACCTCCTTTTCTGATCCTGAATTGCATCATAGATCTAGGGCTAGAAAGGACCTCAGAAGCAATCCAGCCTAATTCTCTCATTTCACATATGAGGAAACTGAGGTCCAAGAAGATTGTGACTTGATCAACATCACACAGGTAATAAGCATCAAGGGCAGGATTTGAACCCACATCCTCTGACTGAAGAGTTAAAATTCTTTCTGCTATGTCATACCACCTCTACTATCATTGTGTGCGTGTGTGTATGCATCTGTTTCATGCAGTTTCTCATGTGCAAATTATCATTGGAGAAAAGTTATAGACTATTTACATTTCCCATAAATCTGCCCATTGCCTTTTTCTGGTTATTTGTAATTTCGACTCCTCTGAAGATAACAGTAATTCCATGATTTACAGTCTGTTGGCATCACCAAGAGAATATTAACAGAAAAGAAGTGAACTTTGAAGCTGCAAACACTTTAGGATCAGTAAAACAATACAATACAATGACAGGATATGTTGCTCAATAGACCCTTAGGTATTATCATAGAATCTGTCCACAACCTTTATTTCATAGACAGGCCTAAAGTTCTTAAGTGACTTGCCCAAGGTGGTACAGTCTTTAATGGACAGAGTCTGCATTTGAACCCAATTCTCTTGACTCCAAATTTAGTGCTTTTTCCACTTCACCAGTGATCCAGCTCACTGGCCATATGTCGTGTCTGTCCAAGATATAGCAAGCTAATTGTATTATGATTGGGAGTCATTATTTAATGGCGTGTTTTATTCTAAACTACATCCGTTTTTTATTCACTTTGATTTCTAGTTTGGATGTTTAAACCAACATCTTTTTTTCATTACTATGGATTTTACTGTGGTTTTGTAGTATGGGTGGAGGGGAGGCTTAATGCAATTAGTGCCATATCATCTGTAAGCATGTGGAAGACCACACTGTCTAAAGATTATTTCTCTTTTTGCTTGGACTATGTACACAACATGCACCATTATCTTGGCAAACGCCTTAAAGGCCATTGGGTTTAAAGGGGGGAGGGACCTTAGAAATCTAATCCAACCCCTTCATTTTAGGAAGGAAGAAACTGAGCCTTAGAGAGATTGTGACTTGCCCTCCCAGAAAAACCTGCCCCTCTTCCTAACTTCCCCATTTTTGTTAAGAAAACCACAGTTCTTCCACAGGAAGATTCACAACCTGAGTCATTCTCAGATCTTCCCTCTTCCTCACTCCTCACATTCAATTCATTGGCAAGCCTTGTCAATTCTACCTGGACAATATATTTATTTTATTTATTATCTTATCCATCTTATCCATCCCCTTCCCTCTACTCCCATCATAACCACTATCCTAGTTCAGAACTTCTCACCTTGATTATTTCAACAGCCTCCTAATTGGTCACCCTGCCTCCAATCTTTCCCCTCTCTAATCCATCATATATAGAGAGCTGCCAAATGGATATTCTTAAAGCACCTGTTATTTCCTTACCCAGAGAGTTATAGTGGTTCCCTGTTCTCTTTAGGCTGCAGCACAAACTCCTCGGTTTGGTCTTCAAAACCCTTCACAAATTTCCTACAACCAGGATTATTGACTATTGCTGTCTATGATATACTCTATATTCTAGCCATACCATGCCTCTTACTGTTCCCCATACATGATATTCCATTTTCTACCTCCAGGCTTTTGCACAGGCTGTCCCTCATGCCTGGAATGCACTCCATCTTTACCTTCAACTAACAGAATCCCTAGATTCAAAGCTCAGTCCAGGTTCCACCTCTTATAGGAAACCTATTCTGATCATGCCAGTGGGTAGGGCATTCTCCCTACCCCATCCCCATTTCTTCTTTTTTCCAATTTTAAAAAAATATTTTTCCCTAATTGCACGGTAAAAACCATTTTAAACTTTTTTTTTAAGTTTCGAGTTCCAAATTCTATTCCTCCTTCTCTCTCTCCCTCCTCTCTTCCCTCTCTAAGATGGTAAGTGATCTGATATAGTTTATACACACACACACACACACACACACACACACACATATACACACAAACTTACCTGTTTACATGCTGTTTCACTGAACAGTTCTGAGGGCAAAGACTCTTTGGGTTTTTTTTGTATTTCTGTTTCCTGTATCTGGCATGTGGTAGTAGGTACTTAATAAATGCTTATTGAATTAAACTGAATTAAATTGCTCATGGTTACAGAGGTAATGAGTAACAGAACTAGGATCCAAAGCCAAGTACTCTGATTGTAAATACAAGGCCATTTCCACTTAACCTCACTTGACATTTTAATACTTGTTGAGTTATTGGACAAAATTAGCTCCACAGTAGCACTTGTCATAGAGTCTTAAATAATTTTAACATGTCCTAGGTATGTCAATGGATCTGTGATCTCACCAACATGCGGATTCTCTCCACTGTAAAGATCTCAACCCTTCTTCACCTTCCTAAGCTGGGAAATCCATTCTTTCATAAATTCACCCAATTTTCTGGAGACCCTACTTGAAGTCTTTTTACATTTAGTGGATAGTAATGTAGTGCTAAGATGTCCATGTTGCCTCACTTTCTCTTTCAATTGCACATATTCTGAATAATAACCCTTGAGTGCTTGTGAGTAAGTCATCATTCAATTCCATTCAATTTAACAAACTTTGAAACCTTACTGCATTCAAGGCACTGTACTTGGCAATGACAAAAATAAAACCATTCTCTCTGTCAAGAAGTTTACATTCCACTAGGAGAAGGGGAAACAATATGTGCATTAGTAAGTGAATATTTATAAGAGAACACTAAGGTGGGGGAGAGGAAAAGATAGGAAAAGTTTCATGTAGACTTAGCCTTAAGGGAAAATTAAAGTTCTAAGAAGTTGAAATGAGGAAGGGAATTCTAGGTATGGGGGACAGTTTGTGCTAAGACAAGGAGATGGAAGATGGAATGTTAAATTTCAAGGACAGGTAATGGTTTGGTTTGACTGGAATGTGAAGTGTATTAAAGGGAAGAGTATGAAATAAATCTGGAAAGATTGGTTGCATCCATATTGTTCAGAGCTTTAAATGCCAAGCTTGAGAGTTTAGCTTAGAGAGAATCAATAGATAGCCACTGAAGCTTCCTGAGCAAAGGAGTCCCATGGTCAGATTATTTTGGCAGCTATGTACAAAGTGGGCTGGAAAGGAAAGCAATTAGAAGCTGATTGTGATTGGGACGATATTGTAGAGATTTAGGAGAGAGGAGGCCCTGAACCAAAGTGGTGGGGTATGAGATTAATGATAATAATATGTTTTAAAGTTTGCAAAGCTCTTTATATATGTTAACTCACTTAATCTTTACAACCCGGTAAAGTAAATGCCATTATTATCTCCATTTTATGGATGAGACAATTAAAACATAAGTGAGTTATATGATTTGCCAAAGTTCATTCATCTAGTTTATGAGGCAGTATTCAAACTGGAAACTTCCTGACTCCAATCCCACGCTCAATCCACTGTACCACCTAGTTGCTTTAAAGCAATAGTTCTCAACCTTCCTAATGCCGCGACCCTTTAATACAGTTCCTCATGTTGTGGTGACCCCCAACCATAAAATTACTTTCATTGCTACTTCATAACTGTAATTTTGCTGCTGTTATGAATTGTAATGTAAATATTTGATATGCAGGATGCATTTTCATTGTTACAAATTAAACATAACCCACAGGTTGAGAACCGCTGCCTTAAAGGGATGGATAGAAGGGATACTGTAGAGGTAGATTCTACAAGACTCAGCAACTGATTGGTTATAGCAGATGTACATGAGTCAAGAGTTGGAAAAGATCTCAAGTTTGTTAAAAAGGCAGCTGGATGTATGGAGGTGCCTGAGTGTATGGATGTCTCAAGAAGGAAATTTGGAGCAGGGTCAGCTTAATAAGTACGTAGGGCAGAATTTGAACTCTGATCTTCCTTACTTCAAATCCAATGCCCTATCCACTACTCCACCTAGCTGCCTTCAAATTAGATGCTAGTTAAACCATGTGGCTGGGTGAGACTAGCCTGTGTTGTAGACTGCAGGTCCAACAACCTTCTTTACTTGCTTACCTCTCCCTTCTACCACCACCATCCCAGACACCCATCCCCTCTCCTCTGTGATGAGGGCGAGTGAAAACCAACTCCAGGAAAGGAGTGGCAAAGGGCTGGAACCCCCTGGAGAACTGAAAAGAGAGTGGGAACAGGGATTAATGCCCAACTCTGTTAGATTCCTGCTTGAATGAAAGAGAAGAAAGGTGTAGAAGAAAGTATAGCCTCCTGTGGTCTCATCAGTGTCCCTAACTGATACTATCTTGGGGAAGCCAGCTTACATGGAGAAAAGATCAGGATCTGGGGGAGTGTTTGGGAGCTTTATAGCAGATGCCCCTGATTCTGATCACATGACTCCTCCCACGCTAACCCCACTTGCTGCCGTTAGGTTTTGCTTATCTTCCTCTGGACTTCTGAACCTCTTTTCTCTCCTGTTGCTAGACCTCTTATTCATATACAAGAAAGAGACTGTTCAGATAGAGGCATCTTCTTGGAGGTGTATCTCCTCCTCAATTGTTCTTCCCTCCCCTTCCCAAATCAAAAATTTACAAATTGGGGTTCAACTACCATTCCATTCTAAACCTTATACTTGGTAAATCAGCATTGGAGCCTAGATAACCTGAGGGGGAAAAAAAGATACCTGTCTCTGATTTCCCCAGTCCCTGACAGAGGGTTGAAATCAGGGGTATGCTGGTAAATGTTTAACAGCTGACTCTCTGAAAAAAATTTATTTAGAGAATCTGCATTATTTATATTTTTCCATCACTTTCTTGGGTCTGGCCAACCAACAAAACAACAAATCATGTCCTGATTTTCATAGTTTGCAGCTTTCTGAGGTAAGATGCTCATATTGAAATGAATCAGTATAAGCTGGCTAAAGGACACCTATGGTCAAAGCCCAGAGTGTTGACTGTCATACACCTCCTACATCAGATGGACAGAAGCCACTCCCTCTGTGTACATGACTCCAGTTTGGTGGCTTCTAAATTTAGCCATTCCCAGAGAAAGCCCAATTAGACCCAGAATGGTTGCCCCAGTCTGAGCCTATGGTTGTTAAAACAACAACAACAACACAATTTCCCAAATGCAGTTCAACTCATTCTTTTCCTCCTGTTGAATTCTGGACCCAACTTACTGCCCACCTGCAAGTCCTGTGCAAATACATGCACCAATGTGCTAACTAATTGGATTAGTCTTATAATGATATCTTATAAGCTGTATAATAGGCATTATTTGTTTACTTTTTCCTACATTGATAGGCAAAACTGCTTTGAGTAATAATCACTTTTATTAAGGAGACCCAGATTAATTAAAAAATATAGAATATAAAAGGTCCTGGTGGTGTTTATTTTTTATAGATGACAATGAAACATTTGACTCCCAAAGAGACCACCTTAAAAGCTCTCCTTTAGTGAAGAGTCTCTTGTGCATATGCAGAACCTAAGGTATGCCATCAACTCACAATATTGTCCCCCTCAGTCAAAGTTACCTCAAGTTCAAGGCATTTTGTGAACATCTATCCCTTACAATCATAGTTCCACAAGCCCTTATCAATGTGTTTACCTTTATTAATCAGCCAAAAGACAGTTTAAAGCAAATACACTTAGTGAAATAACATAATTAAGAAAAGTAGTAATAAAATATAAACCAAGGCACACTCTCCCACAAATAAATACACTATAAGTGAGAAGAGTGAACTTACAGAGGGAACATCTGTGGAGAGACAGTCATGGAGCACTGGCTGAGAGGGGAAATTCATATCTTCCGTGCTTCAGGGCTACCAATAATAATGCCAGAACTTGACAATGTAATCTACTAATTTCTGCTCCCCACTAGTGGTATGGGGTCTCTCCTAGGGGTATGAGAATGGCATGCAGTCTCTGCTTGTGTTGTTCTATATTGGTCATGTGTGACTGCTCCTTAACATTGCTCAATTGGTCCTGTGGTCACTTTGTAGCTCTTTCCTGCTCTCAGCTTTTGACTTCAACTGGAAGTCAAACTAAATCTTCCCATGAGAGAAGAAATGGGCTCTTCCACTGCTCTTTTAGCTTAAATGTTGATGTTTTTCTACTACAACTCATTTAGAAAAGGCAGCACACTCATACACCCACTAGAAGGGATCTGTCTGTTTCTCTGAACTTTGGTTGTGATGGCCGTTTCATCTCTGGAAGGGAATTCCTCACCCTGAACCCAAAGCTCTTAGAAAAAAAGATCAAGGAACCCAGCAATCTAATACCTTTAAGCTAAAGTGTTTTTTTGAAGCTCAACTCCCTGTTCTTCAAGAGTAATACAATATCTCTGCCAGGATTCTCGTTTGACCTACAGTCAGAAAGTTGATGTAACTGCCTGCTTAATTTCCATTTGCTAAATTACTACCAATTAGTTTCTGTTTAAAGTAGGGGTCCTGAACCATTTTTTGTACCAGGGACCCCTTTGGTCATCTAGAAAAGCTTACAGATTGCTTTTTGGAGGGCAATTGGGGTTAAATGACTTGCCCAAAGTCACACGGCTAGTAAGTGTGTCAAGTGTCTGAAGTCAAACTTGAACTCAGGTCCTCCTGACTCCAGGGCCAGTGCTCTATTCACTGCACCACATAGCCACCCCTAAAATAATATTTTTTTAACTCACGAAATAAAACACACAGGATTGAAAAAGAAATAATTATATTGAAATGTAGTTATCTAAAGACTTTTTTAAGTTCATGGACCCCAGGTTGAATCCCTGTACAAAGGTTACCATTTCAGCAAATTGCCAAAAACTATCTAGATTTGGGGGGCAGTTACTCAACCCCCCAAATCTTTTTTTGTTGTCATGAAAATATGTTTGTTAGCAACATTTGTGTATATAGATGTTCAGCACGAACTTGTCTTTATGAGTATTTTAAGATCATAGAAGATTCTTTGATGAATGTCTAGTGCTGGTGGAGCATAGTGTGGTGCTATGCTGACTGGCAAGGGGAATTTGTCATTCCTCACTGCCCCCCCCACTTCCTTTGTGGATACGGCTTGGTCAATTCCTTCCCACTCATGTTCTCATCTCTACCTCTAGATAAGTTTTGATTTCTCTTTCCAACCTACATCAGGAAGCAAATGGGAGATGAAAGTATCAAGATCATTCCTGGGGTGACTAGGTGGCACAGTGAATAGAACACTGGCCCTGGAGTCAGGAAGACCTGAGTTCAAATCCAGCCTTAGACACTTGACATACTTACTAGCTGTGTGACCTTGGGCAATTCACTTAACCCCAATTGCCCAGCCTTACCCCTCTGAAAGAAAGGAAGAAAGAAAGGAAGGAAGAAAGAAAGAAAGAAAAAAAGAGAAAGGAAGGAAGGAAGGAAGGGAGAAAGAAAGAAAGAAAGAAAGGAAGGAAGGGAGAAAGAAAGAAAGAAAGAAAGGGAGAAAGAAAGAAAGAAAGAAAGAGATTATTCCTTTGCTCATACCTGGCCCAGCTTGTCACAAACTCTCCCATTAAAAACTGCTGACACATTTGTTACTTTGAAAGTTGTAAAAGTAAATCAGTTCTCCCAACTATAGTTCTGAGCTTCCAGCTAAGGAAATTACTTGATGAATTTATACTGCAATTGTAGAATCCATTTATCTCTTTTCTCTTATGCTCCCATACTGTCTTTTTCTTGAGTAATAAAATTCACGGGGCAGCAATGCAATGATTAACCACATTTATCCCAGTAAAAAAAAAAAAAAAACCACCCAACAGGAACAAAAGAAAGTGAAAGTAACTGTTCCATAACAGGTTTTCCGGGAAAAGGCTCCACTTCTTCTCAATATTATTTATTTATTTTTAATTCTTTTTTTATTTTGAGTTCTGAAAGCTCTTCCTCTTAACCAGCTCCTCCCACATCCACTAAGAAGGAAAGCAACGTGACATCAATTACACATGTGAAATCATGTACAATATATTTTTATATTAGTTATTTCTTTAAAAAGCAAGAAAAATAAAGTGAGAATATTATACTTCAATTTACATTCAGAGTTGGTGGGTTCATGAGTCATGAGACCGTTGGAATTGCCTTGGCTCATTGTATTGATCAATGAGTAGTTAATGAATTGTCGGTGAAGTAATAAACCAGGCTAATCACTCTAGAGGATAATTTGGAAGTAGGCCCAAAGGGCTATAAAACTGTGCTCATCCTTTGACCCAGCAATAACATTACCAAGTCTGTATCCCAAAGAGATTAAAAAAAAAAAGAACCTATATGTACAAAAATGTTTATAGCAGCTCTTTTTGTGGTGGCAAAGGATTGCAAATCAAGGGAATGCTCATCAGCAGTAGTCAAGTCTTTCACAGTTGGTCATCATGACCACATTGTTGTTACTGTGCACAATGATCTCCCAGTTCCTCTCATTTCATTTTGCATCAATTCATATTGGTCTTAGCATGTTTTTCTTGTCTTTTTTTTTGGAGCGGGAATGCAGGGCAGTTGGAGTTAAGTGACTTGCCCAAGGTCACACAACTATAAGTGTTAAGTGTCTGAGGCTGGATTTGAATTCAGGCCCTCCTGACTCCAGGACCAGTGCTCTATTCACTGCACCGCCTAGCTGCCCCTTGCCATGTTTTTCTGAAACCATCCTGCCCCCTTCTTATTTCTTACTGCACAATATATAGGACACCATCACAATCACACACCATAAATTGCTCAGCTATTCCCCAACTGATGAGCATTCCCTTGATTTCCAATCCTTTGCCACCACAAAAAGAGCTGCTATAAACATTTTTGTACATATAGGTCCTTTTTCAATTTTTTTTTCTCTTTGAGATACAGACTTGGTAGTGTTATTGCTGGGTCAGAGGATGAGCACAGTTTTATAGCCCTTTGGGCCTACTTCCAAATTATCCTCCAGAGTGACTAGACTGGTTTATTACTTCACCAACAATTCATTAGGATACTTTTTTTTTTCTTCATCCACTCCAGACTTTGGCATTTCTGACAGGTGTGAGGTGGTACCTCAGAATTGTTTTAATTTACTTTTCTCTAATTGATAGTGATTTAGAGCACTTTTATGTGACTATAGATAGCTTTGATTTCTTCTGAAAACTGTTTATATCTTTTGACCATTTATCAATTGGGAATGGCTCTTATTTTTATAAATTTGATTCAGTTCTATACTCAGTATGTAGTTGTGAAATGAGGTTTTTGTTTAAAAAAAAACTTGCTATAAAATTTTTTTATATTACTTCATTGTCCATGGAACTTTTTAGCAAAATATATTTTCCCTGATCATCCCTTTTAATTGGGTCTACTTTCTATTTTTGCTTTGTCTGAGATCATAATTGCTCCCCTTGCCTTTTTTGCTTCAGCTGAATGATGCATAATAGATTCTGCTCCAGCTCTTTATTTTAACTCTATGTATCTTTCTGTTACTAGTGTATCTCTTATAAACAACATACTGTTCAATTCTGGTTTCTAATCTATTCTGCTCTTCGCTTTCATTTTGTGGGTGATATAATACAGATTAAAATCTGGTAAGGCTAGGCCACCTTCCCTAGCATTTCTTTTCATTAATTGCCTTGATATTCTGGACTTTTTGTTCTTCCAATGAATTTTGTCACTATTTTTTCTAGTTCCATAAAGTAATTTTTTGGTAGATTGATTGGTATGACACTAAATATGTAATTTAATTTAGGTAAAATTGTAGTTGTTATTATATTAGCTCCACCCAGCCATGAGCAATTGATGTTTTTCCAATTAGTTAGATCTGATTTTATTTGTGTGAAAAGTGTTTTGTAGTTGTGTTCATAAAGGTACTGCATTTGTTTTGGCAGGTAGAATCCCAAATATTTTATAATATCTACAGTAACTTTAAATGG
Source organism: Pseudochirops cupreus (assembly GCA_028627135.1). Taxonomy (NCBI): domain Eukaryota; kingdom Metazoa; phylum Chordata; class Mammalia; order Diprotodontia; family Pseudocheiridae; genus Pseudochirops; species Pseudochirops cupreus. The sequence continues at coordinate 285,208,374 of CM053583.1, read as the reverse complement.
GGTTTCTCTTATTATCTCTTGCTGTTGGACTTCTTTGGAAATATATAGGAATGCTGAGGATTTATGTGAGTTTATTTTATATCCTGCAACTCTGCTAAATTTATTTGTCTCGAGAAGTTTTTTTGTTTTTTTACTTGATTCTCTAGGATTCTCCAAGAATATCATCATATCATCTGCAAAGAGTGATAGCTTGGTCTCTTCTTTGCCTAATTTGATTCCTCTGATTTCTTTTTCTTCTCTAATTGCTACTGCTAATATTTCTAGTACCAGATTGAATAAGAGGGGTGTTAGTGGACATCCTTGTTTCACTCCTGATCTTATTGGAAATGCTTCTAGCTTATCCCCATTGCATATAATACTTGCTGATGGCTTTAAGTACATGCTACCCATTATTCTAATGAAAACTCCATTTATTTCTATACTTTCTAATGTTTTTAATAGGAATGGATGTTGTATTTTGTCAAAGGCT
>CM053583.1:285194033-285207405 GCA_028627135.1 Pseudochirops cupreus | reverse complement strand
TTGTTGTTTATTTTGAAGTTAGATTTATCAAGTTCAGAGAGGGGGAGATTGAGGTCTCCCACTAGTATTGTTTTGCTATCTATTTCTTCCTCTAATTCCCTTGACTTTTCCTCTAGGAATTTGGATGCTATACCACTTGGTGCATATATGTTAAGTAATGATATTGCTTCATTCTCGATGGTGCCTTTTAGCAGGGTGTAGTTTCCTTCCTTATCTCTTTTAATTAGATCTATTTTTGCTTTTGCTTTATCTGAAATAAGAATTGCTACCCCTGCTTTTTTTACTTTCGCTGAGGCATAATATATTCTACTCCGTCCTTTTACCTTTACCCTGTGCATATCCCCAATGTAAAAGTTCTTCCTTATCTGCCTCTTTTATATGAGAAAATTATCCTCATTCTACCTCTCCCTTCCTCTCCTCCCAATTCATCCCTCCTTCTCACCCCTTCATTTTTTTGGAGATTATTCCAATATAATCAATGCCCTCTGTTTTTGTAAACTCCTTTTAAGTGCCTTAATAATGATAAAGTTATTAGGCATACTTCCCATATTGGAATGTAAACATTTTAATTTTATTGAGTCCTTTGTGATTACTCTTTCATGTTTACTTTTTTTCTTCTCTTTAGTCTTGTGGTTGAATGTCAGATTTCTATTCAGTATTGGTCTTTTCATCAGGAATGCTTGAAAGTCCTCTATTTCATTAAATATCTATTTTCCTGGAACACTAATGAATTGTCAGCAGAGTTGTAAACTGATCCAACTATTCTGAAGAATAATTTGGAACTATGCCCAAAGGGCTATAAAACTATGCATACCCTTTAATCCAGCATTACCACTACTAGGCCTGTATCCCAAAGAAATTATAAAAAAAGGGGAAAGGACCCACGTGTACAAAAATATTTATAGCAGCTTTTATTTTGTGGTGACAAAGAATTGGAAATTGAGGGGATGCTCATCGATTGGAGAATGGCTGAATAAGTTGTGGTATATGAATGTAATGGAATACTGTTGCTCCATAAGAAGAGGCAAGTAGGTAGATTTCAGAAAAAAATCTGGAAAGGCTTGCATGAACTGATGCTGAGTGATGTGAGCAGAACCAGGAGAACAGTGTATACAGTAACAGCAACATTGTGTGATGACTGACTTTGTTAGACTCAGCTCTTCTGAGCAATGCAATGATATGAGACAATTCCAAAAGATTCATGATGGAAAAATACTATCTACATCTAGAGAAAGAACTATGGAATCTTAATGCAGATCAAAGCATACTATTTTTCTGTCTTTTATTTGTTGTTTTTTCTTTTTCATGGTTTTTCCCTTTTATTCTGATTCTTCTTTCTCAAAAATGGCTAATGTGGAAATATATTTAATATGATCATACATGTATAACCTATATCAGGTTGCATGCCATTTTGGGGAGGGGAGATTGGAGGGGGGAGTTTAGAATTCAAAATCTTACTAAAGTGAATGTTGAAAACCAAAAATAAATAAATATTTTTAATTGGTTAAGTAAATAAATATCTATTTTTCCCTGAAGGATTACACTGAGTTTTGCTGGGTAGGTTATTCTTGGTTATAATCCTAGCTCCTTTGTCTTCTGAAATATTATATTCTAAGCCTTTTTCTCCTTTGACTTGGAAGCCTCTAACTCATGCAATCCTGACTCTGACTCCATGATATTTGAATTGTTTCTTTCTGGCTGCTTGAAATTTTTTCTCTTTTACCTGGGAGCTCTTGAATTTAACTATAATATTCCTGGGAGTTTTCATTTTGGAATCTCTTTTAGAAAGTGATCCGTGAATTCTTTCAATTTTTATTTTACCCTCTGTATCTAAGCTATCAGGACAGTTTTCCTTGATAAGTTCTTGAAAAATGATGTCTACGCTCTTTTTTTATCATGACTTTCATGCAATCCAATAATTCTTCAGTTATCTTTCCTCAATCTATTTTTGAAATCAGTTTTTTCCTAATGAGATATTTCAAATGGCATGGGAAAATCCACCATCACATTTTCTATAAATCTAGTCATAACTTTGCCACAGCACAGTGTTCATTCAGTTCTGGTCCTCACACCTGATGGGAGGCATGATAAAGGGCCAGATGATTGTCATGGAGGCAAGTAAAAGCATGAAAACCAAGATCTATAGGAGCCCTCTGGAATCAGGTTTGAAGTTACTTAGGGTTGAGACACAAGGACAGGAACCAAGGACAGGGAAATAAAACAGAGTAATAGCAAGTAATCAACCAATATAAGTGTACAGCCAATGGTTCAAGCCTGGAGCCAATCGAGTTAATAAAGTCAAGACAAACTAGGATCTATAAACTGAAGTGTGAGTCAAAGGAAAGTGCATGTGGTATCAGAATCAGCGTAGCCAAGACAACATGAAACTGCCATAGTGTCATGATTTTGGGGGATAGGGGTTGGTAGGTTTGGCCTGGTTCAATTGACATAGCAAGTAGAATACAAGCTCCATGAGGTCAGGACCTGTTTTTCATTTGAATTTTGTATTCCTAAGACCTTGCACGTAGTAGGGGCTTAATAAATGTGGGTTGAATTGGATTAGAAGGCAAGTCTGAAGAGCACATATGAAATTGACTAAGAGTTCACAATTTATCCAGAATGCCATATCTACACAAAGAAGGAGGTAAAATAAATTCTATAATTCTATTGCTAATTTCCATAGTGCCTTCTAATATCGACTTCTTTTTTTCTTTAGAATGAAACTTTGTAGCTTAGGAAGAGTTGTCTGGGGAGCAACTTGAGAGTGAATCTTAGACGAGCAATTGTTTGGAGAGTGGAAGTTAGTCCTTCTTTTCATTCCATGGAGGAAAGATCAAGAGAAAATATATCAGAAACTACATATAATGGACATTTGCAGATTATAACTTTCCTGACATGTGATGATGTCAAACATTATAAAAAGGTACTCAGGGAAATTGGAATATTCTTCTCTGAAGATCTTTAAAATCAGAATGGATTTTCATGTAGCACCCCCTCTGGATACTCCCTCCCTTACATAACCACAGGCAATTTGAGTCCCCAGGGCATTGTTGCATTCTGAGAACTATTCTGTGGGCTCCCTCTTTTTCTGAAATTATAGCTTATGAACCACCCTCCATGGGGAGGCTCCCCCTTAACATTAATTAGCCAGTAGGCACAAATTAAAGGCATTTTCTAAGATAGTGTAACAATAGTTCTTAGATATAGTAAACTCCTATAACACCAGAGAAGTGCAAGTGAAATGAAAGTATGGAGTAGCCAATTAAACAAAGGGACAAAGTACAAGAAAGACTTGAAAAAAGCAACCACAATCACAATGCAGAGCATAAATTACAGAGAATGAATTCTCACTGGTATGGGAAGGACCACCTTTAAGACACAAAGATAGCATCCCTACTTGCAGCTTGAATAGGGAGTCAGGAAGATTTGGGTTCTAAACCTGCCTCAGACACTTCCTAGCTGTGTGACCCTCTGCAAATCATTTACCTTTTCTCAGCTTCACTTTTCTTCTCTGTAAAATGGGTATAATAGTAGCATCTACCGCACTGGGTTATTGTCAGGATCAAATGAGGTTACACATGTAAAACACCTTGCAAATCTTAAAGTGCTATATAAATGCTAGGTGTTATTATTAGTAAAACCATATACATATGCACAATATACGCTTTCGAAACCATTCTCTCTTGGGATCTATCAAAAAGAGGATGCAGGGTTTGGGGTTTTCCAGTTTTTGTACTCTGGACATTCTACCCCTTGACTATTTTGATATACAAAGTACCTTTTTTCAACTTATCTGGTTAACATTTCTCATTTATCTCTCCATCTTCCTTACCCATAATGTCATTTGAGGGTTTTAAGTGCTTTTGAATAAATTCAGATATGACACAGAAGAGGTATTGTCATGCTCATTTTATATATGAAGAAAGTGAAGTCTGGAAAGGCTAAGTAAATGGCAGAGCCAAAACCAGAACTCGGGTTTTCTGATTCCTCACCTGATAATCATGCTAATTAGGGTCTGTCTGTAGACTTGAAGTTGAATTCATAGTGCAATCTGCCATCAGAAAGTAAAATGGCTGCCCCCAACATGTCCATATGGTATTATCATCTACAATTTTAAATGGATTTCAATGGAAATTGCCCTGAAGATAGAAATCACAGAAACATGTGATTATGTTGCGGGAAGTCTATGGTTCAATGAACTATTCATTCATCAAGTGGAAATTCTCAGGTTCTACAAGCTTCTAATCTATTACTTTATAGTAATCATGTTATGGTTATTCATTCCCAAACATTTCATTTCCATTTCCCAAATAATGTCATTCTGACAAAGGACGACAGGCATCTAATGCCAATTTGGGATGTATCTGTTCTTCAGTCATTTCATGATTCTAATTTCAAGGTGCACTCAAGAGAGATAGCAAAGTTCTCTGGTCATTGGATAGATTTGCAATAGTGAAGTGAAATAAACACTCATCTCAGGCAATAGGTTAAAGGAGCATCAGAAAAGTGAGACTTGTCTAGATAGCTGGGCAAGAAAATCTTAGCTCACTGCAAGAGTAATCCACTGATTCCTTGATTGTCTCTTTTGCAAGCTGGTTTCTCTGCTCTGGGCTCTGGACTCTGGGCTCTGGGCTCTGGTTAAAGAAGGAGGGAGCCAGTAATGGCTGACGAGTACCTACTCAGTAATGGCCTGAGTTACTGGTTTTTTGAGGGTTCTCTCCTTAGTATTTGACATTCCAATTCATCAGTCAAGTAGGCTCTGAGCTTGCAGACAATCAGAATACTAAACACTAAGAGAGCCAACCACACAGGTCCCAGGTGCTCAGGTGACCCACTCAGATCTGGTGACTAAAGGTAAGAAGTTAAAAATTAAGGAAAAAATCAAAGAGGTAGAGGAAAGTGGAATGAAAATTTTCCAACTCAGGAGAGACAAGAAAATGATTTGGCCATAAGAGAAAAGTTGCATTTCCAAGTATATCTTAACCTAGAGAAAAGGCCATAGCAGCATAGCCCCCAGAAAAGCCCAATAACCTTGTTTTCAGGCTTGAATTTCATGTCTTAGTCAAATGGAAGAGCAAATGCTTAGGAGACCTGCCTAATGGTGGATGGGAGAAAAAAAGTCAGTATAGGGGCAACTAGGTGGCACCCTGGAGTCAGGAGGAGATGAATTCGAATATGGCCTCAGACACTTGACACAACAAGCTGTGTGACTTTGGGCAAGTCACTTAATCCCAATTGTCTTGCCTTCCCTCTTCCAAAAAAGGAAAAAAGTCAGTATTTTGCTGGTATCTCAGAGAGTAAAAGGGGATGTGGGGCAATTGAGATGTACTAGGTATTATTTTACTGGGATGAAAAGAGGATCTTAAAACCTGTAAGACATCATAGAATGTCATATTGTCGCTGATTTAAAGCTAGAACAGAGTTTTGAGATCACCTACTGTAGCCCCTCATTTTACAAGTTAGGAAACTGAGTCAGGCTGAAGTTATTTGCCCAGGTCACATAGGTGTTCTTCATGGCCTGCTGGGAAGAATTTTAGAAATCTTTCAGCATCTTGCCTGGTTTTCTCCTTGGCTCCTCCAATACTCTTATCTGATCTTATATTTATTTATTTATAAAGATATTTACGATATATTGTAAGCTCCTTGTGGGCTTTGTTGTTATTCACCTTTGTGTCTCCAATTCCTAACGCGGGCACATAGTAGGTGTCTGGCACACAGTAGGTGGATTATTGAATTGAAATGAATGTAGTCCAAGACCATCTATTTAGGATCAAAGCATTTTGAACTGGAAAGGATCTTAGAAATCATCCAGTCCTGCTTGCTTCATTTTGCAGATAAGGAAACTGGAACCCAGAAAAGAAAAGAGAATCCGCACAAATCAAACAAGTAGGATGTAGAGCTAGGAGATGGAGACAAGTCTTCCAACCCCAGATCCCATGCTCTTTACACTATACAAGACTAACCCCTTTTGCAGATGAGAAAATTGAGGTCCAGAAAGGTGAAATAACTTGGAAGCATGGAATGTAAAAGCTGGAAGAGATATTAGGGATCTAATTCTTATCTGTCCCTCAGTTTCCCCTTTTTAATGTTGAGGAAGTAGAAGCTCAGGGTAAATTCATCCCATTCACATTCTTGTTGTGTGTTTTCCTTCTTCCTTTTTCCTTCACTAGCTTTCTCACCCTATTCCTATCCCTCCTCACTCCTCTGCTTTACTTCTGCCAGCTAATTGCCCTCCTTTTCCTTAACCTACCCAACCCTCCAAAAGCCCCTCCCTTCCCCATCCACTTGCCCTCTTATTTCTTTCTGTATTCAGAGGACTTTTATACCTTTCTAGATATGTATGTTCTTCCCTCTTAAACCCATTCCTAATGAGAATAAAATTCCATCACTACCTGCCCTCCTCCCCACTAGCTTCTTCTGTATCAATTTTTCCTTTTATGCCTCATTTGTATGAGATAAATGTGCCTTTTTATCTTTCTCTCTCTCTACATAGTTTTATTTTTTTAGCATCACCTCATCATACACAGCTCAATCCAAGCCTTTTTTTAAAGTACCCAAATGATTATGACAGTCATAAGAGTACTGTTAATATTTTCACATATAAGAAGTAAACAATTTTACTTTAGTGAGTCTCTTATAATTGGTCTTTAATGTTTACCTTATATTTCTTCTGGATGTTATATGTTGAATTTTTCCTTAAGTTCTGCTGCTTTCAGCACAAATACCTGAAAGTCTTTCAGTTCATTAAATATCCACTTTACTTTCATTCAGGATTATAGTTAACTTTGCTGGGTAAATTACCCTTGATCATAATCTAGCTCTTTTGCTCTATGAAATATAGTAATAGCTGCTAGATCTTATGTAATCTTTATTGTAGCTCCATGATGCATGGAGCTCCATGAAAAATTGTTTGGTTTTTTTCCCTTGTTGCTTCCAATATTTTCTCCTTAACCTGGAAGTTTTGAAACTTGGTTATGATATTCCTGTAAGTTTTCCTCCTGGGATCTCTTTCAGGTGGTGATCAGTGGATTTTTTCCATTTCTGCTTTGCCTTCTTGTTCTAAAACTTCAGGGCAACTTTCCAGGTAATTTCTTGTAATATTGTATCAAGATTCCTTTTTTATTGTAATTTTCAGATAGTCTGACTATTCCTACATTATTTCTTCACGATCTGTTCTCCAGATCAATCGTTTTTCTGATGTGATGTTTCACATTCTCTTCTATTTTTTCATTCTTCTGATATTATTTTATTATTTCTTGGGGTCTTAGAATATCATTAGCTTCCTTTTGCCTAACTCTAGTTTTCAAAGAATTATTTTCTTAAGGTTTTTATTCTCTATTTCAGGTTGTTTAATTGGGTTACAATTTTAAGGGTGTGCTTGCCCATAGCATGGTACAAAGAGCCAGTAGTGGCTAGGTTTTGAACCTTTGCATCTGAGCATGATAGACTCTAACTCTATGGTTCAAAAGTAATTGGGGTTTTGTCTAGATCAGGCGCTTTCCAGCGACTGTGAGAACGGATTACACCGACTGCAAACGCCTGAAAGTCTTCTTCTCCCTAACGATCTGACTCCCATAGCTTCTGATGCCAAATGTGTCCACCTAAGCCTTCTCTCCGCAGAACTTTCCGACCCTCTTAGGAGGATGCACGGATCTGACTTCTTCCTGGTTTCCTAGGGATAAGGCATTTGACCCCAGGGCACATCACCAGTCTACCAGCACTCGATGTTGGGGTAGGGTATGTGTGTGGGAAAAGAGAGTGAGGTGATGTTGGGACTGCTCAGTAGCATGGCAGGTCGCCCTGGTTGTGCCCTAGGACAGCTGTGAAAAGTAGTGAGGGCTACTCTGAGGCGGTAACGGAGGTAAACAGGAAGCTGCGCACAACTCCAGGAGAGATAGTCCAGAAGGGCTGTGAGGAAGCTCAACCCTTTCCCCTTCGTGCATCCCTCTGGAACTGTGGCTCCAACCTGCAGGCTTTGGGATAACCGCAGAGTTTGATAGTGGCAGAAGTTTTGAGTTGAATGATTATGGACTACAGAAAGACTTGGGCTGGGGGTGGCACTATTGGAGAGGGGACAGAGCGTGCAAATGTGAGAATGTGAAGAGTAGGGAATGACTTTGGGTGTGAAAGTGTACACAATGGATCTTTGTGGGAGAGGGAGTTTTCCCTTCAAGCTAATTCATTTAAGGCGACAATAAGCGTCTATTGTGTGCAGAGCACCGAGTTCGGTGCAAGACAAATTCAATCAAAGTGGAAGGAGCATCTGCACATGAGGATGCGGACCCTGGGTGAATGTGTTGGGGGAAGGGGGGGAAGGGAACTAGGTGCTCTTTAGCTGCGAGACTCACCATTTCCCACCCCACTCCACACACACCCCTTCCTGAATGCAGCTTTAAGAAGGTTTATCCTAAAATAGAAAGCGAAAGGAGTTTGAGTAAATGCAATATAAAGACTAACCCACTGAAAATGGGTTCGGGGAGGGGTGTGAGGGTAGGAGAGGTGGGTGGCACTAAGCCAAGGAGGCGGGAAGGAGGAGTGAAAGGGGCTAGTTTCCGCCCAACTCTGGCCCCAACCTGTGCCACAGGGGCAGAAGACAGGCAGCCATTGCCTTAACCAGAGCGCAAATCCTGGCTGCAACTTGGAGCGAGGATGCGACAGTTACGTGGTAGGTGCGGGCGCCGGGCGAAGCTGACCGAGGCAATGTGAAATAGATTTCCAATTTATAGCCAGAGAAGCAGTGCGTGTGTGTGTGTCGGTCTGTCTGTGTCTGTTTACCTGTCTACCTGTTTGTTTAGAATCAGAGCTTCATAGCTGGAAGTTCAACAGTCTTCGAATCCATCCCTTCCCTTCCATTTTACAGATGGAAACTGAATCAGAATTTAAATAACTTGTTCAGAGTCATACGGTCTAGTCCGTGTTCGAATTCGAACTCAGATCCCCCAGATTGCTCTCTGTCAAAATATTCCAGGCTTCCACAATGAATATAAAATTGTGGGAGCCTAGACTTCCCAAAATAACCTTGCTTTATTTTAATCCCCACACAAAGGTTGTGAGGCGAGGACAGGCTTTTGCAAAGTCGTGTTAACAGCGCAACTAAGCTCTAAGGAATCTCACAGGATAAATGCCTCCAGTGGGAAAATCCTGGAGTTGGGAGTATTTAGGGAGTGAGGGACAGCGCTGGATGGTGCTATTTCGAGATTGCCATCCCCACCCGAGTTAATCTCCTCTGAGAGACCTCTGGACTTTGGGATTCTAGAAGAAGAATACAGGGTGGAAAAGGGTGGATTGGAGGGAGGGAAATTAGACACCCGAGGAGCTGGGAGAAGCGGTTGGGCTGGGTTTGGGTGATGACCACGCTGCTTGTGGCAGTGACCCAACCAACTCTCTGTATATCCCAGAAGTGGAGTTAAGTGGAGCAACCCCGCGAAGGTGGCTGGAGTGAGTTCGGGTTCCTGGAGTCTAGGGTGGAGTGGCTATGAAGTGGAGACAAAAAGGGGAGGGCGCGGGAAGGAAACGGGCTGTGACTTGGAAATTCCAATTTGATTAGCCTCCGCACACTGGACTTTCTGCCCATCCCCGGGCTGATCCTCCTCTCTGCTTTCCCTGCACACAGTTCCATCACAATTTTAACTGTGGAAAAAAGGGGGAAGGGGAGATAGGGACCACAGAAGGGAGAGAAAGATAGAGATACATGATATAGAGGCTAGGGTGAGTGGAGCCTTCCCAGGCTACCAAAGACAGCCTCACATCGACAATGTCACTCTGGTCTTATTTCCCACGGATGCACCGAGATTTAAAATTGGCTCTGGAGAAGAAGTTGGATTCAAATACTGCTCTCTTATGTTTGCAATTTGGGCAGCTAAGTGAGCAGTGGATAGAGTGCCAGGCCTGGAGTTAAGGCAAACTCATCTTCTTGAGTTCGAATCCGGCCATAGACACTAGCCTACCGACTCTCCCCGGAGGGGCAAGCAGAGTCGCTGGAGCGGAAGTACCTCCCAAAACAAAGAAACAAGGGAAGAACTAGTCAATCTCAGTGCTTTCTGAATACCTGTTATATGCCCAGGACTGTGCTAGGAATTGTGAACTATCTGGAGAAATATTCAATGAGGTCTCTGCCCTCAAAAACCTTGGAATGCTGAAACAGAAGAGAATAAATCATCAAGCACCAAATGGTGAAATTACAGGCTCATAAATGTAGCTAACGCTGAAAGAAGGGAAAGATCACTTTGCCTTGAAGGATGGGCAGAGAGTTCTGGGGGAAAGCATTATGAGAGTTAATAAGAGCAGAAACAAAAGCCCAGACCATTCAAAAACAAGACATAAGAGGCAAACATTAAGGAGACCCACCTAACTGGATTTAGGATTAGCACTGTGGAGTCATAGGAGACAAGGTGTTTGCTGTCGAGTGAGCCCAGATGTAAAGGACCTTAAATTTCAGTTGGACAAGCTAAGATTTCCCCAGTTAGGCAGCATGGAGCCACTGGGTTTGAGAAATTGTAACGTGAGTGAGCTGATGAAGGGTCAGTTTTAGGAAAAATTAGTCTCCCTGCAGAGATTGGAAGGAGGCAGATGCAGGTAAGCCTTGCATGAAGTCATAAGGGCCTGAACTAGGTGACAGCTCTGGGAATGTAAAGGAAGGGTGACCCTTAGATATTTTGGAATGAGGAAGAACAGGATTAGGCGATAGATTGGATGTGAAGAGACTGGCTCCAACATTTTCAAATCTAGGAAACTAAAAGATAGAATTAGAAAAGCTGTGAAGGGGAAACCAGTTTTTTGTTTGTTTTATGGAGGAGATGAAGAGTTTGGTCAAGGATACACTGAATCTAAGGTAATGTTGGGACATAACCTGTGGGAAGCTGGTAACACAAGACTATGGTGAAAGGCGAGGTCAGAGTTTGAGACAATTGTTTTCTGTGGTTCCAGGCTTGGAAATTTCACTTTCCTTTTATATTTCCATGTTTGGTTTCCTTTCTCGTTTACCATTAGGAAAACACGTCTGGGCCCAGGGAATTGGGATACTACACCCACTCCCATTCCTATACCTAGTCAAATAGTTTGGACCAGGTTCAACCCCATAGAGCTTGCTTCTAATCAACGGGGTTAGGCTCTCTTTTTTATTGTCCTTTGACTTTTAAACTCCAACCCAGCGCAAGACAACAAGGCAAGAAGTATTTATTAAGAGGTAACTATGGTTCCAAGAGTTTGGTGCTAAGCTCTGCAGATACAAAGTAAATTAAAAAAAAGAAAGACCGTCTCTGCAATTAAAGGGCTTACATTCTGTTAGAGGAAGACAACACACACACAAAAAAAGGGAGTTGAAAAGTTGGGGAAGGTGAGATGAAGGTATCCTGGCAAGGAGTGGTGTTGAAGTCAGAAAAGTCAGAAGCAGAGCCTGGAAGGGAAACCACACTGGCCAGCCACCCCTCCCAAAAAAATGGAGGTCCTAAGAGGAACTCACTAGTAAGAGCTGGGCCAGTGCATGACTGGAAGCAGGCCCCAAAACTCTAGTGTGGAATCAGGAGGGCAGTTCTGAGCATGCTCTATGGGAGCATTTCTAATCATTTTTTGTCTTAACTTCCACATCTCTCCCACATGAACAATCTAGTTCAGGTGTTCTTACCTCTCATTTAAACTATCATCATAATTTCCTGGTTGGCCCCCCTTGCTTCCAATATCCTCCAGTTACCAAATCGGTATTCTGCTCTATTATCACCTACTCAAATTTTTTTCAATGCCTACCTATTCCTCCTAGGATAAAATATAAAATACCCGACCTGGTATTTGAGGCCCTCAACACTCTGGCTCCTATCTTTTCAATCTTATTTTACATTACTCCTTTTCAAATATTCTTAGTTCTGCTCAAACGGGTCTGCTAACCACTCCTCATATAAAAGACCATCTTTTGTGTGGAGGGGGCCTAGCATTTATGGCATTTATTCCCTCTTCACGTCTGGCTCGTGGAATCCCTAGTGTCCTTCAAGACCGAGCTTGGGGGTCAGTTCCTGCATGAGACCTTTTCTGATTTCCCTAGCTATTAGCACTCACTTTCTCTCTTTGAAACTGCTTTCTATCCTCTTGTACCTATTCTGTGTTTACGTCACGGAACCTCAGAGATCATGGAGATCTTTAAAAGAGATCTAACCCCATCATTTTTGCAGATGAAGGCACTGAGGCCCATAAAGGTCAAATGAGTTTCCAAAGGTCAAACAACTAGTTAAGTGACTAAGGCAACATAAGAACCCATATCTCTCTAACCCCAAGTCCAGCACTCTTATTACCTACTGCACTGTGTACATGCTGTGACCCTTAGCCTAGCAGAATATAAGCTCCTGGAGGGAAGATCTTCCATCTTTGTTGTTATGTCCCCAGGACCTGGCAACGTGCCTTGAGCATAGTAGGTGCTTCATAAATGTTTGTGGAATCAAGTTCTGTTGATGCTTTGTTACATTTGGGTAGAGGTTGTTAACGTGTGTAGGATCAACATGTTGGCCAGGGATGAGATAATGGCTAAAGAACTATAAGGGATCAAAGATGAAAAATCCAAAAGGAAGTTATTTTCTTACCTATGAGAGAGTGGAGAAGCTATGACTGATGATCCTTCCCTCATTTGTTTTTCTCTCATAACCTAGCAACATCCCTGATCTATAACTTTTTAAATCATGTGACCATCAGCAGTCCAACCTCCTATACCATAGTTTGCCTTTCACATCCAGTTATCAGTCATCTTCTATTTGCCTTCTAATGGTGACCTTGACTTATCTTCCCCATCTCTAATCCACTCTCTCTACAAGCTGTCAAAGTAGTTTCTTTTTTTTATTTAACATTATTTATGTTGCACCATTTATACAATTCTATATAATTTCAATGCATCCATTGTACATTTTTTCTTTTTGTGTGTATTTTTTTTTTCATTTTGCAATGAATGATGTGTTGGTGTCTGTGACTCAGAATGGAAGAGAAACTGAACTGCAATGAATGTAGACCTTTTTTTTTTCATCTCCACTGACCAATAAATAGAACTACAGGTGCACCCAACCACATACATTAACTGGTCATGAGAAATCTACACAGGCTAAGTGGAACAAGAAGGTTTGTTACTCTCAAAAATATCTAGAGAGGAAGAATGGAGAATTGGCATTGAGAAAAAAATTGGGACAGCTAAGTGAGTATAATCTGAAAGTTGGCATTGATCCATGGCTTTAAAAATATATCAAGATAAGAAAAGCAGTAAATTTAAAAATCCCACAGAATTTGTGTTTGTAAGGATCTGATTGCTTTGGCACCAGCTTTGTGGGCAGAAACAAACACAGCATGCCCAAATCCTATTACAGAAGAAAAGTGACTTTGAAATATCAGGGGAGTGAATCTA
>CM053583.1:285181533-285189033 GCA_028627135.1 Pseudochirops cupreus | reverse complement strand
CATGAGAACAGCCCAGTATGAAGCGATAGCTTTCCCATCTTCCTTCAAATCATAAAACATATTCTTTCATCTCTTCATAAAGCAAGGAGATAGACTCTGTTAACCTGACCCCAGACTCCCAGGTCTATGGATGTTCTTCCTGGATCTTTCTGGTTTTCTGAAGGTGGGTAGCCAAAGAAAAGGAAAAGCAGAGGATGTGATTGATAATTCCGCCAGAGTTGTCCTTTTCCTACACCTCTCCATCCCTAACTCTCATTTTGGTCATTCATCAAACATAAGGAAAAAGTATAAGGGAAAAGGGGAACTTGATTAATTTACTAACACTCTTCCTTACTCTGCACTCATGGATCCTTATAATGAACTAGCTAGCTATCTCAGATAACAGCTTTCAGTCTCCTCCAACCCAGGAAAAAGGTGTAATTTCAAATTTGACACATCTCTAAATAATTAAGTAGAAAGTAAAAGCAACTGACCCTTCATAAGGGGAAACATTCCTTTTCAGAGCCAGGCTATAGGAGGACTGGGGTAGGGGTTGGCAGAGAGGGTTGGTTTAAGCTAAGTCATATGAGAGTAGATAGATGGGCTGACTGGCTGAAAAGAAGAACCTTTGTGGCAGGACTGGGAAAGCTTTTAGAAAAATTAGGATCATAAGATTTAGATCTGGGAGGAACCTCAGAAAATATTTACCTCAACTCACTCATTTTAATAATAGATAATAATTACTCAATGTTTATTTGTACAAAGCATTTTCCTCACAATAACCCTGTGAAATAATTAGCACAAGTATTGTTGCTCTATTTTACAGATGAGAAAACTGAGGTCCAGGGAATTAAAGTGACTAACTGAAGATTACATGACTTATAAATAGCAGAGTCACGATTTGAACCCAGATCCTCTGACTCTAAATTGAACATTTTGCCACTGTCCCTGTTGTATAAATTAAGAGAATGGGTGGGGCTGAGAAGCTAATCAAAGGATTGCTATTCCCTTCTCTCACCACCACCACCACCACCACCAACATACACACACACACACACACACACACACACACACACACACACACACACACATTCAGAATATAAAACAATGAACCACATTCAATTCAACAAGCATCCAGAGTTGTTAAAAGGATCAAATGAGATCATTGCAAAGCAAAGCACTTAGTTATATTCCTGGCATATAACCAGAGCTACATAAATGTTAGCTATTATTATTATTGGGCCACTAGTTGGTACAGTGTATAGGGTACTGGGCCTGGAGTCAGGAAGACTCATCCTCCTGAGTTCAAATCTGACCTCAGAGAATTACTAGTTCTGTGACCCTAAATAAGTACCACTCCAATGTCTTTGCCAAGAAAAACCCAAATGAGGTCATGGAGAATTGAACGTGACTGAAAACAACTAGACAACAACAAATTATTATTTGGGATTTTTCGCAACATACAGACAATTGGAGTAATCAGTCAACAAAGGTCTCTTGAAAGGGGTAATACTTGAATACTGAGACTGGAAAGGAGCTAGGAGTTTTAAGAGTCAAGATGGCGAAGAATGGCACACAAGAACTCTCCAGTCATGCAGATAGGACATGTATAGAGACTAGGAAAGAGGCTAATCTAGCTGGAAAGTAGAGAGTATAAGCCAAAGAAAGCAATGTGTGATCAGCCTGGAAGGAAAGGTTACCCACATTGTACAGGACTTTAAATGCAAAACAGAGCAAATGGTTAGTAATAGCTAACCTTTCTGTGGTGCCTTAAGGTTTATAAAGCTATTGTTATCTTCTGATACAAAAAGGGGAGTTTCTAGGTTATTCTAGAGGCAATAGGGAACCCCCAAAACACGTTAAGCATGGAGATGGCATGGTTGGATTTGTGGTTTAGGAGTATCATTTTGGCTGTTGTGTGGAGAACAGATTGGAGAGGAGAAAAGTTGGATATTGGAAGATCAATTAGAAGTGATAAAGGTATAAATTAGTGTGGTTGTGGCACAAGTGGAGAGAAAGGGTAATAGCCATGTGAGTGATACAAAAGAGATGGATTCAGGGGATATTTTGGAGGTAAGATGATTAAGACTTGATTAAGTATTGAATTTGAGGAGTAAGTGAGAACAGAGTCAAGAATGACTACTGGATGACAAACCTGGAAGACTTGGAGGAATGGTGGTACTCTTGACAGAAACAGGGAAATGAGAATGAGGGATAGGTTTGGGGAGAAAGGTGATAAGTTCTGTTTTAGACATGTTGACTTTGAGAAATTTCAAAGACATTCAAGTTGAGATGTCAAAAAATGAACAAAAGATACATGATAGGAGCTTGGAAGAGAGATGAAAGCTGAATATATAGATACAGGACATCTGAGGTATGCATAGAGGTCATAATCAAATCCATTAGAACTGATGAGATGACCAAGAAAGAGAGTGTAGAGAGAAAAGAAAAGAGGGCTTATGATAAAACCTTGGAATAGGGCAACTAGGTGAGACATTAGAGTGATGATTCTTGTGTCAAAAAGACCTGAGTTCAAATCCAGCATCAGATACTAACTAGGTGACTCTGGGTAATCACTTAACATTTGTCTGCCTCAATTTCCTCATCTGTAAAATGGGATAGTAACAGCACCTACCTCCCATGGTTGATCTGAGGATCAAATGAGATAGTACTTGTAAAGCTCTTAGCTCAGTATCTGGCACATGTTAGCTATTTAAGTATTAGCTCTAATCATTATTATAACCTTGTAGCTTTAGACAAAACACAATTTCTCTGGACTTCAGTTTTCTCTTCTGCAAAATGTAGGAGCTGTGCTAGATGGTAATTTACAACTCTAAATCCTGCTGTTTAGAGGAAGATTCCTGCCTAGGAAGGAGACTGGAGAATAAAGATTAGAGCACAGTGATAAGAGTTTGGGTGAAGCAGATATTCACAAAATAGGAGAGGAGTACTTAGATATGAAAGAAATGAGTAATGCCATTCTGAAGAATGAAGAATCTAAGCCAGCACTTTAGATAGTGGACCTGGGAATGAGAGGCTTTTAGAAGAGGACATTCCCAAAATACTATCAGCTTATTGTTTTCTGTAAAGTATCTCAAAAGGAGAAATGGAAGCAGGAGGGAGTAAGTACTCCATTAACTCTGTGAGCATTTCCTGCAAATGAAGGGTAAAGTCAAGGCTGATGGTAGCTTGTTTAGGTAAACCAGCTATGTGCCTTAGGGATCAACAGAGATGTCTGCAGAAGAGAAGTAGCTCAGTTAATTGTAATTCATGAGACTTTTCTCAGTATGAGGATAGTTGAAGGGAATATTTATGTATATATGTATACATAGTAGGGTGTATGTGTGTGTATATAGATAGATAGATAGATGGATAGATATGAGTGTGTGCATATGTGTGTACATGTATACATAGACAGAAGGCACAGGATGAGTTGAATATGAAGGTATGATACCTAAAAAATAAAATTAAGAGGTGAGAGAGGAATATATTGGGAGAAGGAGAAAGGGAGAGATAGACTAGTGTAAATTATCACATATAAAAGAGGCAAGAAAACAACACTGTTACAATGGAGGAGAAGAGCAGGAAAGTGAAAGGGAATGGGTCAACCTTACTCTCATTGAATTTGGCTTAAGGAGGGAATAACATACACGTTCAATTGGGTCTCTTACCCTATGGCAGTGGTTCTCAACCTTCCTAATGTCGCGATCCTTTAATACAGTTCCTCATGTTGTGGTGACCCCCAACCGTAAAATTATTTTCATTGCTACTTCATAACTGTAATTTTGCTACCATTATGAATCACAATGTAAATATATGATATGCAGGATGTGTTTAAATTGAACATAACCCACGGGTTGAAAACCGCTGCCCTACAGGAACACAGGGGGAAAGGGGATAAGAGGGGGGATAATAGAAGGGAGGGCAGACTGGGGGAGAGGGTAGTTAGAAGCAAACACTTTTGAAAAGGGACAAGGTCAAAGCAGAAAATAGAATAAATGGGAAACAAACAAAAAAAGAAGTAGCCCAGTGTAGAAAATAACCGACCTGACTCTCCCAAATATAATTGGTTTATTATTTGACCTTTCTCCTTTTTTGCAGAGATGTAGGGTCAGAAATGGGAACTGAAACTGAGACAGGCTGGATATCTCAGTAAAAAAAACTACCTGTAGTCACTTCTTTCTGAACTTCTGCAGACATGGACCAAAGGCCAAACAGATGTTGAACTCTTGAGAAAATAAAGGAATATTGATCAAAGAGGACAGCACTGTTCCAGGGTCAAGCGAGAGATCTTTTCAGATTAGACTGACCTCTCACAAACATCTTCTTACTCACTGATTGGGTCAGTAATCTAGAATGACTTGGGCATCAAATTCAATGATCCGGCTCTGTATTTGACTATATAAGTTGTCAAAGTGCAAGTCTTATAAGGCCCTTGTTGGCACTGATTCTCTCCCTTCATTCAATGGACATTTGTTGTGAATGATGGATAATTTCCAAAATAGGAGAAAGTATTTAATCTTAGGATTACATTTTTCTTCTCACTCAAATATAGGTTTACTAATGGGAATTCTCAGTGATTCAAAGAAAAATTAAGAGGCCATATTGGAACAAATTAGGAGGTGCTGGAATCCCACTTAGCCTCTCTAATATGATAAATAGAAGTAATTGGTAATGCTGATCACCATCTTTATTATCCCAATAATTTTACTCAGTTACAAAAAAAGCAATTATTTTGTCCATAGTTCACAGAACGTTAAATATAAAAGCTAAAAATCAGGTTCCTTCTTATCCTAGGAACTTTTATCTGAACTCTTCAAAAATACGAAGATAAAATTAATAGTGGTCGTAGCAGTAGTAGTAGTGGTTGTAGTAGTCGTAGTAATGATAATAATAATATCTTGTATTTTTGCTTCATAGGCTTTAAAGGTATTTTACAGCCATTTCTTCATTTGGTCATCACACCACCCCAAGAAGTAGGTTAGGGCAGGTATTATTATCTCCAATTAACAAATAAGAAATTCAAGCCCCAGAAATGTGAAGTGATTTGTCCCACAAGGCTGACCTAGAACCTAGAACAATGCTCTCTATGACAGTGTGTCTGGAAGGGAAAAAAGTTGAAAACAAATGAGATAGACTTGGGGGAAGACACGGGTGGCCTTGGGGCATGGGGAGAATCTGAGAGCTTCAGACTCTCAGGATCCCTCCCTCACTTATGGTGCTAAAACAGATTGAACTTTTCATGTCTAATCAATAACCCCCTGGAGTTCGGGTAGGCCAGGCATCAACCACAATCTTGTGTACAGTTTCCTTCTGTTCTAGAAATTGGACAGTGATACACTCTCAGTTCTTCTTCTGTTGGTCACAGATAGATGCCCCCTCCCACACAGCTGGTGTGTGTGTGTGTGTGTGTGTGTGTGTGTGTGTTCCCACTGTCTCCACCCTGGCCCTTTTATAGAACAGAGACTACCTTTGCAAAGGCTTGCCCACAAGAAGGAAAAGTTGTTTCTCTGTGAGGAGGTGGGGTAACCTTTCTGCTGTACTTAGGCTTATCATGGCATTAAAATATGTTGATATTATATAATATAATATGTGTATTTTATGCATTTTTGAGTTTCTAAACCTTTTCTATGTCATCTGCTGGCCTCTGTGTGTGGTCTGCAACTTCCACAAAACCACAAAAAATTCCCATTTAATATCTTATGCCGACTTGCAATATATCAATATATCATGATGGGGAAAGTAGTGATGTGGAAGGGATAACTAAATAATCAGACAGCAGGGATCATTAGTTTCTTTTCTCCTTATTTTCAGGATTATTGCGAGAGGAGTCCAGAATACAAAGTGTAATGTAAATATGTGCCATTAATCAATCAAAAAACTTTTACTAACTTACTATGTCACCGTTGGGCACTGTACTAATCACTGGAGATACAAAGAAAGCACGAAAACAGAACCTGACCTCAAGACACTTCCATTCAAATGGGGGAGACTAATTGACATTAAAATGAATGTATAGTAGAGCCGGGCGGTGTTAAAAATATTTCGATAACTACATTGTAGTATAATTGTTTTCATTTGTAATCCTATGTATTTTATTCTATGCATTTAAAAACGTTCCAAGCAGGGGGCCATGGGTTTCACCAGACTGCCAAAAGGGTTCATGACACATACAAAAAAAAGGTGAGGAACCCCTGTAGTAGAGGGAAGATAACCTCAGAAGGCAAAGCACTAGAAGGTCTGGAAAAGGTTTTCATTTGAGCTAAAATTGGAAGTTTTCTAAGGGAGGAATGAGAAAGGAGTCATTGGAGATGGCCCACACAAAGATACCAAGACAAGAGATGGAACACTTTGTGTGTTCGATAGTACAGAGACCACTGGGTCTGGATTGTAGATAGTGTGGAAGTGATTAGTATGTAAGAAGACTGGAAAGAAGGAAAGGGTCCAGACTGTGAAGAGCTTTAAGTGCCAACTAAAGAAGTTCATATTTAGTCTTAAACAGGGAGCCACTGGAGTTTGTTGAACAGGGCTATTTCTTTTTTTTTTTTTTTGAGTGGAGAATGCAGGGCAATTGGGATTAAGTGACTTACCCAATGTCCCACAGCTAGTAAGTGTTAAGTGTCTGAGGCTGAATTTGAACTCAGATCCTCCTGACTCCAGAGTCGATGCTCTACTCCCTGTGCCACCTAGCTGGAATAGGTCTATTTTTTATGACTGTGCCTTCAATTGCTACAAATCCCTCCTCTTCTGTCCTTTTGTTTATGCTCTTTTCTCCTCTCAAAATGCCCCTTCTCTTTTTCACCAATACTCTAGAATGCTTTAGAATATTAGGGGGAGCTAGGTGGGACAGTGGATAAAACATCAGTTCTGAAGTCAGGAGGACATGAATTCAAATCTGGCCTCAGACACTTACTAGCTGTGTGACCCTGGGCAAGTCACTTAACTCTGATTGCCTCAAAAAGAAGATCAGAGATAAAAGGGACCTTAAAGATTCTTCAGATCAAGACTTAACTCAAGTTCTAGCTCCTCCATAAAACCTTCCCTCTAACCTCCATTGATTTCTTTTCCACATTTCTATAATCCTTCACATCTGGATCCCACAAGTGTGTAACACTTGAATATAGAGAACATAGACTGTCTTATCATTGTTCTTTGTTTCATAAGTTTCTATCTCATCTCCCAGCTAGATTGTAAATTCCTTGGATGCAGGGACCATGAGACTTCTAATTCTTCTGTGTTCTGCAGGTTCACAATATGCACTTAATAAATATTTGTCCACTTGCCTTGACTTCTGTTACCTACTATGCCCCGATCAGATCCTTATGATGAGTAGTGAGTAATAGGCTGACTCAATGCTATATTGCTAAGAGAGTATGTTTTGTTTGTTTCAGCCTCTGATCAGTGTGCAGCCATGGAATCTGGGCCATTGGCAGAAGGAAGCTACCTAGGGCTGCTCCAAAGTGACATTAACCCCCTACAACTTTTACATTTTTATGACCAGCCCCTCACAGCAGAAGAAGA
>CM053583.1:285135882-285181033 GCA_028627135.1 Pseudochirops cupreus | reverse complement strand
GCACTCTAATGGCTGCCTATTACCTCCAGGATCAAATAGAAAATCCTCTGTTTGACTTTTAAAGGCATTCAATACCCACCCCTTTCCTACCTTTCCAGTCTTCTCATACCTTACTCCTTTCCACATATATTCTTTAAGTGACACTGGACTTCTTGTTGTTCCTCACACATAACACTGTAGTTCCAAGAGTAAGTATTTTCACAGACAGTCCACCATGGCTGAAATGTTCTCCCTTCTCATCTTTGCCTACTGTTTTCCCTGGCTTCCTTCACTATTTCAATTAAAATGCCACCTTCTGCAAGAAGCATTCCTTAATGCTAATTAGTGCCTTCTCTCTGAGATTACCTCCGATTCACCCTTTATACATCCTGTCTGTACGTAGTGCTTTCCATGTTGTCTCCCCCATTAGACTTTGAGTGCCTTGAACACAGGAACTGGATTTTTTTTTTTGCCTTTCTTTGAATCCCAAGAGTTTAGCTCAGTACTTAACACATAATAAAACTCTTAATAAATGTCAATTGACATAACAATAACCCATTGATGTTTCAGGTAGCTCTCTAAGACCATGCATTACATAGGAGTTGCCAATTTGCATTGGCAAAGGGAGTTCAATCATTTGAAGTTCCCAGACTAAATGAAAAATAGGAATACACCAAAAACCCCAAAAAACCAAAGAAATCACCCAAAGACTACTATTTCAGTTAACTATTCTAGCTAGCTTACCAAATTTTTTTTGGAACCTAACGAATGTCCTTCCAAGCTTTCTCTCATTTTCTTAAATCCATAATATTTTATGTCCATATATGCATATATGGACATATATGTGTATGTATAGGCATGGAAATACTCTAGTAGCCATGACAATGACATGGGAAAAAAAATAGAAAAAATGGTCTCAACTCTGAATGAATTAGAGAGCCCTCACATACTAGGAAGTGATATAAGAATTTGCAGAGCAATTTGTGCAAAAGTGCATGTTTAAATTATGAAACAATAGTCAGTCCTAGAGGACTTGACATAGAGAATGATTTTGAGGGAAATATGGGACATGGAGGCTTTTGGGGAATTAGAGAATACCCACATATGGCTGATATAAAAACACGACGAAGGTGTGTGAGAAAACTTAGATAGAAAGAAAGACATTTTTCTCCTTAGCCAGTTGGATTTGGTTACCTTTTCAGGGTGGTTTTAAGTATCCAACATATGACCCAAAATATTTTGGAGAAACCATTTCAAAACAACGGATTTTGACAGAAGACACACTTCCCCTCAAGAGAGAGAAGTCACAAAAGTGAGTTCTTCTTTCCAAGTAAATAATCAAAAAACACTTCTCCAATATCGAAACAATTAGAGATACATAAGCACAACAGGCATAAAGATTTACAACCCAAGATGAACTCACATTATTACTACCTTTGCCTCTGTTCTCATATTTCCTTAACTCAAGAAACATTTTAAAGGGTCTTGGGAAGGGGGTGGGGGAGGAGAAACATTGACACTTAAATATATAGATTTTTCTTCATAAGAATTTCTAAACAATTTGTCACCATATCCAGCATCCTTCCCTAACAGTATCTCAGTCCATTCTACATAGTAGCCACCAAAAAAGTGATCAAGGAGGGGAACTTAGTATGTAGGTTTTCATATCTAGGAATAATGCCATATGATTTTCCAATCACCAATACCAAGGATGAGAAGGGGCCCCTACCCATGGATGGGCCAGAGTGCCTGGTAAATTATGAGTGTCAGCATTTACACCTCGGCAAATGCTATAAATAAAGGCTTGGTTTATTGTTTTGTTGGCTATTTAGACTTCAGAAGGTGATAGAGAAAATGTCCATAACACAGATTAAACTTAAAAGTGTGTCCGGAGCACACTCTCCCCTCTAGGGAACCAGCTGTTAAACATTTACCAACACGACAATGACTCCTGAGTCAGCTGAGGGTCTAGTTTCAAAACCTCTGCCTTCCTTAGTGCAAACTCTCCTCTTAACAATCCAGCCTGCTCTTAGTGTTGTTCAGTTCTCGGTTACAGAGACCACAAAGGAAGAAAATGGTTTTAGGAACGGAGTAGCTGGCTTGTGATATGCCCTGTGAGAACATCCAAAGTGAAGGAATGACTAGAAGGAAGAATTTTCTCAGGAAGGGGATTTCTCAAGGGCTTAATCTTTTTTGCCTATCCTTTCTAAACCCTTCCTACTCTAATCCACTCTGCCTATGACTATTATATTAGTCTTACTAAAATGTATCCCCAGTCATGTTGATCCCTGGTTAAACAACATTCAACAACACCTGCTAAAATCCTGCTTACCTTTCAAGGCCTAGTTCAAGTGCTCTGAGGACCTGCCCAGCTGTCATATCCTTTGAGGGCCTCTAGAAAAGAGAAGGCGGCAAAATATAGAATATCAATTTTGAAATTTTGCTGAGTGTGTGGATTTCTAACTTTATTTGTGTGCCTGTCTAAAGCTTTAGAAGCCCACTCTGTATCCAAGAACAGGGGGTAGGATGAGTGTGATGAGCAAAGACAGTTTAATTTTGAGAGGACATATGTCCCCTCTCAAATGGTAATGGCTGCTAGGAAATCGACAGACCTTCTCTATGAATGTCCTCAAAGGGAATCCTTGGAAGAAAAACCACAAAGAGTAAGGGCTGGGCAGAGGAAGGAAGGAGCAATGGCTTTCGAGATGAGCCTCCACAGGCCTTCACAAGAACAATAGTTGCAAGACCTGACATTCAGACACATGACTGAGACCAAGAAGGCAAGCCAAACCCACCAAGCTGACTTGAGATGCAGCTTTTAGTTTCACATTGAGTATATGGGTAGCGGAATAAAATGAGGCATCTAAAGGACTGAAGAAAAATCTTTCTTTGCGCATCGTTGGTAGGCTCTGGAAAGTCCCTGAAACTCCTAGCGTTGAGTAAGGTCTGGGCTCTAATCAAGTTACAGGTAGATTCTCCTGTGGAGTCCATGGCTTCATTCACTTATTCCTCCTCATGGTTCTGGGTCCTGGGAATGGGATTTCTCAGCCACTGCTTTTTTTGCCTTGGGTGACCCAGCTCTAAGACTGCTAACCCCTCTGGCTCAAATGGGAGGTGAGACATCATTTGGGTTCCACTTCAAGGTACCACTCAGATTTTCTCCCCTGGGAAAGCAAACAAATCAGAAGTGAACACACTTAAAACTCCATGGAGAAGATCTACCTTCCACGACTGTGATGTCCAGGTGGAAGCACTTTGGTCAGACTTCCCAAGAGTGGAAGTAGATCACTTCCCGTTACCTAGACAGGAACTAACATGAGCAATTTGCTGATTTCTCAGTCCTGGATTCTGCAGAGACACCAACCTAAATTAGAGCAGTGTGGTTCACTGAGAAGAACTTTTGTGTGGTAAGTAGGCAGGTTAAGTCCTGGCTCTGGCACTGATTAGCTATATGACCTTGGGCAAGTCATTTTTCCTAATTGGGCCTAAGTTTCCTCTTTTGTAAAATGAAGGTATTGGATGAGATGATATTAACAGTACCTCCCATGTCTAGTAATTTATGTAGTTCTATGAATCTCATTCTGTATTTAGAAAAATTCAATATCATTGCTGCACTAATGGCTCAGGTCTGCATACCTTACCAGAAGGAAGGACTTAACTCTTCTGCCTGGCCTCCTAGACTGGTTCTTGGTGACAGACAAGTTCTAGCTCCGTGAAACTTTCTTTTGATCTGCTTTCTTATCCCTTCCCCCACTCCCCATCCACCTTCCTTATTTTCTAACTAGCAACAGTTCTTTGTGTTCTATAGAAGAAATAATGCTGGATTTGACTTCAGAAGAGTCTTGAGTTCAAATCTCACATCTGACACTTGCTAGTTATATAATTATGGGCAAGTCACTTAACCTCATCTATAAGATAGGGTAAATAATATCTGTAGAACTTATTTCGCAGGGTTTTTATGGATCAAATTAAATAATGTTCATAAAATGCCTCACAAGTCATAAAGAACTGTGTAAATGTCAGTTATTACTGTAACTATCACCACCCTCAAGTGTATCATCCCTAGCAGACTATTAGGAACCCCAACCAGGGTCCTTTATATGTGGGGGTGGGGCCTGAACACATCTGCAAGGACGGAAGGGACCAGGGTGTTCCCAGCGGGGTATAGGATGAATCACACTTCGACCCAGGGCTTGAGGTCCTTTTGCATCAGACTCTCCTCAATGGTAGAGATTGATTAATCACTCAATGTTCCTTGTCTTTATGAGGGGCAGAATTGGTGAGAGCATGGGAAAAGAGATACCTCAGTCTTCTGGCTTCTGGCTGCAGAGAGAAGGGGCTCTACACTTTCTTAAGGAAAGGTCATTGAAAGGAAAGGAAGGCTAGAAGCCAACGGGAAGTGATGGTGTCAAATAGAAACAGATTCTTGCCCATATTGACTTACAAAAACAGAAAATAACGTTGTCTAAGGGGGGTAGTTAGGTGACACTATAGTCAAGTATGGGTTCCCAAAGTGTATGATACCTCCCCCTGAGGGGATCCAGAACAGTGGGATGGGGCAGTATTTTTATTCAACACCCCTCAACTGTTGAATAAAAATAAGGGTTAACCTACCCTAACCCCAGGGAGGTACTAAGTAATTTTTTAAAAATTTATTTTTTTTTTTTAAGAAAAGGGGACAGTACGGCTAATAAGTTTGGGAAGTGAATAGAGTGCCAGGCCTGGAGTTAGGATGACTCCTTTTCCTGAGTTCAAATCTGGTCTCAGACACTTACTACTGTGTGACTCTGGATAAGTCACTTAACCCTGTTTGTCTCAGTTTCCTCATCTGTAAAATGAGCTGGAGAAGTAAATGGCAAACCACTTCAGTATCTTTAGTAAGAAAGCCCCCAATGGGGTCACAGAGTCAGACACGACTGAACAGCCTCAAACGTTACCTATGGTGCATTGTGTTCTTATTTATTTTGTCAAGCATTTCCCAATTTCATTTTAATTTGGTTTTGGCCACACTCAGTATTTAGGGAGTTTTGCTGTCCTACCCACTAGGGCTGTAAGTTTGACACCTCTGAAGAGTATCCAGCACCGCCGTGGGGTTCATGTCTCCAACGTAACACGCAGAGACTTCGGGGAATTTCCCCTGCAGGGATGTCTGGGAATCTCTTTTTAAGGTGTAAGCCAAAACAACAACAAAAACTCAAAACAAAAACAAAAAGCAAAACCAGGATGTCTTTTTTAGAGTCAGGATTTGAACCCAGGTCATCAGAGTCAAATCAGTTGTTCTTTTCCCACTGTACCCATATTTTGCTTCAAAATACATCCAAGTGAATTTTTTTCTTTTAAATATTTTGTTGATTTTCATATAATTTTCACTGTCATCTCCCAATTGTAATAATTAGCCCATTAAAAAGGAAACACTCAACAAGCATTTATCAAATGCCTACTATGTGCTAGGTCCATGAGGAAACAAAGACACAAATGAAACAGTCCCTGCCTTCAAGGAGCAAAAATTCTATAGTGGAAAAAAATCCAAACAAAAGGTGTCCACACAATAGTGATGTTGGAATGCTGATAGAGTTTCCAACATCTGTACTTGTTGACTGACTGATTGACATAAGTAAATATAAAACTTACACAAAATAAATAATCTCAGTTAAGCAAAACAAATCAGCACACTGGCCATGTCTAAAAACGCATGGCTCATTCTACACTTCATCCTGCCCAGACCTCCACATGACTTTCCTCTTATTTCCTCACCATGTTCCCTACACCGGGGCATCTATTCTAGCATTCATCCTTAGCCTCTGCCAGCAGAAACTTAGACTTCACCCCTGAATCCCCCAGCCCTGAACAGGTGAGCTTTCACCTTCTCTTCGATCCAAGGTTGGCTCTGAGAGGACCTAGGGTCCATGATTCTTCCTGTCTACTTTCTGGTGGTCCAGCACCATTCTTCTGCAAAGACCGTTCCTCACCCCCTTTCCAGCATCCCTCTATGTGCTATCTTCCCCCATTAGAATGTAAGTTCCTTGAAGACAGAGACTATCTTGTTTGTTTGCATTTGTATCTTCAGCTCTTAGAACAGTGCCTGGTACATGGTAACTGTAATGAATGTTCTGTCCCAATCCATCTATTCATAGATATGTTTATCTATCTGTCTGTCTATGTATGTATGTATGTATGTATGTATCTATCTATCTATCTATCTATCTATCTATCTATCTATTTACCATCTAACCAGTCTATTTATTACATCTTCAGAGAGGTACATGCCCAGGTTATTACAAGCTCCCAACCACTCCCCCATTCCTACCCTAGATCAGAATTTGTATACTCCATCACCAGATTTCAAGCCCTATAGTGTTCTGCAGCCAAATCAGTTTGAGAAAGACTTGGTGTGACTGTAGTGAGGATGAATAATTGCTACTGATTTGCTGTATCTATAGTGGTTTTCCCTACTTCCATCGATCAGAGTTGACTGATTTTCTCAGATGGGCCAATGTCTGGTTTAGGAACTGAGGAAGAATAAGGGGATGTGGGTACAGCACCACCCACCCATCTCAGGCAGAAGTGGTGATGATGGGAATGTTGAAAATTTGGTTTGGGTATTTCTGGAACAGATTTCTAAAGGTCTTGGCTAGCTATGTCTAAGTTTCTTTTTTTTTTTCTTTAAGGAAACTGAACTAGAATTGTACATTAGTAACCATCTGGTAAGAAATTCTAGAGGTTAAAGTCAAATTAGCCTGAGAAATAAAAATAAAATAATATCAATTATTCTACAGCATTTTACTCTGCAGATTTGAGGACTGTCCATCTTCTATTTCTGGGCATCTTACATTGTCCTGAGAAATGAGAAGGATAAGGAAGGCATAACAGATGAGGGAAATCCATTTTGTACCCTTTGAAGGCTGGGATGATTTTTTTGCTCTTACTCCTGTGGGGATCATAGAAAACAATAAATACTTGGTGTTTGTTTTTCTTTTTTGAGGGGGGAAGGTAAGGTAATTGGGGCTAAGTGACTTGCCCAAGATCACACAACTAGTAAGTGTGTCAAATGCCTGAGGTTGGATTTGAACTCAAGCCCTTCTGACTCCAGAGCCACCTAGCTGCCCCAATAAACACTTGTTGAATTGAATTGTGTTTGGACAATAATTAATTTAGGCACAGAAAAAAGTAGCCCCTTATCAGAGGTCTCATAGCAAGTGAATGAATAGCAGAACTGAGAGAGATGACAAAAAAGAAAAAAAGGTTCTTTGTGTCCCCTATAGCCAACATATACAATATAGAGCTCTACTAAGAGGAGGGGAGGGGGGAGAAGAAAAAAAGAAGAGGTGAGGGGAGAAGAGGGGAGGGAAGAGGAGGGGAGAAGAAAGGACAACCCAGATGGCTCTGGAGGAGAAACTGAGGCTGGTGATTTTGCACAGCCCTCCCTCACTCAAATCCAGGTGTCATGGTCCTTTTAGAGAATGAAGGGCAGACCACACACACAATCTACTAAGAACATGTGTCATTAAAATGGAAAGAATACTGAACTATTAGTCAGAAGACCTCATTTCTACTCTGGTCTTTACCTTTGTTTAAGAAATAGCAATGACTTTCTATGGCATCTAAGATAAAATTCAAACTTCCTAACCTGCCATTCAAATCTGGCTTCAGCCTACTTTTACAGCTATATAAACATTATTCCTTTTTATGTACTTTACATTTTAGTCCAACAGGAAGACCTACCATCCCATAACTGGGGAGTCCATCTCCTTCATCTTAACATTTGCGGAAGCTGTCCTCTGTGCTAAGGTTTTAGATATCTTTAAAACTCTCCATCACGCCCATGCAGAAGAGAGTACCTCCTTTCCCCACCTTTTTCAGCTTCCTGAGGTGTGTTGTTTTTCCCAATTAGATTGTAGGCCCTTTGAGGGCAGGGACTGCCTTTGCTTTTATTTGAATTTGTATCCTCAGAACTTAGCACAGTGCCTGGAATTTTGTAGGTGCTTAATGAATGTTTAGTGACTTAATGAGTTGTGCCTGGGATTCCTTCATGATACTCCATTCAAAGTATCTATGAAGCAATAGGATCCTTATCTTCTTTTGAAATTCAGCTGATGGTCACCTCCTATGAGAACTTTTTGGTGTCTTCTACCTCCTCAAACTGTACTGATCTATTTATCTGCTTGTAAGTCATATCCTTCCTCCGTTACAGGGGCTCTTAGTCTTTCTGTGTGTTTCATGTCCCTTTGGCAGTTTGGTGACTCTTAAGGCCTTTTTCTCAGAATGATATTTTTTCAATGAACATTTATTTTCTTTATTTTTTAACAAATAAATAAATAAATTTTATTTTGCAACATTCACTTTCATAAATTTTAAATTTTCTCTACCTCCTTCCCTTCTTTCCTCCCCAAAACAGCATGCAATCTGATATGGACTCTACATATACATTCTTATTAAATGTATTTTCACATTAGTCATGTTGTATAGAAGAATTAGAATGTATGGGAAGAAGCTTGAGAAAGAAAAAACAAAACAAGACAAAAAAGAGAACAAATAGCATGCTTCGATCCGCCTTCAGACTCCATATTTCTTCGTCTGAATGTGGATGGCATTTTCCATCACAAGTCTTTTGGAGTTGTTTTAGGTCCTTGTATTGCTGAGAAGAGCTAATCTATCAAAGTCAGTCATTGCACAATGTGTCTATAACTGTGTACAATGTTCTCCTGGTTCTTCTTACTTCACTCAGCATCAGTTCATGTAAATCTTTGTAGGTTTTCCTAAAGTCTGCCTGCTCATCATTTCTTATAGCACAGTAGTAGAACCTATAAATGCATAAAATTTAACTTAAGTTCATAAAATGTAAATGCATAAAATAAAATGCATAAGCTATCAGAAGAAACCATTTATTTTGGAATACAGCTGAAATATTTTTAAAACAAGATCATGAACTCCAGGTTAAAAACAACAACAACTTTCTCAAAGACAAACACTGGTTTTCTATTTGCTGTGCACAGAGTAAAGGCTTTAATAAATTTTTGTTGGATTGGAAATTAGGTATGTCATTTATTTTCTCTGGGTCTCAAGTTTCTCAGTTGTAAAATGGAGCTAGTCCCTCTATGCCTCATGTAGGTTATTTCTATTGTTACACATTTTGGGGAAACTAGTACAGATTTGACACTTTTTAGAGGAGACTTTGAAGCCATATTTTGCTTTAATGAATCAAATAACAGTAATGAGGACTTAAATTTTTCAGATACCTGCTGGAGTTCTCATTCTCCAAAGGCAGCTTAACTAATAAATTCATGACTTGTTTCTGGGACAATTTCCTCCTTCAGAAGGAAGAAAAAGCCTTGTGGTGAGGGGGGGGATCTCCATAGTATTCTGGTCTTAATTCTGACCAACAAGGAGGAACTGGTTGCTAAAGGAGAAAGAAAAGGAACTTTGGGGAGAAGTAACTACTCCACTATAGAATTCGTGCCAGGAGAAAGGAAGACCAAGCAATCAAACGAATGGTCTAGTCTAGAATCTAGATTTTAGGAGAAGAGAGATTTCAAAGTGTTCAGGGCAAGGATAGTTATGATCCTGTGCCTCAGAATTTTATAGGCAAAGTCGGCCCAGGAAAGATGAGAAGCTATTTGTGAAAGGGCAACTTGTACTTGAGGGCTAACACCTATCCATACTGGGATCCTCCCAATCCCCGACATGGTGGTTATAGGACTTTCAAGGTAGAAAATCCCTTTTCACTCCTCATTTCTCCATCCTTAAAGAAAAAGTTCTGAGTTTGGGGGCCCTGATGCTGGAATGGAAGGAATTTCAGAGCCACAAGATCCCTTCCAAAAAAAAAAGGGTAGGGTTAGGTCTGGTTTCTCCCCTGATCTTAGCTCATGGGGACAGGGAAATATTAAGTGTCCAACAAAAACAAGAACATTGATTTTTAATTAATTGCACCTGGCTCATATCTCTTCCCTCCCACTTACTACCTGCTTGGTCTTGAGCAAATCACTTTACCTATCTCAGCCTCAGTTTCCTCAAGTATAAAATGAATATTGAAGTAGAAGGCGAGATTAGTTTTTTCTTTTAAAAGGCAATGAAACTATTATCAGGATTTAATTGGTTCAAGGGAATAAGGCTTACACCTTTGACCTGGCTTTCAAGCTGTCATAAAAAGGCCAGGACATGAGGAGATGGGGCTCCTTAGACTTGGTGTGCCCTGACACTATTCAGGGCTTTATTGGAGCCAACTTGTACCAGCTCTGGAGAGTCAATTGTTAAATTTTCAGAGTCTTTGTACTTTAGAAATGGACAAATGCTTCCAATCAGGGCTCTATTTATTGTTTTGTTAATTGTCTAGACTTAAGAAAGCAAGGGAGAAAATATCAATAATGCACATTAAACTTAAAAGTGTCTGGTGTGTACCTTTCCCCCCCCAGAGAGCTAGTTTTAAGCACATTAACCAGCAGACTCTTGTGCTTTTTGCAGCATGAGTCACCTGCTCTATCATAACGGATGTAACCAAGGGAGTCACATCCAGCTAATCAAACACTATATCCTTCCCATGCACTCTATTCACTTCCCAAACTTATTAGCCGTACTGTCCCTTTTTCTTAAAAAAAAAAATAAAATTTTAAAAAATTACTTAGTACCTCCCTGGGGTTAGGGTAGGTTAACCCTTATTTTTATTCAACAGTTGAGGGGTGTTGAATAAAAATACTGCCCCATCCCACTGTTCTGGATCCCCTCAGGGGGAGGTATCATACACTTTGGGAACCCATACTTGACTATAGTATCACCTAACTACCCCCCTTAGACAACGTTATTTTCTGGTTTTGTAAGTCAATATGGGCAAGAATCTGTTTCTATTTGACACCATCACTTCCCGTTGGCTTCTAGCCTTTCTTTCCTTTCAATGACCTTTCCTCTCTCTGTCTCTCTCTGTCTCTCTCTCTCTGTCTCTGTCTCTGTCTCTCTCTCTCTCTCTCACACACACACACACACACACACACACACACATACTCTTCCAGTGAAAAGTGGGGGAGGACCAGTCTCAGACTCTTCCTGAGCAACTTTTGAGTGAGGAGCAAGAAATGCTATGAGCATGCTATAACTACCCTATCTACTCACCTAACCACCATGTATCTGTGTATACCTGGTTACAACTTGGAGTATTTTAAAAAGTTGGAAGGGCTACCAAAGGTCCTCTTAGGAACTCAATAGCCAAGTCTAGCGAGGAGCCAGCCCTGAAGAGCCTGCTTGACCAACTCACCAGTGAATCAACCTGGCTGTGAAGACACAGTGTCCTTTCATCAAAGGAGTGACTTGTCCATTGGCTATGCCATACCTAGAGATGAACTTGGTGGAGACTTATTTTAAAGAGTGAAAAAAGAACTTGAAGGTCAGGAAATATCCCCACTCCCCTGTTAGGAGAATTTGCTTAAGTATTAATATGCTTAAGTTTGAACCTCCCCTGTACCCCATAAGGACCAGGGGAGAATGTGCCCCCTGTTTGGGGTTTTCTAATGAAGTAAATGCTCCCTGTGTAAAATTGGATTGGTGTGCATAGTTATATGGAGGCCTTGATAGCTAGTTAAATGATATTGGGAGGGAGAGATAGCTAACCAGCTAGAAGTTTGTGAGCAGCAGTAAAAAAAAAACAAAACACACCACCACCACCACCACCACCAAAACCCTAGACCCTTATCAGCTATCCTCCAGAGACCTAAAGTACCAGTTTTGAGGGATTTGAAATAGTAACCTCAGAGCCTGTGCTACATAAGAAAAGAACTTCCTAACAATTAAATCCATCTTATGGTAGACTGGTCTGTCTTGGAAAGAAGTTTCTTTTGTAGAGAGGATGGCATTTAGTCAACCAAGTTTCCTCTGAGAACTAGGACTCTTATTCCAAATCCTTAGCGCTATTCCTTGGCCTCAGTGATTCTACCCTCTTGGGAGCTAGCAACGAATTTCCCTGGCCTGTCAGTACAGCTACTACAGTTGAGAAGTCAATACCTATCTCCATCAGAAACTTAGAGTTTCTGTTTCCTTCCCTTCTGGTACTACTAGATATGCCTACTCTGAGTCTTGTTCCTGACAGCAGTGTTTCTCATAGTAATGGAGCCCACATGATAAGGACCAGACAGGTGAAACTGACCTTAAGACCTGTAGGAATTTAGTAAAGAATGTGACCACTGGGCTCTGGGGCCCTGGAGGAAGGCTTCCTAAAGGAGCTAGAACTTAGTGGAAGGAAAGAGAGAAGGCATTTCAGACTCAGAAATGAAGTAGCAGTGGCTTCCTTTGTTCTTGCAGAGGAGCTGATGTTGGGGAACCAAGAATAGATCTATCTGACTGAAGAGTTTTCATAAGAGAGAAGTGGGAAATAAGGTTGGGGGGAGAAGTTGGAGCCAGGCTTGTTCTGGAGAGTCTCATTCAAAGAATAGAAGTCTGGATTTTATGTGCAAACAGTGAGATGTTGGATACTTTTATGCTATGGAGGTGATGCAAAGTGGGTTTTGAAAGAAAGATTAATCTGTTAACATTTTTTCACGATGGATTGGAATGGCAAGAATCCCAAGGCATAACAACCATGAACATGGGAAGGGAAGGGAGTTACTCTCAAGTGAGTTTCCTCCTTTTCTCTTCAACTAAAGCAGTCTTTCTGTTGGTGAATGCTTTAACACATGATACATCCCAATAGTCTCTACTATCCAGTAGCTTCCTCAGTATTGAATAAACTATCCTTGTTTGCTGCGTTTTCTCTCTCAGCCCCTTTAGTTCAGCATTGCTATATCTGATTCCTGCACTGGGAGAAACTGAGGCATAGAAAGAGTAAATGTTAGAGTACAAGAAAAAAATAGAGTTGGAGGGGACCCTAAAGATCATTGACTCCATTCTACAGAAAAGGAAACTGAGGTTAAGAGGTGAAGCAATTTACATGAGGTCACATAGTGGCTGAGCTGAAAACTGAACCCAGACCTC
Organism: Pseudochirops cupreus; assembly: GCA_028627135.1. Taxonomy (NCBI): domain Eukaryota; kingdom Metazoa; phylum Chordata; class Mammalia; order Diprotodontia; family Pseudocheiridae; genus Pseudochirops; species Pseudochirops cupreus. The sequence continues at coordinate 285,168,103 of CM053583.1, read as the reverse complement.
TTGATTCTTAAGTTAATATTCTTTCCACAGTACCGTGATGCTGATTAATTCCTAGTCACACAGCATGGTATGCTGGTTCATTGCTCTGTGAACTCACTTCATGACGGCCATATCTTTTCCATGACCAAAAAGACATGTTGTGGAAACTCCCCCAATCCCCTTCCAGACTTTTCCTTCCCCATGGGAAAAGGACAATTCTCTAACTTAGCAAACACTTAGTACAGATAAATCCTACACTAGAAAAGCAGAAATCTTGGTCCTAGCCCCAAACCTGTCTCTGTCCTATCACATAACCCTGAGAGAGGTTTTTCATCTCTCTGGACCTTTTTCTCTGATTCAGTAAAATGGAGAAGAGTCTTCCTACCCACCTGGCTCCTCACAGAAACATACGTGAGAAAATAAGTGAAAATAAGAGACAATAAAATGAAAACGTTTCAAGCTGATTAGAATGTAAACTTAAAAGATATGAATTAGAGTTCCTTCCTCCCCATTTGTGGATCTTCACCTCAGAGATGATTCCCAAGCGTCATTTTTCACCTTGCTTTGTTGTTCCCTGTGTTCTCATTTCCCATCATGACGTGGGCCAACATAAAGAGGAGAACCTTGGGGAAGTTCTGGAGAAGGTAAATCTGTCTATCTCTGTCTCTCTCTCTTGGTCTCTATCTATCCCTTTCTTTCTGTCTCAGTCTCTTTCTCACTAATGCTGTCTCTGTCTCTGTGTCTTTATCTCTTTCTGTCTCTCTCTGTCTCTGTCTCTGTCTCTCTCTGTCTCACACACACACACACACACACACACACACTCACACACACACTCACACACACACAGATACGAACACAATCTACGGATTGTAATCTGAGTTTTCCTAAAGTTCCCACAATATCGTTAGGCAGCATGGAAGGGCTTGAACTTGATTCTGAGAATGTCCTGAGGCCTGAAGGAAATTACCTTGCTAATTCAGGCACAGATTGAGAGGAGGGGATTTCCTCAACTTGAATTATCTGAATGATTTCAATGTCTAAATTATGACTATTGGGTAACTTCGTTAGAAGCCTGGCACATCTGAAGAAGAGGCACCTCTTGCGTTGGGCGCTAAAACCAATTTAGGCTGAGGAAGGGGACTTGAGGTGCCTGGGAGTTTACTGCAAATTCAATTGCCTTCCCCAATGCCTTGCCTTCAAGGGTGGAGAATGTGACCAATTCTAAATGCTTATTCAATCAACAAGTACCTCCTATGGACCCAGCATTACTCCAGGGCCTGTGGGAGAGATATGGAAAGGGTCCCTGAACTCCGGTTCTCGATCTAGTTTGGAGAGACATTATTTACAACACAAGAAAAAATTTGAGAATAAGATTGTATGTATCAAATTGCTCAATTGACCACTCTAGTTCAGAGGTGTAAAACAGTCTGTGGATGGCAGGTGGACCAGAACACTCCTGCATGTAGCTGTAACCAAATTAAACTGTAATTGGGAAATATTAAACAAAAAATATAATAAAACACAGATAATGTTAATACGTGGTTTTCTAAGCCAATATGAAGCCCGTAGGGATCCTAATGTATAGTTCAGTGGTCTCCTATTTCTGTCTGAGTAAGCAGAGCAACCTAGATGAATTCCTTCAGACCTATAGCCACTGGACTGCTCAATTCAACACACTTTATTAAGTGTCTACCACATACAAAACATAATGCTAGGTGCTGGGGATAGAAAGATAGACAAAAATTAGTCCTTGTTTTCTACTAGTTTTCTTTCTACTGGGAGTAGATTCAACTGTAACGAGAGTACAGTTATTCCTTCCACATTTCGGGGGTTAGGATCACAGTACCTCTGTGATCCGGAAAATCTACGGAAACTATTTTGGCCCTCCCTTTGTACTGGAGAAGACATCTGAATTATTATAGAATTAAAAGAGAAAATATTTTTATATTAGACAACATTATAATATATTTTATGCATTTCTAAGGTTCTAAACTTTTTTAGTGTCATCTGCTGGCCTTCATGTGTCCTCTGAGGCTTACGGAAAACTCCCCTCAAATTCCCATTTAATTTCTTATGCTGACCCTCAATATATTGAAACTGCAATGGGGAAAGTCACTATGTGGAAGGGAGAACTGTATTCCTTGGAGCATGTGTTCACTAGGAAACTTTGGGACCTGTTTCTAGTTAACTCAGGACTAAAGGGTCTGTACTTTGAGATGATGTGGACTTCATATATTGACTGCATAGCCAGAACTGTTGATAACTCAGTGGATGAACAAAACAAAAAAACCCAACTCTCTGACTGTCTTCTTTTCTGAGAGACAAGTATGGGGAGGGACAACTTGCCCTGACCACCCCATAACTTCCATGTGACCATGCGCACATAGTATCTAAGGCTTATGTCTTGCCTGGACAAGTCTCAGTCTGCCTTTGGACTGTCTCTTTTCATTGCACACCCCCCCTCCCCCAATTTTAGGAACAAAAGCATACTGATATGATCAGATTCAAGTTCAGAGGTCACCACGTGAAGCTGACAGGCCCAGAGTTCCTATTGGAGGTTAGAGCCAAAAGGCAGCCCTTCCTGGCACTACTCCAGCGTTCTTAGGGAGGATGGCTAGAGCTACAGCAAACAAGAAAGAGACTGGACCAAACATAACCATTTTATTTACTTATTTTTTTGCAGGGGGGAAGGCAGGGCAATTGGGATTAAGTAACTTGCTCAAGGTCACATGGCTGGTAACTGTTAAGTGTCTGAGATCAGATTTGAACTCAGGTCCTCCTGACTTCAGGGCCAGTACTCTCTACTCACTGTACCACCTAGCTGCCCCCACATGGCCATTTTACTAGCAGACATGTGCTGACAATTTTTTGGATAATGTTGAATAAAAGTGAAATCTAAAATGTCTATGTATATGTCCTGCAGGTTGCTTTATATTTAGTTAGTAGCTTCTGAGATTGTAATAGTAGTTATAAGGTAAGTTATTGAATCCTGTTTTTAAGTAATCCCATTGATGCTTACTTGTTAGTCTTCTGCGTTAAGCTTTCTTTCTGTGTATAGGAGTAAATTAATTATCTCATTCCCAACTCCTGATAAAAAGGCTTGCACCTTTTTATGCCACCCTTTTTTTTTTTGTAAATGAGCCATAATTAAAATCATCCCAGGGGCACCAGGGTAGAACACATAAGGAGTTGTAGAATATGAGAATAAAGAGTCTTGCCCTTGTTTTTATTAGAAACCAAGCTCTGTAGGACTGAACCTAGTCAAAAATCATATGCTTGGATACAGGGTGGTATAGAACAGGAAGTAGGTATGATAACTGGGGTTCCTCAAGGTAATGCAAAATTTAAAGAGATAAAGAAATATGACATAATTTGAGGAGTAAAGGAACCTTAAAAACCAAGGGAATGAGGAAAGGTTTCCTTGTAACAGGAGGCCCTCTGAGTTGTGTCTCGAGGGAAGCTAAGCTATAGGTAAAAAGGGACTGAATTCTAGTTATAGGGGGCCTAAGCAAAGGCATGGAGGTGGAAAATGGGATTGCTGAGTATGGGGTAAAATGTAAGAAATAAATAAATATAAGATAGGTAAGTAGAACAGAGAGAACATAAAAGAGAATAATATGTACTGTCTAGACTTTAGAAAGATAGGCAAATGTCAGATCATAAATGGCTTTAAATTTTAGGGAGAGAAGTTTATATTTTATCCTATAGATGATAAGGAGCAATTAATGCTTCTTGAGCAAGGGAGGAACTTGGTCAGACCCATGGCAGTAAGATCAATACTTGTTTTCTATTGCTGCTGTTGCTATGTTCATTCTGTGCTGCTGCCTTCAGTGGCCACACCAGGGACAGTAGGGTAGAGAGTCATTGTTGAGGAGCACCCAACCCTCTTAGGCCCATTCAGCACCCCACACACCAGGTGGCCCACACATGCGGCTGGGATGGTTCTTTAAGGGAAAGGCCATTTGGCTTTTTTGCCACCTGTAGCACGAAGAGAGGTTTTATCTAAACTCCTGTCTCTTATGGAAGATCTTCCTGACCAGCTGTGTGTTGACTGTGGAGGTGAAGAGGAAAAGCATTTTACATCTGTTTTAACTTTAGAAGTTCTTTTATTGCATTTTCATGAAATATAAGTCCCTTATTGTATTTTAACCTCAAGCCTAAATCACTGGACTGGCCTACATTAGGCCTATCCTAGAATACAGTATCTGTGCTTTAGAAAGATAATACTGGCAGCTTCGTGAATAAGGTATTGGAGGAGGGAGAAACTAAAAGCTGGAAATTTAAATAGATGAGGCAAGAGATGAAATCCTGAAGCAGCTATGCAAATGGAGATGAATAGGAGAATGATGAATGAGAGAGACATCATGGAAGAAGAACTGATAAGACTTGGAGATTAATTGGATACGAGGTGGAGAGGGAACAAAGACAGTGCTAGGTTGGCTCCAAGAATGCAAACCTAGGTGACTGGAAGGATGGTGGTGCTTTCAACCAAAACAGGGAAATTTTGAAGAGAGATGGGCTTAACATAAAGTCTGAGTTCTGTTTTGGATCTAAGATAATAGATTTGGAGCTGAAAAGGATCACAAAGGCTACTGAGTCTAACTCCTTTATTTTATAGAGGAGGAAACTCAGGTGTAGGAGATTAAATTACTTTCTTAGGGCCATACAACTAGTAAAGGTCTGAGGCAGGATCTGGACTCAGGCCTTCATGACTCCAAGTTCCGTTCTCTACTATGCCACATAGCTGCTCCAAGTTGAGTTTGAGATGCCTTATGGGACATCCAGGTGGAAATGTCCAGTAATATATTACAAAAATCCAGGAGAAAGAATGGAACTGAATAAATAGATTTAGGAGTTATCTGCATAGAGGTAAAAATATAATTCCTTGGCATTAATGATCTCATCAAGAGGCAAGATATAGAGAGATGAAGAGAAAGACCAGAATAGAACCTTGGGGACATCCACAACTCAAGGGTAGCATATGGATGATGGCCCAGCTAAGGGGATAAAGAAGGATATCATACAGCTAGGCAGATAACCATGAAAGGGCAGTGTCAAGAAAAGTGTTTATTTTTTTTCTTCCCCAAAGAATGAAAACTCCCTGAAGACAGAAACATTTTAAATTTTATCTTCGTACCCCTAGAGCTTAGCACAAAGTAGTTTCTTAATAATCACATGAATGGAGGCAAGGGAGACCTGGTAGATCATGTTAATGTCTTCTCTAAACTGCTCCAGTAGGGTCTTGAACTAACAACCAACAATAGGGCTGAGCTAGGAAGAGGCAACCTGCCATTGAACTGGGTGAATGCAAACATTTATGATCTATGTGTCTGAATTCCAAGATCAAATGTCAGTGGTTTTCTCACTTTTGAATGATCTATGCTTCTTTTCCTTTTTCTTTGCACGGATGTAGAGAATTGAGGGTATTTTGAGAGACTAACCACAACTCAAAAGCAGTTGATAACAGACAAAAAGTTGGGTTTCTATAGGTGATTTCCCGGCCAGACATATATGAGCCCTAATTCAAAGACACATAAAACCTATTGGCAATTCTGGGGAGAAAAAAAAGCCCCTAAATTTCTGCTGCATTCTCATTTCTCAATGAGCCCCCTTTTCACTACTCTTGCCATTTAATTTCCATTATTAGCCACTTGTGAAGACCTTTCCAAGTCCTAACCTTTTCCAACTGTCATATCTGACTTTCAGTCTCTAAATTTCAAACTGACATTTTGAGGAGTTGTAAAATATAAACAACTTGTGGTAGAGATGAAACCCACTTTTAAATTACTAGAAATTACTAGTATTAAATTACTAGAAAACCCTGTTTCCAGACTCCAGAAAGAGGTGAAACCTACTATTCTGGCTACCAAAAAGTATTCATCTCCAAAATAAAGTGTCCAGTTTACTCTGTCTAGTCCTTCAAGGAGTGTATGTGTGTTGGGGTGGGAGGTGGGGGGAGTGATTTGGTTAAGGTATACAAGATTTTCTTAATGAAGTAAAAGGCCCTCAACGATGATTCTGTTTCACCCAATAGCATTCCTCTGACTGCCCGTGAGTCAACTCTGAACCATCTAGCCTCTGATCATTCATTATTTAAGAAAAACTCTGGTAGTGAGTCATGGCATGTGTATGAAACTTTTTTTCCCTCCCTGAAAATTAGGAGCAGATTCCTTCTATCAACTATGTCCTTACTTTTGACCCTTTCTTAACCAGACCACTCAATTTAATTGTGATGGGAAGGGCTTAGAGCAGTGGTTCTCAACCTTCCTAATGCTACCACCCTTTAATACTGGTATGTGGGTTTATCTGCATGTGGGCAGACCTGCCTGGAGACAGAGATAGAGGAGCGGTGTCGTTCCTAAGACCATCGGAAATATGTGTCTTCCGATGGTCTTAGACGACCCCAGTGGCCCCTGTGAAAGGGTCGTTTGACCACCAAGGGGGTCGCGACCCACAGGTTGAGAACCACTGCGTTAGAGCATTCTTAGATTTGCCCAACACAAATCATGCATTGATATTCATTGCTTGGTTCCAATCCAACATGTGGAACTTTGGAGAGAATACTTCTGGCCACGAAAGACTCAGGAGTCCACGCTATATGATAAGGAAAAGACCTTTCATTGACTTAGGAGCTGGAAGGATTGACAGCTCTTTAGAAGCATTGAATGTGCATTCAAAATGTTGGAGTGGAGTAGTTTTTGAGTGAAGAACTGCTGCGGGGACAGCTAAGTGGCATAGTGAATAGGGCACTGGCCCTGGAGTCGGGAGGACCTGAGTTCAAATTGGAGTTGAGACACTTGACACTTAGTAGCTGTGTGACTTCAGGCAAGTCACTTAATCCTAATTGCCTTGCCTTCTCCCCTCACACACACACAAAAAAGGACTGCTGTGAGCCACATAGTAAAGGATTGTGACTTTCTGGGACAGAAAGCTGCCTTATCTCCCTGAATATGTGGTACCTGTTTATTTAGTGCTTATGCCTTCCTGATCTTGGATAAGTGAGCATATAGAGACAGAACTGACCAGGCTACAACCTTGTGAGCTTTGAAACATCAGAAGTGATATCACAGTTCCCCTCGGTAACCTGAGTTGGCAGCAGAGAACTCCACAGCCAGTAGCGCAGTAGTTCTGGAACCTGGTTGACCCAGTCCTACAGTGGATTGACTCATCAGCTAAGATTCTGAATCCTGTAAGGAGCCAATACACCTGATCAAGTCAGTGACTCTCCCATTGACAACACCTAGCCCCAAAATAAACTTGGTAAAGACTGTGAGAAGGGAATAACAGATCCCCAGGGCCAGTATTTCCCCTTGGCTTCACTTGTTCTCTATATGTATGCCTCAGTAGTATGGTTCTTTAAATTTATGCCCATTCTTCAACCCCATGAACTTAAAGCCTTTGTATGCAGGGGGATGATAGTGTCTCCCTAGTTTGGGGAAATGTTTTTTGTAACTTCTGTCTTTACTATACCTTTTCAAAAAATACTCTTATAAAAACTAATTGAAATCAATTGGCTGATCAATACTGAGAAGAGTACACTGGATGGCAGCTTGTGATCATCTGAGAAATCATAACTCTTCACGGTTACCTCTAGAACCCTAAGAAAAGCAGTACTGAGTCAATTGCACTCTAGGGGCCCAACCTCTCAGTGTGAGTTGGGGGATTCATTCAGCATCCTGTTAGACTTTGAGGATATGATATTTAAAAATTAATTTTCCATCTATATTCACCTTTACCCTTCATGAATTATCTGTCACCTCACCCTCCATTGATGGCTCCCACTCATAGTCCTTCAATATTTCTTTTCCCCTACCTCTTCCCCAGTCATCCAAAAGTGGAATGAGCCGTCTAGCAAGGAAATAGGCCCCCTGCCCTATCACTGAAGGTTTTCAAACAGTCTGGATGACTATTTGCTAGAGATGTTAGAAGGGGGCATTTCTGTTCCAGTCGTTGGACAAGATGAAGAGGTTTGGTGGAAAGAGAAATGCATCTGAAGTCATAGGACCTGTGTTCTAATGCAGCTATGTTTACCACTGGTGAGACCTTAAATCACTTCAACTCTGGTGAATTGCATTGTAAGTTCCTTGAGAGCAATGACTGACTTTTGCGTCTTGTATCCTTGGCACTTAGCACAATGCCTGGCACATAGTAGGAACTTAATGTTGATTGATTGCTGGACTGATTGGTTCTTAGTTTCCTTATCTGTAAAACTAGGGAGTTGGACTAGATCCCTTTTAACTCTAAATACCGTGCCTGAGACCTGGGAAAAGCCTTAGCTTTAAAAGGTCAAGGTCTCCCATGTCTGGGGCCATCTCCAGTCCTGATCTGTTTCGTGTCACTAGACTCAGATGGCCCAGGAGGAGAGAGTGAGACTGGTGACTCTGCACAGTTCTGCCTCACTTAATCTAATTCATTTGCAAGTCACATTACCTTTCCGATATCGCGGTCCTCTTCCAGAACAAGAACAAACATCGACAATTATGCTACCTCTGTGATTTCCCCAAATTTTTGAAAGCCTGATTCTGTGACTCCCCAAAGCCGCCTCCCACCTTGACAGCAGTACCACCCGCCCACCTCAGCCGGGGGCCACCTTGTCTCCAACATCTCATTGGTCACTCACTCTTTCCTATTTATCCCTTCTCGCCAAGGCCCCGCCTCCAGTCCAGGTCTCCGGTGCGCCGGGCAGCCAATCCTGCGCCTGCGCTTTGGGGTGTGGAGGGCGGCCCCCTTAGCAACTGGTACCTCCGCAGCCCGAGCTCAACGCGCTGCCCCCCACCTCAGTCCCATCAAACCTATGCCCCTGACCCTTCTGCCCAGGGGCGGCCAGACATCAAGAGCGAGAAAAAACCAGGCCTCAACCTAGTTGCGGATTGGGCCGGCTCAAGGTGGCCAGGTGGGAAGATGAAGCAGGTAGGTGATGGAGGATGGGGTCGCCTCCGCCCTAGGAAGTGAGAGTGATGGGAGGGGCATCGAAGGATTGGCAGGAGGGGGAGGGGGTGTTGTGGAAGGGAGGGACGAAGAATGGGAGGAACCTGGTTGTGAAATGGTGGGGGTGGGGAGCGATGAAGGAGGGTTGGGAGGGGCTGGGAGTAGGACTGGAAGGGGTTAGCGAGAGGAGTGAGGAAGGGAGATAGACGAAGGAGGAGGGACTAAAGGAAGAAGAATGGGGAAGATGGGCTGGAAGAAAAGGGATGAGAGGTGCTGGAGTTGGGGTAGAAGAAGAGGGATGGGAGGGGTAGGGGTGGGAGGAGAGAAAATGGAGAGGCTCGAGGAAAAGGCAGAGGAAGGGAGGGAGAAGGATGGGAGGGATTAGGGCAGAGGAAAATGGGAGGGGCTGAGACCGTGCCTGGCACATAGTAGGCATTTCACTTAATACACGTTTGTTGACTGACTGATAATAAGGGAGAGAGATAAGAGAGGCTTGTGGTACAAATGGGATTGTTATTGTTAGTCCTTTTCTCAAACAGGACCAATGACATCATGTACAGGGGGATTAATAAAGACTGGAAGTGGTGGTCTCAAGTAGATAAGGGCAGTTCTTAGAGGAGTAGTGGGGGAGGGTGATGGGGCCGAGCGTTGAATATGAAAGAAGAGACTGAACTCAAACAGTAGGGTGGGACAATGTGTGACATCTTAACAGCAAACTTTTACTAGAAAGTGTCCTCTGTGTGTGCGCGGGCTCTTACCATTGCTATACCTCCATCTTGAGACAGCATGGTAGAACAGATAAAGTATTGGACCTCGAGTTAGGAAAGACCTAGGTTAGAAGTCCACTTCACACTTATGTGTGACCTTGGGTGAGTCACAACTTCTCTGGGCCTCAGTTTCCTCATCTGCAAAATGAAGGGATTGAGGACCTGTGCCAAGGTCGCTTCCAGTCCTGAATCTCTGACCTATGTGTATGACCCTCTATGGTTTCTATTCTTCATTCCTTATGAGAGACCAGAAGAAATGTAAGACATTGGGCAGTGTACCTACAGGATTCCTAAAGTTATGGATTAATGTGGGATGGGATAATATGGTTATGGCATAATATAGGATAATATGGGATAAAGTTATGGACTAATGTGGGATGGGATAATATGGTTCAGAAGCATATAACATCACAAGATCAACAATTTGGAGATGGAATGAATCTTATAGCGCATTTAGTCCAGCTTCTTCATTTCACAATTGAGGAAAGAGGCCCAGAGAAGTGAAGGGCCTTGTGCATGGTCACACATATGGCAGAGTCAGACTGATCTCGACTCTGAATTCAGCACTCTTTCAACTCATAGTAATTAGTCTTTCTTGGTTTTGTTTTCCCCTAGTCCCTGGTGGACGACACAGAGGATGTGTCTCTTGATTTTGGAAATGAAGAGGAATTGGAATTGAGGAAAGCTAAAATCAGGTAAATTCAGATAGTCTTTTCTAGTCTAGGAAATTCTAGTTCTAGCTGTGCGACAATGATAGATGTTTGATTTGGGGGAAGTCATTTGCCTTCCCTGAACCTTAAATGTAAAACGAATACCAGGACAGACATTATAAAGAGGAGATAAACCTTTATAAACCACATTGTAATTAAGAGAGAAAATGAAAAGTACGCTGAAGTAAGAGTTAGACATCCCAGGCTTTCGTCTTGAGTTAACTAACTAACCAACTAACTTTGGGGAAATTATTTCACTTTTCTAGGCCCCAATTTCTTTTTCTATAAAATGATCAGATGATTTCTAACATCCTGTCCAAGGTCTAAAATTCTGTCCCATGGCCAAAAATCTTACTTCTAACTCTAGCTGGCTGTATCAACAAATCAAAATTTTGATCAGGAGAATTAGGTTCCAGAGTATGAACAATTTCAATGGAAAAATTGCTACAAGAGAAATAAATCAAAGTGCCTATCCTGATCGGGTGACCTAATATCTTCTTATATAAAGGACACAATATAAAATAAAATAAGGAAAGGAAATAATGTCTGATGATCATGCTATCTTCTCTTTTAGAAGGCCATTTGTTTTTCTGAAATAGAATTGAGTTTTATCAGAACCAGCAGGTTTTAGAGAACTTTCCTAGATTTTGACTTTGGGGAATAAATCATAGTCACTTTTTTTCTTAGCCTTAAAAAAATCTATTTAAAAATAATGAAATATAACAATGTAAGCAGCCCCAACAGAGAGCAGGTCATTTCATTTTAAGGAACATTCATGATTACCAAGGAAAATAACCCACAGAATCAAGGAACTAGACAAATTTCAGTTCTCGTTGATCAAAGCAGGAAATTACATATTATGAAATTAACTCCTTGCATCTCTTTTGGTTTAACTTCCCTTTATATTGTGTTTACTTAACATGAAATAAATTGTGGGAGCTAAGCCATCTGGAAGATGGGGTAACTTAGATTTTGGGTACCTTCTGATGAGTCAGTGAAAGGTACATTCCATTCCCTCCCTTCTATCCCAAGTCCACACTCTCCCTCATTTGTCCTATTATCTAAATACAATTATATCTGAATCTTTACCTTGCCGGTTTGGCAGGTGTTAGAGAAGTGAGTAAAGGGAGTTTCTTAAGGAGAGTTAGGTAGGGTTTCTTAAGGAATATCTTCAAACAGAGGGGAAGGATCTTCACTCCAATCCAAGGAGTGGATTCTCCTTCAAATCACAGGAGGTTAGAGGACCCAACCAAGATTATAGCAGTCAGCTAGAATCATCCCACTTGTTCTTGCAGGCTTTCTACTAGTCAGATAGGTGACTTACCGCCTGTCTGGGACTATCTTCTCTCTTTGGCCTTATTTTCCAAAGGGAATTCCAAAATCCCCATCTGGCTTTTAGAAGTGAGAGAGCAAGACTTTTTTTTTTCAGTGGGTAAACTTTTTTTCCCTTTGGCATTTTATCTCTTTTTCTTTCTTAGAAGGATTAAAGGTATTCTACTTGGCTCCAGAGGGCAGAACTAGAACAAACAGATGGAAGTTATAAGGAATAAAAGCTGCTTTTGGCTGGGCAGACAAACTTCCTAACACTTTATGGAGTGAAATGCTTTCTTTTATGATTACCTTCCCCTATCACTAGAAGTGTTTAAGCAATAGCCATATAATCATTTATGAATTTTTTAGAGGCAAGGAGATGGACAAATATTTATTGGACAGAGAATGGGAGTAGATAACCTCTGAGAACTCCTGAAGCTATAGGACCAAAGAATTCAAACCGTAAGAGACATTAGAGGGCATCAGTTCCAACCCATTCATTTTGTAGAAATTAGAAATTTTTGTAATCTACTTTATAGACATGTTGAAAATTTCCATGATATGGAAATGTGGAAATTCCACAAAATTCGTTTTCTGGAAACTGAAGTCCAGGGACTTGCAATGCTTTGCTTAAGGTCACCCAGGCAATAAATAGCAGAGTTGGCATTTGAACCTGGGTCTTCCAACTCCAGATCCCATATTAGTTCCATTGTGGCATGCTGCCTCTCTGATTTTGATTTTTCTTCACTCTTTCTGGTGTTCACTTCGCCCTGCCTTCTAGCCACTTAGTGCCCTGATATAACTCTGTGGCTGCCCAATGCTTTCCATAATAAACATGCCCAGACCCCCTCTCCTACCTCCATGTCTTTGGTGTGCCAAGAGTATTTCTCCACAAAACCTCGTATTCCTTCAGTGTTAGGAAGAATGCAATCAGATTAAACTAATTTTCACTTAAATATCAATGACTGCTACTTCACAGGACACATGAGTAGTAGGTGGGGCAGTGTCTGGAAAGGGAAGGACAAACAATAGTTTGGGTGCTAGAAATGTTGAGGAATATGTGGATGCTGGTCTGAGCAAACACCCAGAAGTTAGAGCCAGCAATAGTTAGAGGAATCCATCATGTATCAAGTCACAGCACCAGTGATTAGGACCCATGATATAAACCTGAAAACAGAGATGAAGTGTATCTGGGGTAGAAAGTCTGAATATAATTCCTGCCAGATCAGGAACTGGAGTGAAGGCCCTGATTCCTAAGCCAATAGTCTTTCTACTATAAGGTCAAATCCCAAATGGCTAGAAAGAAGGAAATAGCCCAGAATTAAAGGTAGTAGACCTGGTCTTTCCCCCTAAGAATGTTTTCATATCAAAAGAGAATGTGTATTAAACTCAACGATTATTTTGTTGGTGATTTTAAAAGCTCATTTCAATTTAACATTTATGAAATGCTAATTTTGAATATATAGCATGATGTGAGAGGGAAGGACTTTCTGGTCTAAAATGACAACTAAAACAGGGTTGTTTTCTACTGGATTGTAATCTCCTGAAAGACAGAGACTTGTCTAACTCATCTCTGCATTTCCTCTCTAGCACAGTGCTTTCCATTTAATAGGTATTTTGTAGGGCACATCATTTTAGGTTATATCTTAAGTGCCTTGGCTTTTTGAAATATGTTATTCATTTCCCTTCTGTGCTTTCTAATGGGTGCAGAAAAGTCTTGTTTTAATTCAGATCTCTTTTCTTGTATATTTGAAAGTCATTCTCCTGGTCAATTGCTAATTTATCATTAGAATTATTAAATTTAACTCTCTATATAGTAGACTTTAAAGCATAATGGTTTTTTTCTGAAAGAGGCCTATGGATTATTTTGATTGCTGCTTTGTTTTCTGTATTCAGAAGTTCTGGGTAGGTTTTATTTTATATGATTTCCTACATTGTGATGATCAAGTTTTTCAACTTGCCTTGTTCTTCTGAGAGGCTCTATGATCCTGAAGTTGTCTCTCTATGTCTTGTCTTTGAGATCAATGGCTTTTTCTTCTATAGAGATCGTGTGTTCTTTTAATATATTTGTCTTTTGATTCTTTCTCTCTCTCTCTCTCTTTCTTTTGCCTCCCCCCACTTCTGTTTTTGTAGATTGTCCTTCATTCCAGTCTATTTGTTTTTACTAATTTTTATTTTCTTTTTCACTTCTTGGAGAGACTCACCACTATGGATTCAATATTTTTTTATTCTGCTAATTATTTCTGCTGTGCAAGTCATAAATTCTGCCATTTGCTCTTTTCTTTTTTCTTCCAATCAACATTGAAATGGTAGGGCCGTTTTATTATAAGAAGCACCTGCATTTTATTTCTATTTTTACAGAGTAATGATTGAAGCCTGATTTGTCTGTGTACAGTGGAGATAGTCGATCTGCCAGAGAATAGTTTGGTGTCAGAATGGGCATCTGGAAAAGTCATGTGTCTTTTCTACAGCAACTAGAAAATGTTCTTCTGTCGGATCACCAAATGTGATAAAACCTGAGAATGTTACATACATTAATTAGCATAGTAGGTACTACCTTATAATTAAGTCTTGTTGGAAAATAGTCTTTCAAAAAAGTTCTTGGACGTACAAATTGTCCAAATAATAAACAAAAGGGCATTCTGTTTAACAAAGAGGTAAACAGATGTATCAAATGATTACAATTTGGTGACTCTCAGAAAAGCTGCTAATCAGATTCAATGATGTGCATTGTTTGACAACTTCCGGAAAGTTGGGGTTCTCTATCAAAGCTTCTACTCTCCTTGTCACTGACTTGTTTATTTTTATCTTCTTCTGTGGAACTGGGTCCTTCAGAAATGTAGGTTTCCAACTTATGTTTGAAAGGTAAATCCCTCTGAAGTTTTATTTGTAAGCAAAGCCCAATAAGAGTGGCCAGAGAGAAGAGAGGTACTGTGGGTGTGAGCTTGATAATAACCAGATAATGTTCTTCCACACAGCTTTCTGTTATCACTTCCAGTTCTTCTGAAGTACTGGGATTCTCTGGGTCCAGATGATTTTAATTAGATAGTGAACCTGTAGTGCTTTCTCTTCCATGCTCTGGGTCTGCTAGGCAGCTCCCAGCTCAGAGATGCCCGAAAGCCACAGGACTCTGCTCAAAGCCTAGGAAAGCATCCAGGACAGCTCCATTCCATCCTCCCTGGAGCTAGTCCCACCTGAGTCACCATCTTCCCACCACCCCAGATGAGATATTTCAGTTTCTTCATTTGTTCTTTTCTAACTTCACTCAAGATTCTGATTTCCTTCTTGAACCATTCTGGAACATTGTGCTGAGGTTTCACGCTCTTTTGGGAATCCATAGGGTTTTTGCTTCATCAGGTGGTGGTTCAGTTTGTTTAAAAATATTTATTTTATAATCTTTTGGATGTTTTGGTAGGCATATCTTCTCATTTTAGCATCTTCTCTACTAATTCATCTCTTTGTTTTTTAGTTGCATTTTCTTCCTCTTGAAATTTTCTTTCCTTTTAGCCTTCTTCCTGTCACTAACTTTCTGACTCTTACCCATTTGATGGTACAGTTATCTCTGGGGCTAGACTGCAAGGCTGCCTAAGCCTCCTCCCATGTTGAGGCATTTGCTTTTCACCAGTTTTGGCCTCTGCCCCTAGTATCTTTTAGAAGTTCAGGACTAGATATATTTAGAAATCAGTACCACTTTCTTCTGGATCAGAATTCTGTACCTGTTTCTTTCCAGGGCAGCAGAGTCCTATCTTGGTTCTCTTTATTCTCTAGTACCCTGGTTGTGCTGAATCAGCACCTGTTGCCTTTTGTGGAGTTAGTGGAGTTTAGGTTGGGTGTTCTAGCAGAGGCTTTGTATCAAACTCTGAAGTTTGCCAACCTAGAGACCACACTAGTCAGCGTGAAACCCGATTCCCCTCATCTGTACCTCTTCATCTTCTTCTCTAGACTCCATTGCTTATTGCAACAGGATAATAGGGGAAAGGCGGGTTTGGAGGTGCCAGTAGAACTACGCTGCAGGCAGGAAATTCTTGAGTGAGTCGAGAAGCAGAGTCCATGGACTGGTTTGCATGCCCATTTACAGCAGAGAGAGAGCCACCAAATAGGGGTGTCACGGCTTAGCAGCCTATGTTGTTCATGTTTAAGGCTGGTATTCTTGCTTTCTTGTCCTGTGTTTAACTGTTATTGTTTAACCTCTACCTTAACCTCATAGCCTCTTTTTCTTTTTTTGAGAGCTGGGGGGACTGAAATGTCCAGGCCTCCAGCTTGTGGGTCATGAACACCAGAAGCCCACACATTGCAGATACTTAATAAATGTTTGTTGAATCTATAAAAATGAGTTGTCTTAGTTACAAGCTCCTTTGTAGGTTCCGTCTTAAAGGAAGCTCCTTCTTAAAGCCCCCTTCCCTAATTTAAGATTATAGACTGCAGTTCCCTAGAATATGTCTTATCTTTTTGGTCTAAATGCATTTTTAATTTTTCTTTTCTTCTTTTTTTTTATTTTACTTTTTAGAGCGGGGAAGGTAGAGCAATTGGGGTTAAGTGATTTGCCCAAGGTCACACGGCTAGTTTTTTGTGTCAAGTGTCTGAGGCCAGATTTGAACTCAGGTACTCCTATCTCCAGGGCTGGTGTTCTATTTACTGTGCCACCTAGCTGCCCCATTTTAAATTTTTCTATTGATTCTGTTTACTTGTGCACAAGTTAGCACTTATTTGAAGCAGTCCTTGGCTTAAATATAGTGTTTAAGGTATCCTCCTGTTTCTTTAATTACTCTAATAAGTCTATGCATTTGTATACCACCATACCTCTATGACGTGTTACATTTTGAAGCCACCATATTAATAAATTAACATGGGGCAGTTGAATAAAGGTTTGACTTTACGCTAGTGAACAGCTGCATGATTGAAATCTTCACCAGATTGGATCCCAGCACTTCCCTGTCCCCCACTCATAGAAGACACCAGAATGATTGCAGGGGCTAGAGTAACATGAAGAAAAGATTGCCCAAACCGAGTCTGTTTATCTTGTTTCCCTTTATTGACTTGTATAGGTTTTGTTCATTCACCTTCCAGCAGAGTTACTACAGGCATCTAAAGCATTATATCACTTTAAAGAACAGAAACAAGTGAGAAAAGTAATATGTGGTGATTGAGAAGGGAGCACAAGCTCTTACTCATTTCCATCCCTAAATCTTTATTAGTATGACCATTAGTGGGAACGTATAAGTATTCATTTATGCTACCTACGTAGGAGTACCAAGTAGGTCAGAAATAAAACATTTTCCCTAATTTGAATGGAGGAGGAAGGGGATTAGGGAGATATGACACTGTCTTTAGCAAAATGTAAGAAGGAAATGGAATCTAGACCACAACACAATGTAATAATGATGAGTGGATTTAAGAAATTCAAACAGGAATTTGAGTAAAAAACATTGAGTAACAAAAAATTGGTCAATTATATCTTTTGACAATTCTTTGGCTAAAATAATTTAAAACGTTTAATCATAACAGTGTAGATACAGCTTAGGTTTGTCAGTTGTCATAATCTGATTTCTGTTATTTCTAATTTAAGGATACTGATTTCTTTTGGTCTTCATAAGTATTGATCCTTTTAATATGTCTTTAAAATAGAAACCTGCTTTACTGAATTAGAAGGAACAGGTAATTTCTGAAGGAGCAACTAAATTGGTATTTTCTTTCATTATGAATGCACTTAACAGTATGTGGTTTTTATAGCTAAGTGTAACAACACTTTTTTTTTCTGTAGTATTTAGGACAGTAACACTATTCTTAATCTGCCAGGTAACTCAGTCCCAGTAGGAAATAACATTTGTTTTAAAAGTAGAGAAACAAACCTAATGTTGTCAACCTTGACAACACTTTAAGTAATTTCATTTCCCCCTTTCAACATGTGTCCCCACATTTAGACATTGACATATTTGCTGGTCACATAAAGAACTGCTTGGCTCATTAGTTTAAATCTATAACAAATTATTTTAATTGTATGTTATAAGAAATCGATGAATTCTTATTGGCAGAAAAGAAAAGTTCCTGCTGGGGAAAAAAAATGAAAAAGAAAAATGGAGTGGTGAAGAGGAAGAAATGGAAGGAGGTAGCAGAAGGTACCCAAGCTGAGTTGAGATTGGATTCCATAAATGAGAGAACAACCCACCATAGGTTTTACTTTGAGGAGTATGGCAGGGAATATGTCTAAGGAGAGAAGGAAAGCCTTGTCCTATTTGTTTTTTATGAGTTATAACCCATGCATTTTTGCAGTGCTGAGAAGTGCATCTACTCCCTTTTGTGAAGGAACATATATTTTTACTTTTAAGATTTTGATTCTACCTTACTACAATATCCTTTTTTTGGTGAAAGCAGGGGAAATGCTTAACCCTGTTGGATGTACAGACTTCACTAATACAACATCTGTTGGCATGAAAAAGCAGGTTCTAGAGATTGGGGGGCTATAAACTGACCCTAAAGAATTTTTAATATGACCTCTTCTAAAAGAATAACATGCTTAAATAACTATCCTGTTTCTCTTGGGATCATTTTTATTTTTGGTCTGGACCTGTGATTTCACTGGTGTAGGGTAAGGGAATCATATCTACTGAGGCAGATCAGCTACTGGTCTGTAACTTGGAGTCTTAAAGCAGAGGCTCTTAACTTGGGCTATGTGAACTTGGTGTATGTATGCATGTGTGTATACACATATACACATATGAATATATATACATATTTCATATATATACATATATATTTATACAATATGCCATATGTATAACTGCATTTCAATATATTTGGTTTCTGTCGTAATCCTAAAAGCACCATTCTGAGAAGGTAAACATAGGGCTTCACTAGACTGGCAAAGGGGTCCATGACACCAATAAGGTGAAGAACCCCTGTTCAGCATCTTAAAGAGTTGTTTGAAAGAGCTAAAAGGCTAATGGTCTAAGGGCTAAATGGTCTAATAAGGGTCACATAGTACTTTACATTTATGTCTTAAATAAAACCTTGATTAACCAGAATCCAGTTGACCAAGACCCTAAAATTATTGGAATTCCCCCCCCCCCCCCACCACAATACCAAGCTTAAGGAAACAGAAAGATAAGAAAACAAGTGGACATCAAGCATCAAAAAAACTTCCGGGGTGTATCTCAGGGTCAGTGTATTTTGAGACAATCTCCTAAATTTGTAGAGATAGCTGATACTCAGAAATGACTGAACTACTATAAGTTCCTTGGTTATTCCAGAAACATTCAGTTAGTATAAGGCAGCTTTATGTAGTGGAAAATGCTGGACATAGAGTTGGGAAAACCTTGGTCATGTCACGAATAAAAACCCCAAAAGACAGAGTTTCTGGGTAATTAATAATCAATTTATTAATTAGGTTAGCTAGCAGTTGATAAATTGATAGTCAGGGGTTTCTCTTGGTAACCAAATACCCCACAGGGACCGTGAAATGCCTTAAATCCCTTATGAAAGGGAAGTCCCCTGGCAAGAAAAACTCAACCCTAATTGGTGGAATTTAATGAGAAGGTGAGTTAAAAGTCTTCAATTCCTCCTGCTGAGAATGTGGCTTGATCATGAGACAGCAGCGGAATTTCCATCCTGACCTGTCTGGCTATTTTTCTTCCTCATGAGCTGACTTGCCCTAAACTCTAATAGAGGAGAATCAAGGAGGGGGGTTCTTTCCCCAGGCAAAGGCTCACCCAGCCTGGATTCTGTCTATACTTCGAGCAGAAACTGGGTTTCCCAGTTGGGTAGGGTCCCACCCAACCAAGCAAATGAGCATGTACCTTGAGGGCTAGGTACAATCTTATTCAGTCCTGCCCTCAGACATGGCTGACTGACCTTTTCAGAAGCTAGATTTTTTTTTTTCGCTTTTTGGAGTGGGGAAGGTAGGGCAGTTGGGGTTAAGTGACTTGCCCAAAGTCACACAGCTAGTTTTGTGTTAGTCTTGCTAGTTTTGGTCTGAGGTCAGATTTGAACTCAGGTCCTCCTGACTCCAGGGCTGGTGCTCTAGTCACTACGCCACCTCGCCTCCCCAATTTTGTCTGCTACATTTTAATAGAAATAAAAAGAAAAGGGTAGATGAAAAAATTAATAATTAGTTATTAATATAAAAACACAATATTGGTTTCTCCCAGTTAGACTCTCATCTCAGACATTAGTTACTAGCAGTGGGACCCTGGACAAGTTAATTTAACTCCTCTGAACCTGTTTCCTTATATGTGAAATGAGGGGGTTGTACTTAATGTCTTCTGAGGACCCTTCTAACTTTGCTTCTATGATCTTATGATCCCTAGCACGCTGTATAAATTAAAGCAGGAAACAATACAGCAGAAAGAATTAACGAGGCTAGAAAATAAAAGGCCTTCAAGTTAACCCTCATTTGACTTAAACACTTGAGGAATGAATGTTTAGATCAAATGATGGTTAACCAAGGACTCACTATCTAGTATTTAAGCATTTGGTATGTTTCAAAGGTTAGCTTTTCAAAGCTTACAAAGGTAATACAACTGCAAATCATTGTGAGACCTCGGTTTTAATTTTTTTTGTAAATAGTATTTTATTTTTTTCCAATTACACATAATAGTTTTTGACATTCATTTTTTTAATAAGATTTTGAGTTCCAAATTTGTCTCCCCCACTCCCCAAGATGGCAAGCAGTCTGATATAGGTTATCTGCAATCATGTTAAACATATTTCCACATTAATCATGTTGTGAAAGAAACAGAACAAAAGGTAAAAACCACAAGAAAAAAAAAACCAAAGAAAGTGAAAATCATATGCTTTGATCTGTATACAGACTCCACCAGTTCTTTTTCTGAACGTGGATAGCATTTTTCATCATGAGTCTTTTGGAATTTTCTTGAATCATTGTATTGCTGAGAAGAGCTCAGTCTGTCACAGTTGATCACTGCACAATGTTGCTGCACAATGTACAATGTTCTCTTGATTCTGCTCACTTCACTCAGCATCAGTTCATGTTAGTTTTTGCTGGTTTTCCGAAATCCACCTGCTCATCATTTCTTATATCACAGTAGTATTTCATTACATTCATATACCACAACTTGAGAACTCAATTAAAAAAACAAACAAACTCAGTGGCTAAGATTGTTAAGTAAATATCCTTATGGTTTCATCTAAAATGTTGCCCCATTCTTTAGAATAATATGAGTAAAAATATAACCTAAAGCATAAGTATTGAATAATATTCATTTACTCTCCCATTAGGTCAGATGGGAACTCTGTATCATATAAGCCCATAAATTTTTTCTTCTTACCAGTTTTGTAATCTGAGCATCTACTAATATTTTCCTTTATAATCTCTCCTGACAATAACAGTTGTATCTAATATTTCATATCCTTATTTGGAGTGTCTTTGGTATTCTGTAATTCTATGAAAAAAAAGTATTATCTGATTCATTGACTAAACACTTATTTAAATGCTACTGAGAGATTTGGCCTTTCGACTAATCAATTTTTAGATCCTCTCCAATAGTGCAGATTGAAATCGTCACCTTCCCATTCTGTGAAGTTCTTGTCAGTCTTTCCATAAATTCCCCAAAGAGGACCTGAAATGCCGAAGATTTTCCTTGAGCTCACTTAATAATTGTGGATACCAACAAAGCACTCAGGCTGGTTATCTGCTATTCCTTCTTCGTTATACCTGGCCATCCCACCACCTTTTCCAAATCTACATGGTTTCTGGTGTCTCTTATACCACATACTACATCCAAATCAATGATAATATTATGGAATTTAATAATAAGCAGTAACTAGTGCTGGGTGTGGAGTCAGGAAGATTTATCTTCCCGAGTTCAAATCTGGCTTCAGACACTAGCAGTGTGACCTTGGGCAAATCATTTAACTTTACTTCTCTTAGCAGCAAAAACCTCAGTGAAGCTAAAATTAGAAGAGAGAGTGATTGGGGGGGGTGTAATCTTTGTAGTAAGTTTCTCTAAGGTCTCATTTGTAAGATGTATAGGCAACAGGTTTAAATTTATGTGAATAAGAGCCATTTCCACATTGATAAAAGATCAGCAGATATAAACAAGCAGTTTTCAGAGGAAGAAATCCAGTCCATCATTAGTCATATGAAAGTTTCCTCTTCACACCCATCAGATATGCAAAGTTGACAAAAAAGTTGACAAATGCTGGAGGGACTTAGAAAACAAGTACATTAGTGCACTGTTGGAACAGCTGAGAATTAGTCCAGCTGTTCTGAAAAGCAATTTGTAAATATGCCCCCAAAGCTACTAAATCCTTTGACTCAATGCTACTGCTATTACAGGAAAACCTCTAAGAGATCAATGAAAAAGGAGTCGTGTGTACTAAAATATTTACAGTAGCTGCTCTTTTTGTGGTGGTAAAGAATCAGAAAATGAAAGGATACCCAATAGCTGAACAAGTATATGAATGTGATGGAATACTATTGCACTGTAAGAAATGATGAATGGGATGATTTCAGAGAAGCCTGGGAAAACTTATATGAGCTGATACAGAGTGAACAGAACCAAGAAAACAATTTCTGCAATAACATTGTAAAGACATACATTTTAAAAAAATTTAGGAATTCTGATCACCTTAATGACCAACCACAATTCCAGAATCATACAATGAAACATACTTGATAAAGAATGATGGACATAGTCCAAAATGAGACATAATTTTTCTGGCCATGGAGAACAGGAGAATTTTTTTCATTTAACTGTACCTATTTTTAGGAGGTATTGTCTTTCTTGCTTTCTCAAAAGAAAGTGGGAGAGAAGGCTGATCTGCATTTGAAATTTGTTTTTTAATGACTCACCATTCTATTTGAACAAAACAGTGAATAAGCATACCCTCACTAAGAAAAAAAAATGATGGTTTAGGGGAGATTTTAAACAAGTCCTTCAGTCTTGAAGCTTCCATTTTGAAGACTTGGGAGTATGAAATTTTTTAAAAAGAAAAAATAAAGCAATATACACAATGGTTACAATGATGCAAATGGAAAGAACCATAACAAAACAATTGAAAAGGGAATGTTGCAGAATTGTAACAAACAAGCTTGGCCTCAAAGAGAGATAGGAGAGGATACTTTCCTTAATTTTTTTTTTGCAGCAGGAAGGTGGGGAAAGGGGATTCTATGGGTACGGAATATTGCATATAATTTCATATTCTTTTGATGATTTGATCAGTTTTGCTGAATTTTTTCGTTTTCTAAAATTTCTGTTGTAAGAGATGACTCTCTGGGAGAGGGGAGGAGTAGAAGCATGGGGGAAATTTAGGTAATGTAAAAACAAAAGCTACCATGGGGGGAATCTAGGCAATGTTAAGCCAAATGTATCAATTTTTAAAAATCTATTAAAAAAAAACCTCAACAATAGATGCATTAGTATCAGTAATGCTTTTTATTAGACATTTAGCTGTTTTCAATCAAATCTACAGTACAGATTTCCAGCTATTATAAAATATATTAAAGAATAAAGTATCTGCATTTAAATAATGCTAATTTAGGGATGAATTCTGCAATCCTGGATTAACAACGTTTTCATATTTACCTATTAAAACTCGTAAGTGTTTTGGATTATTTTCCTAGGCATCCACTGGCCACCTTTTTCCACCTCTTTTTCCGAGTGAGTGCTATCATTACCTACTTGTTCTGTGACTGGTTCAGCAAAAGCTTTGTTGCCTGTTTTGTCACTATTCTCCTTCTTCTGTCCTTTGACTTTTGGTCTGTCAAGGTAAGACAAGTCTTGCACCAGCAATGGATTTGTTTCCAATAATTTTATAATCTTTATCTGCTGACTGACTTTTTGATTCATTTGAATATAAAAAAAAATACAATTTGGATAAAGCTATAGCTTTGGGATAGAGACCACACCTGAGATTTCATTGATATAGGGAATTCTGGGATTAGGAAACTCCGTCTACCAATGTGGGGTGGTACCTCTGTAGTTTATAATCTTAGAGAACTGCCCAAGGTGCTGAGAGTAAGTGATTTACTTACATGATTTGAGATTAAGTCCTGTAGTTCCAGCCCTCTATACATTGCACCAAACTACTACTTTTGTTAAAACTGCTATTAAATATTTAAGGATATGGAAACAGTGTTACCTAAAGCTGGTGAAAAGTTACAGCACTTACTTCTTTACTGATTGCAACAAATACAAGTATCACACTTATGAACCTTAGCTAAGATGGCAGTTCTCTGTAATCCACCAGATTTTGGATGATCCTGTGTTTCTCCTGTTTTAGAGTTGCTCCTGAAAAAGATGGGTCAGACTCTATCACTTATTCTTTTTTTTTAATTTAAAATTAGATCCCTTTAAAAATTAATTTTAAGAAAATAGCATGTTTCAACCTCCCTTCCCTTTCTGTCCCTGTGAGTTATAAATTATTGTGACTTACATTTTACCTTCCATTAAAGGGGTTAACTCTTTCTGTGTGGTATGTCTGTCATAACATAAATAGTGAGCTAAAGGAAAAATGCATCTTATAGTTAATTTGTCCGTTTTCATTAGAATGTGACAGGAAGACTCATGGTTGGCTTACGCTGGTGGAACCAGATAGATGAAGATGGAAAAAGTCATTGGATTTTTGAAGCCAAAAAGGTATTAAGAATTGAGTTAAGGAGAAACCAAAAATTGTTAAATTTTTATATTGGTTTGTTTCAGGATTTGTACCTGTCTTGATTCCTGCCCTGCACAAGATGTATCCCTACTGCCTCTTTTCTGGTACATGCATATTGTGAATAGTACAAGTAAAGTCTACATAAACCACAACATATCACATTTTAACTGGAACCACATTTTCTTAACAGGTCTCTTTAAATAATTCAACGGGAACAGAAGCTGAAGCTAGAATCTTCTGGCTTGGTCTAATTATCTGTCCATTGATCTGGACTGTATTCTTCTTTAGCACCTTATTCTCCCTGAAGCTCAAATGGCTTGTAAGTCATTAACACCTTCACTCAAAACTTTTGTTGTCTTCTTAAATCTGTAGTCACAGGAGTTGTGGGGTTCTGAAATATCATTTCAAGGCTACGTTCTTCCTCTAATACTGAGCTCATTATTATGAGTGCATAAGTCAGAGTACTTAAGTATGAGGCTACCTAAAGATGAGCCTATGTACTGCCAAGATCTGGTTTATCCAAAGTTGAAACAACATATTACTAGTACAATGAAACCACATTCCATAGTTTTCTGAAAAACAGAATGAGGACAGATTAATATCAGATCCAGGTGGTTGAAATGAAAAAAAAAATCCTTAAGATTTTTTTAAAATAAAAAATACATTTAAAAAAAATAAAAACACATTTCTTTTTCCTGAACAGGCACTTGTGATTGCTGGAATCTCCCTCCAAACTGCTAATCTCTATGGATACATCCACTGTAAAATAGGAGGACAAAAAAGTATCACTAAAGTCACATCGAGGTTTCTATCCCAGACAGTATTCCAAAGAGTAAGTTGGAGGTAGTTCTGTATCTTGAGTTTGGGCTGAAGCCATGGAAGTATCTCAAAGGAAAGTGCCACTTTATGTATCTACATACCACACCTCAAATTTTTAATAGTTTGCACATAAGCCACATAAGCCATTGTTAGTTTCAAAAGATTTAAATACTATTATGAAGGAATTATGAAACCCCAAACTTCCTACTTAATAAGATTATTATCTTCTGGCAAACACATCTAGATATATTCACTTTAAATTTTGAAGAAATTAGTTATGGCATACCTCGTATTTCTAATCTGTGATGTCTTATGACGATGCTAATAAATACAACACTCCTTGTGGATTAGTAATCCCTTTCTTAATACTTAAGTAATGAGTTTGTTAGATTACCAAACGTTTTATGTGCTTAATGCTTAAATTACGCTTATATCTCTCTACATACATAGTAATAAAATATCAACATATTTTCCATTTTACAGGAGTGTCAAGATGAATTTCAAAAGCCTGGTCTAGAGAGAATGGAAATACACAAACATTAAATGAGAAGCAGCAGCTCTTCATTACCTCTAATAAGGTTTTAGCAGTAAACTAACATTTGTGATCCACTCTGTAATTTGGCTCCTTTTCAATCTTCCTGGTCCTGTCGTATCTCGAACAAGCTATGCATACTTCTTGACTCGGGTCTCGTCTAATCCACATCTTCCCACCGCACTGGAGTTTTTCTTGGCTGCTCCCATTATCCTGGCCTCATATGATTTCATAACTCTTAAATAAGTATCCCATATATGATACTTATATACCATCTTTTGACTTCCTGCTAGTGTAATGGAAAAGTGCTGAACTAAGATGACTTTGATTCAAATCTGAACTAAACTACTTACTATTTATTATATTGAGTAAGCTTTCTTTCTGGCAAAATGGAGATAATATATGTTATGCTGCTCAGTGTTATGAGGATCAAATGAAAATATATGTAAAAGCACTTTGTAAACTTCTGTACAAATAAATGCAAAATAGTGTTATTGTCCACTCTGCTTGGCACATAGTAGGTGCTCAAAAGTTTATTAAATATATAAATAATCACTTGTTGGATTTTCCTGATTTAAAAACATAGTAATTCTGACACTGTAGCAGTTTTATAAATGGTAGCATCAGTCAGGAGCTGACAATGTATGTGAACGCTTACCTCTCTTTCCCTTCTTCTCAATAAACTTTAGTCTTACAAAATCTAAGGAAAATGTAAGTCACAACAACTGGAGACCTTATATGAAGGTACAGAATAGATGCAGTCTGGGCAAGTGGAAGCAGTATCTATACCATCGAAATGACAGATTGTCAAAGGATACTGAATATATGAATTTAAATTTTTCTTTTTTTTTTTTTGGAGATGGTTGGAGAAATTAGATGAAAGGTTCCCCAACTAAATGCTGCTGCTGCTACTTAGGAAGAATTTAAATGATGACTATTTTGCATATCTGCTTGAAATAAGTCTCAGAAATCAGGTTTTAGAGGAGGAAAGATATTTATTTTTTAAATGGCATATCTGTAAGTACAGTGCCTTACGTTATATTAACTTATATCTTAATAAAAAGTATATCAAAATTAGATGATTAAAGTGTCTTTAAAAAGTGATTTCAAAACCAGGCTTTTGAATTTCTAACTCTTATCCCTGTAATTTATTAGACTTAAAAAAAATTATACATAGTATTGGTCCACTTCTCAGACTGCTTATGACTATAGCTAGGGTCCATAAAAATTACATTTCAGCAGCTAATCAGCTTTTCTTCTTTTGAACTATGTAAGCCACAAAAGTCTTGAATTCCTAGGAAGAGAAATATTCATATAAGCATTAATATGACATATAATCCACTACTACTGATTTCCTATAATTTACTTTCTTTGCTATATTTACCACTTTACTGGGGTAACCATCTACAAGGAAATCACTGTACTAAAAGCTTTATTCTACAGCTAACTCTGTTTCTACACTTTACATACGCAGCTCGACAAATGGTCATAACTACATGGTTGAAGGATTTACATGAATATACTCTAAATTCTAGGATACTTTGGGCAAAACACTTATTTATCTAAGATATCAGACAATACAGAACTGTGAACCACAGTGAAATAGCTTTTATGAGATAATTAACATGTTTTAAACACTTACTTTGGATTATATTTCTGTATGCTAATGTAGCTGGTGAATCAGGCACTTCAGTCAAAAAAGATTGTCCATTATCACAACTTTTACCTTGGGAAAAAAATCAAATTTGAGCTTATGAATAGAACACAACATTTCTGTTCTCTTAGTTCTGGTGATTTTTATAATAATCTTACTTTAAAATAAAGGAATATTTATCCCCCCAAACCTACTTTCACTTACCTAGTTAAGAGCATAACTGAGTAACTCACCTGTAACTCATCTGCCTCATTTTAAGACATTTTAAGTCTTTCATATACTTGAAGGACCACTCACCTATCTGTGGATCCAAAGGCACCTTACCGAGCAGGGGAACTTTTAAGTCTTGGCACATTACTTCTGCGCCCCCTGTTGTTGGAGGAAATATTTGCGATTCATTCTGTAAAGAAAGTTAGAACATAAAGGAATAAAAAAATTTTTGTTTTAAAAGCTTATTAAATGACTACACTTATAAGTAGGTCAAATAATTTCTCTGAAATAGCCTTTGTGGATATTTAATGTGCTAAATTAAAGCAGTCTATTCATGAAATGCATAATAAAGAACTTTCTGAAATTAAATAGCTCTATGAAGATTCTTATAAAATTATTTATTTAGCTGTGAAACATTAAAAAAATTAACATGTAGCATTATATATACTACACACATACACACACACACACACACACACACACACTCTCTCTCAGTCAAAAAATGTTTATGTTCTTACCTTACATTTGGGGCATATGAAGCCACTCATGTTCTCTACTACACCAATTATTGGCAATTTCACTTTATGACAAAAGTTGATTTCCTTTCGAACATCCTGTAGTGATACTTCCTATCAAAGGAATATGGTCAATTTTTCAGAACTAACAAAAGAAACCAGAGTACACTAGTTTCACAGTAGGGAACATGGTTAGGTATCAATTAGTATATTATCATCCCCAGAATTTAGTTTTTGTTTTCTTGGTGTACAAAAAAAGCTTAAAAGACACATACTAAGATCTACGGATTAAACAGCCACAAGTTCTATACGTGACTACTAAACTAGAAAAAAGCTCTAGGGGGGAGTAGGACATTTTAACCTTCTAGGCCTCTTTAAAGATTGTCGGGCAGAAATATTCTGCCCATCTCCATTTCTAAAGAGGAAGTCCAATAGTAGAGCTGTTTGTTAGGAGTAGAAAAGGATGGTTCTGGAAATCATTAACTGAGTAGAAAAAATAATCAAAATGTAAATTTGAAAACAGGGTATTAGTAAAACTTTGTGAAGAGTTAAATTTTCTAAGACTAGATTTCTCTATCTTGTAATTAACCAGAAGATCAAGGGAAAGCAACATCTTGGTGTTATTTTTCCTACTTAATTTGCATATACACATAAGTGAGTATTCTTGAGTTACTGTCCTATTATATTCCATAATAAGAAGACCCTTTATGACCCTATTACACATACCATAAACCTGGAATTTGTTTTCAGGAGAATCAATATTTTTTTAAAAAATTAGCTAAGGTAGTAAACTTTTATGGACTTCTTTTAAAATGGACTAGATTATGATATATCAGTGATGGTATAGTCATGGTACTGAGTCAATAACATGACCTAAATTGCTCAAAGTTCTTTCCTTTTCCAAGAAGACAGGAAAAAGAATATTAAACATATTATTTGGCTTGCACAGATTCATTAATTCACAAGAGTTTTGCTATAAACCTGTTCTTGGGCTCAGAGCTATGGGCTGGTCTAAGCATGATAAAACCAAAGACACTCTCAAAAACTTTTACTAGGTTAATGAACTTGCAACTTGGTTTCATGCTGAAAATGTGTATCTGCACAAAACCTATTCTCCTCAATATCCTTCAAGACAAGTGGTTTTTCTGTCAGTTGTCTTTTGATGAATTCTTCCTATAATTACAGAGCTTTAACAAAACCATCTTTATCTACCCTCTTCTCTAACATTTTATCTTGGTTCATATACATCTCAGCCTCTGCCCCTCCTGGAAACAACATATATCTATTTCTCTACTTACCTATGTTAGTCAATTTCTGGACCATTATGAAATTAGATCTACAAAACCAGCATTTCCATGTAAAGCCCAGATCCCTTTGGGTTTGTGTGCATGAAGAAATTTAACAATTACAATATAATATCATCTTGTCAGGTTCTTTCAGTACTTCAGTAACTAAATCCTTTTAGGTGGTAATCCATGATAGAATCCTCTTCTACTTGATTCTGCCCTGCTAGGAATACTGTCACATAGTAGAATTCTAATGTACAGCTATATAGCTGTACTTCCTGATAAAAAGCTAGTAATAAAATGCATTCCCCAAACATAAAATCTTACTAATTCAATAGGAGAAATGGGCCAGAGACTAGAGAAAAATTTCAAATTGCAGTAAAGCCAACTAACTATTTCTTTCAATTAAACAGGACATTAATAGAAGGTATATCACAATCACTGATCAAAGTGACCATTGTGAATTTTTCTCACCCCAGACAACCTGAGCTTTCTTAAGGGACAGGTTTTTATAGATCTACTCTCAAGTGTTAAGTTACATCCAAGATGTTAAATTTCTTATTATGAGACTCCTGTCTATTATATTCCTTAGCATCTTCTGTGGGGGAAAAAATAGGACCCTAACAAGTACTCACTGGGCAGCTAGGTAGTGGACAGAGTACCAGCCCTGCAATCAGGAGGACCTAAGTTCATACCCTGGGCAAGTCATTTCACCCTGTTTGCCTTAGTTCTTTCACCTATAAAATGAGCTAGAGAAGGAAATGGCAAACTACTCGAGTAGCTTTGCCAAGAAAACTTTAAACAGGGTCACAAAGAAATCAGAAACAACTGAAAAAAATGACTAAACAAAAAAGCAGTACCCATTAGCAGCTTATATAACAATCTTTCCAGGTTTTAGTGCTAAATTCATAGGATACTGGGAATATTTATGAACCATTTGTGAAAAATGCAGAAAATGCACCCAAAACTAGGAATTCAGGTTGTTAGCAAGTCTTAATTGGTCAGAAACTTTAGTAAAGTAGAATTTTACAAAGTAGAATAATACAAAGTTACATCATGATACAGTTACTTGTGATACATGTGGAGAGAAAGGGACTACAGAATAAAAAACTGTTTAACTTTACTAAAAAAAAATTACGTAACGATTTTTTTCATTAGTTGCCTAGACACAAATAACTGTAAAGAAAACTGGGCGCTGTTGCTGAAGAAATCACAATTTAAAAATCATTATGTTAGATGATCGTACATCCTTCAAGTTTCAGGTATCCAAACAGAAAGCTAGGATAGCAGATTTTGAGCTAGAACAAACTTAAGAGATCATCAAATCCAAACCTCTCATTTTACGGATGAGGAAATCAAAGCTCAGAGAGATCAAGTGACTTGCCCAAGGACATAAATTGGAAGAGCTAAGATTTGAATTCACATCCTCTCACTCCAAATCCAACATTCCTTACACTGCTTCACAGCAATGTTTAATGTTAGTGTATCATTTTTAGAAAATAAAAATGGCATTAGTCTCACCTGAGGAGTAGTGATGACTACTGCTCCATCTATGTGTGCTGCACTGAGATACTGGACTATGGAGAGATGTTCATCTGATGTGCCAGGAGGGGTGTCTACAATGAGGTAGTCAATCTCTCCCCAATCCACGTCCCGAAGAAACTGCTTGATCATGCCTTAGAAAGAGAGAAAAGAGAAGGTATAGCTTCCTCACTTTTATGGCTTCCATTACAAAAAAAAGATATGGCATTAATTTATATCCCATACAAATAACATTTACTCATTCATTACAATAGAATCCCACTAAATAAAAATTAATGGCAGATGTTATTGATTACACAAGCCGACATTCCTACCTCTAAATCTAAATATGTCCCTTGAGCCATGACACAAATGCAAGTCATATGTGTTTTAAGGAGCAAAATTCTTACAAATGATAGGAGAGATTATTAAATAAAAACTAGTGCTCGTCAGCTCTTTATATTTAAGGGAAAACTAAATGCAATGACACAGCAAGGCAAACGGGCATGCGGACAATTACAACTGAGTCTAAAAAGATGTGCATCAACTAAAAGCAACAACACGTGTTCTGAAATAATAAGCCAAAATGATTAAAGACTTAGGTGCAAACCATTTTTTTTTGGTCCCCGCCAGATGACAGCATCATCAGGACTGCCAAGCAAGAAGCCTATTGACATCACACCAAGATTTTCTTCAACATACTACAAAGGGAACAGGGAAAAAGAAATAATCACAGGAGAAATACTTTACTGGGAAAAACAAAACACAGCAGCAAAGGTGCTTTCTCAGTCTCCTTTTCTGTATCATCACCTAGCCCCCACTCCCTTCAGCAGGAGTATCCCCTAAAGTTCTATCCTGGGCTCTGGCAACCCCCTCAATGATCTCACCATTCTCCATGGATTCAGTTATGTGAACTGGTACATATGGCCCTAATCTTTCTCCTGACTACAGTTGTCTTACTTCTTAATTAATTGATTTCTGGACATTTGGTATAGTAGAAAGCATGCATCTGAAGTCAGAGGACTTGACTATAAATCCTGGCTATGCTACCTAATCCTCACAAGTATATCCACTCCAGGCCTTGTTTCCTTCATCTGAAAATGAGGGGGTTGGACTAGATGACTTCCCAATGCCCTTGCCAGTTATAAATCTCTGATCTTATGACCTCCACCTGGACTCTGTCAGCACCTCAAATGTCATGTACCACAAACTACACTAATCATTGTTCCCACCAAATCTACTACTTCTCCAATCTTCCTTATTTCTGTTGCAGCTTCATGTTCTTTTAGGCTGTAACAAAGAACCCTTCTTCCTTCCTGGCTTTCCTCCAACCCTGGAACACTAGGCCTGCTATCTTCCTTAGTTCAGGCTCTC
>CM053583.1:285098056-285135382 GCA_028627135.1 Pseudochirops cupreus | reverse complement strand
TTTACAATCTGCTCCTCAAAAGCTTTGGACAAAATACAACCCATTCCCATTTTTAAAGAAATCTAGAAAGCATATTAATAAATGGAATTTTTATAAAAATAAGTAGTATCCATCCAAAACTAAGAACAAGCATTATCTGTAATGGGGATAAACTAGAAGTCTTTCCAATAAGGGCAAAGGTAAAGCAACAATGTCCATTATAGCTGTTATTATTCAATATTGTACCTGAAATGCTAACTCTAGCAATTAGACAAGGAAAAGAAATTGAAGGAATAAACACAGGCAATAAAGAAATGAAACTATCATTTTTTGCAGATGATATGATAGTATACTTATAGTATCTTAGAGATAGAACTAAAAAACTAGTCAAAACAATTAACTTTAGTGAGGTTGCAGGATATAAAATAAACCCACATAAATCATCAGCTACAGGTAAGGGAGGAGTGCATTCCAGGCATGGCAGACAGCATGTGAAAAAGTATGGATTCAGTTCTATACTCAATATATATTTAAGAAATGAGGCCTTTGGGGCAGCTAGGTGGCACAGTGAATAGAGCACCAGTCCTGGAGTCAGGAGGAGCTGAGTTCAAATCCGGCCTCAGCCACTTAACACTTACTAGCCATGTGACTTTGGGCAAGTCACTTAACCCCAACTGCCCTGCCTTGCCCTCTCCAAAAAGGAAGCAAAGAAAGAAACAAAGAAAGAAAGAAAAGAAAGAGTGACTTCTTGTCTTCTTTTTTTGGTGTTTTGCTTCTGTTTTCCTTTATTTAAAAAAACATACAAGACAACTACTGTTAAATGTAAGTGACCTGCCTAACCTTAACGGGGTAGGTAGGAGGGGAATAATAAAGAATGGTGGGAGGGAGACTGGGCCCTGATGCTTAGTGTACTTCAGAAGTGTGGAGCAGCAGGAAGAACACTAACAATACTCATGAGGAAGGCCCAGAGCTGGTTTTGTTGAGCCCACTGACATATTACTTCATCATGGATGTCCTCCTGAGCTAGGTCACAAGTGACTATGCCATGAGCAATTTGGAAAATTCCTGAGTGCTGGGGGATCACAATACAGTTGTCATGAATGAATGACTTGACTTCCCAAAGAAGAAGCTTGCCCACCAATGTCCCAGGCCTGATTTTGGAAGACCAGGATGGTGGGAGATCACTTCCTCAGAGCACTTGGCATCTCTGCAGTAGCTTTTGTGAAAGTGTGACCCAGATGCGTTTGGGAGTGGTTATGGGCTGCTGTAAGTGAATAGCTAGACAGGATGTTGCTTTTTCTTGCTACTTGTGATGATGCAAATCTTAGTAATACCTCCTGAGCAATGCCCATGAGGTCGTAGACTGAGGCAAACATTCACAGGTGACTTGGCTCATGGAAAGGGGGTGGGAGGCCACAGAGACCATTTATACAGAAGATAATTCAATGATATTTCATGTTCATGGGAAGTAGAAGACTTCTTTGGGCTTTTTGATGGATTGGGTTGTTTTTTTTTTCTTTCCTTGGCAGCGGCACTGGCAGAATACATGTTCTCAGATCGACACCTAGAGACAGAAGGCATTTTTGGTGAGTTTGGTTTAAGCCTTGTATTCTTGCTTATTCTTTCTGGGAAGGTAATTTCATCTAGTCATCATAAGCTGTACTCTGATGAGTTTGTAAGATTCGTTTTGGTATGGTGGAGACACAGCTCAGAGCTCAGCTCACTTTCTCTCTCTTTTTTTTTTGTTTCTTTGCTTGTGCTTGGCACAGTGTCTGGCACATAATTGGTGCCTGATAAATGTTTATTGACTAACTGACTTTCCTCCATATTAGGGAACATTGGCCCAGATGAAGTGGTCAACGAGAATATAGATGCATTGACTGAGATACCACAGAAATCACAGAAATGTCAGAAAAGATGTAAGTGACCTACTCAGCAGTTTCCACTGGGAATGGCAGTCATCCTCTCCCTTCCCCCTCCCCAAACATCCTTGATGACTTCGTTCTGTCCTTTACTCAGGAGTTAGGACCACCTTTCTGAAACACCACTTGGATTAAAATATTCCCCTGGGACTGCAAAGCTACTGTCCTGAAACCTACAGTGTCTTCCAATTGCTTCTTCCATTTAGTTCCTTTGCATAGAGTTTGAAGTACTATACTGTACTATAAAATTCCACTTATCTAATGCCTCCATTGGTGCCCTAAAGAGGTTAAAGAAATACTTTTGGTGGTCTCCTTTCACAAGTCAGCCAAAATCTGGACACTTAGAGAAATTTCTATCTTTTAGCAAGTTTCTTTTCTTCAAAATTTATTTCATTTAACAAAAGTTTATTTTCTCTCCATCCCACCTCTTTCCAATTGAAAAGAAAAAAAAAACTATTGTAAAAAAAACAAGCAGAACTCGCCATCTTGGGGAGGAGGGCAAGGAATAGATGGGGAGAAAATTTTAACTCAAAATTTTGTGGAAATGAATGTTGAGAACAACAACAAAAAAAAAAAACAAGCATAGTCTAGCAAAACTAATGCCCATATTGACCATGTCCAAAAAATACATCTCAAAAAAAAAATACATCTCAATCCACTGTCCAGCTCTATCCTTCTTTGTCAGGAGAGTTTACATGTTTTTCACATTTTCACATTTTCTTATTGCCCTTTTCACGGGAGCTTTTCAGTTTCTGTCATCTCTTTTCCAATCATGATTGCCACCTCTGAACCTAAAATTATTCATTTATTCACTCTTCCTGTCCCACAATGCTCAATCTGAAATAGAAAAACAGCTTTTAACAATCATTTGCTTTCTCCACCTTGGAGCCTTGACACAAAGTCATTCCACCATCTTCTGCCTTCCTCCCCTTCCCCGCAAACTCATATCCCTCCCTCCCTTGCCTCCAAATTTTGCCTGTCCTCCAGGAATTAATCAATCAGTTAAGTGCCTACCATGTACATGGCATTGTACATTGAGGATTTAAAAAGAAACAAAAGACAGTTCTTGCCCTTAAGGGATTTAAAGTCTAATGGGAAGCTTACAATCTAATGAAAGACTTTCTAGATTGTTCAATGCCTCATACCATGCCTTGCTCATAATAAGCACTTAAAAAATTTTTATTGAATGAATTAATTTTCCCTATTCTGCATTTTCTTCAGCACCAATTAAATGTTGATAACCAGAGTACCTTACAGTGGTTTTGGCTGGTCTTGTTTTGTATATAGTCTTTGTGTGCAGGCTTGAGATTTTTCTGAGATATCTTGCCTTCTTCCTTAGATTATAACCTCCCCAAGCATGCTGGCCATGTCTGCTACTTTTCAACTACCTCCAGCAGTTCCCAGAACAAAGTTTTGTTCATAGTGGGTGCTCAGTCCATATTGCTGATCAATAGAATCTTATCCAGATTCTTAATAATTAAAGCTCATTCACTCAGAAATCTGAAATGGATGCTTAATAAGATGGGGTGGCACAAAGTTTACTTACCCAACTTTGTGTCTTTAGATATTCTCTTCAGTACTTGGTATTTGATTGTGAAGGTCTTCCAGCTCTTGTTTCATCATCTTTTGATCTCATCCCTTCACGCTAAATTGGTCCCATGCTATATCTCCCATCACAGGGCAGTTCCCCAATTGAGATGACAAGTTAGCATTAGGACTTTCTTGAGCTTTCTGCTGTCAAGCAGGATGGGAGTGGGTATGGGTCATCATTAAGTTCTGGACACGCTAATATGCTTTATTGGCTTGGAGATATCAGCCTTCATTGTCCATGGGAAACCACAGAAGGGGGAACCACTGGAGTTGTCTCTCTAGACTATGTGATTGCCTTCTCAAAATGAACCATGTTCAAAATTTAGGACTTAAAACAAATTTATAGGACCCAAGTAATTCTGGAACTACTTCAGTAGTTTAGGTAGTAGGGAGAAGAAAGGAGGGGCGGCTAGGTGGCACAGTGAATAGAGCACTGGCCCTGGAGTCAGGAGGAACTGAGTTCAAATCCAGCCTCAGACACTTAACACTTACTAGCCATGTGACCTTGGGCAAGTCACTTAACCCCAATTGCCCTGCCTTCCCCCTCCAAAAAAAAAAAGCAAAAAAAGAAAGAAGAGAGGCAAGATGAACACAAGTAGAGATGTTGAAAATAGTCCTTGAGAGTTATAAGAAAATGGATCCTTTCTACTATTTGGAGACTTTACAGCCTTATGATTTCTTTCAAACAAATGGGCCTAACTCCATCCCACCCAAAGCTTATAGAGAACACTCACTCCAAGATGGTTTTTTCTCTACAGTGTTTCTGGATAACCCTGAGCCTCAGTCAGAGAGTTGGGAGGCCAAACGCAGAAAGCCAGGTGAGCATAGAATCCCTAACTCAGATGTTGAGTTAGGTTAATCATTTCAAACTCAACCTGCTTGTTTAAGTTTATAGCACAAATCTATTTATGATGCTATTATCTAATTATGTGATCATTCAATTATACATTACTATGAACAGGAGGACAGGAGACTGAGCGAGTTTGGGATTTCTGAATGAGGGGATGGGAGAAATAGGTTCTTTCCTTTTGCCCACGTTTGGTTGGCAGTGGTTTGAAAGTAGCTCTGTTCCTGGTGATCTCTGCTTTTTCCTACATACCTGGGGATCTGGTGCTCCATCCTCCTTTTCACCCTCCCTCTATCTTCCTCAGTAATCAAAGCTCAGAGATAATTCTGATCTCTCTTTTGTTGAATATTTGAGAGCAACAGGACCTTAGAAATAATCTAATTCAGCTATCCAGTTTTGAAGATGAAAATCTTAGTTGTGCAACCTTGGATAAAACAACCACTCTGAGCCTGCTTCCTCATCTTAAAAATGGAGATAATAATACTTGCCTTTCTTCACAGCATCATTTGAAAGAATCAAGGATAGGATAGGTACAGGCACCAGATCTGTGGTTTCATTTGGTATAGGGAATTCCCAGAGGAGGAAATTCCCTTCCCCAATGCAGGTCAGTACCTATTCTGCAAATTAAGGTCTCAGTGAGTTGCCAAAAAGCAAATGAGAAATTAATCATTATACTCAGAAGCATACAACCAGTGTATGTCAGAGGCAAGTCAGAGGACTCAAACCTGAGTCTTTCTGATTAAGGCAAGCTTGCAATCCATAATCCCTCCAAAGAGAATGAAATGGGATAAAATATGTGAAACAACATTGTAAACCATAAATCACCATTCAAATATAAGGAATTATAATTATTATTGCAAAGAGGCCACAGGGGCCATTGCTATGGGAAGGATCATCTTTGGTATCCACATTGAGCATTTCTATCCTTAGCTACTTTGAACGAAGAAAGACTGTGAAGATATTGAACAATTATGTAGGAAATAAAGTACTACATAAATGGAAGTATTATTATCATTTCCATCCTCAGTAAATAAAACCCTAACAAAGTGTTCATTCACCTATGCATTCCCCAACCCCCAAAAACATCAGTCTTCAGATATATCACACAAGGCCCCTCCTCCACAGCAACCCACTGTGAGAAGGTAACAAACGGTTTAGGGAGTATAGAATATCATTGTCCCATCCTCCTTGCTTACCCATTTTGTCTTAGAGTTTCTTCCTTAAGGAGCTTAATGTCTTTATACACATTGAAACCTACACTCTTCCAAAGCAGCTTGAGAAAATGTTTGTAGTATAAGTGACCAGCTCTTAAATTGGAACTTTTATAGCCAACAAGGATCATGGAGTTTATACTCTGCTCACCCAGGGACACCAAAAACTGTTGTGGTTTCATGATGTGTTGTGGTGGATCTGTCTCAAAGAATTCAGAAGCAGACCACCTCTAATCCAAGTATAGGCATTTGTTAGATTAACACATCTCATAAAGTTCCAAGGGGAACCAGAAACTTCAGAGAAAGCAAGATGGATTTTTATAGGGTAAAGATGCAATTACTTAGCAGAAATTATGGATATTAAAAAGGCAGGAGGAGTTTGTTAAGGGATTAGGTGATGGAGGAGGGGTCCCAGCCACATGGAACTGTGAATGCAATTACCCACAATGCATCCAGAAAAAATCCATTTAGATGGGTATGTATGTAAGCCTCTCTATATCATAAATTCACTTTAGGTCAGTTCTCTACTATTACTGTGAAGGTGCCTACTTAGGGGAAGTTCCTTGTATTGTTTCGGGGTCCACATCCTGCTTGGGCACCCTGGTGGTGCTGCTTTCTGATTGGCTGAGTATTATGGTCCTGTCTGAGACTAGATGGATGTGGTTGAGTGCATGGACATACCTGCTGTTTCTGTGGGAAATATGAGGAATGGGTCTGGGGGCAGTGGCTAACTAGGGGCAGTGGCTAACTAGAGGCAGTGGCTGGGATCCCATCATGTGGACATGGCTACTGTTCTGTGAGAACTATGAGTTCATGGACACACCTATAGTTCTAGTGAGCAGTGAGGCATATCTGAAGAAGTTAGCATATTGAGTGGAGGGGTGATAAGTGGCTAGGTAGGGGCAATGGGCCTTCTGTTCAGTGGGGCCTATAAGGAAGTTGGAATATTGGGGCTGGGGGCAGCTTTATTAGGATTCCATCAATGGAGGCAGGGATAGAGTCTTAGTTCATGATTTGGTCCCTCTTTGGAGCCAATCTGAATGCATGCATGTATAAATGAACAAGTATTGACTAAACAGCAACCACATGCCTGAGTCCCTGCCCTCAAGCAGTTTATACTTTAATAAGAGGGAGGGGTATAACACATATAGAAAAATAGTACACAGGGAAAGGAGCTTTTGTTTGGAGCATCACAGGAATGCTAGATAGAGCCACAGAGCAATCAATTGTTATGTCCTTTCCTCAAACAATCATAGTAGCAAGAGGTGGAAAGAAGAAGGAGCTGAAATGAGGAGGTTATGCTTCAGGCTTCAGGGCACATGTCCCAAGATGTCTGGAGTGCATGGATGTGAAACATTTTCTGGGGCCAACTAGATATCATAAATCAGGAAAGTTTACACTCATTCACTATCCAGTCGAACTAAGCTCCAGTTCCAAGCTGAACAGATGAACTCTGACAAGGAGGGAGGCATAATCTCTGCAGTTCTAGATGAGGACTGGGGGGGAAGGGGTGCAGCATCAGGATGGATGGGCAAAATAGGAAGTCTGTAAGAGAAGGAAAATAGAACCTCCTGACATTAGATCCATTGCCCTTATCTGAACTGAGATGTTTCCAATCCATCCTAGGCGACTATTTAAAAGAATGGGAACTTAGGCTGCTACCAGACTGGTCCTGGCAGGCAGGGGTAGTGTGAGGGGGTTGGATAACCTCAGATCCTTGCCAGGTCAACACTTCCTACAGTCATTGTGACTCCTCCCCCAACAGAACCCTTGGTCTGTTCATCAACAACATTGATTGAGACCTCCCTACGGTCTACCTCTCCCCATCAGCATCTTTGTGATATATGAGGAAGGACTGCACAAAAATGAAGCAACAAGGGGTGAAGGTTCTCCTAGTCTGAAAAAGGAGGAGACAGACCTAGTCTTCTGGAGGTTATTATTCTAATGGGAGAGTTAGGATATATAGCTGCAAAGTGGATAGAAGGGCACAGACAAAGAAATATTTGACCAGGTACAAGTCACCATAGTGTAGACTGTGTCTTTAAGTGATTATGTGGTGAGTGACAAGTGACAACCAACCCCAACTCCTACTCAATCCTCTTGTGGAAGCCTACTTTAGGGGCCAGGGTTACAAATGAATGAGTGAAAAGAGACTTGTTAGGGATGGAAGAAGAAGGCCTATGAGTTTCATGGTAAGTAGAGATAGAGAAAACACTTCCTCTAGCCATAACCACCTCCTGATCACCCTAGTTTGCTTAGAAGATTAATCTTCACTCACTGACTGTTGTTCCTCACCTACACCTGAATTACAACAGGCAAACTATTGTCTTTTTCTTAGATGTTTACATCACACTTTTGACAAGCTACCTTGGATTGGGGTGGGATGGAGGAGCCTAGTCTTCATGAAATATGGCTTTTTCTTTCTTCACAGAGGCATCCCCAGCTATTCCATTGGTAACCAGCAATTCAGTGACAGTGTCTTCCAGCAAAGACGTGACCCCAAAGGGCTCTCTGTCTCCTCCCCCAGGCCAGGTTGCCAAGCCCAGCATGTTCTCCATGGAAGAAACCTTCCTGGTGCCTAGTAAGTGAGGGGATTTGGGGAAAGTGTTGTGTTTATGTTGACCATAGTTAAAGAGTCCTGGGGTTATAGTTTTCTGGGTAGTAACTTGGTCTTTGTGACTGAGAGATTAGAAATGAGAGATGAAAGGAATTTCTTGAGAAGAAGCTTTAGAAAGAGTGTTAGATTTGGAATCAGAGGTCATACTACCTATGTGACTTTGGGTCACTTAGTCCAATCTCTTCATTTTGTAGCTAAGGAAACTAAGGTCCAGAAAGAGAAAATGTCTTACCCAGTGTCAAAATAATTAGTGGATAACAGGGAATAAGAAGTCAAATCTAAGTCCTCTGACTCCAAATACAGCTCTCTTTCTCCTACATACTACTACCTACTGCCTCATGATCTAATTCCAAACTCCCTCTTATGCCTTCAGCCTAAACCCTTCTCTGCTCAATTTCTTCCTCTTACAGGAGAAGCAGGTCTTAGCATAAAGTTTATAGCCCAAGTAAGTCAACACTCTCTAGGAAATGTAGTCCTTCGAAAATCATTTGGGAATCCCCTCAGGTCTAGGGAATTCACCTCCACAGCTGTTGAGTCCCTGAAAATTCTGTTTACTCTGTCTTCTTTATTGTCCTCAGCCAGTCCTGTTCTTGCCTGCCTGAACTTCAATGGGGAACCCATCCAACTCATCCCCACCTTCCCTACTCTGCCCCAAGGTGTCTTCCACTTCACAGTGGAAAACGGGGTCTCCAACATCTTTTTATACCCAGGTAAGTGTATCACAGATGTCAACCCCAGTTTCAACCACACCAGTATCAGGCAACTCAGCCTGGATGAAAAATGAGGTACTTTTCTCCATGCTTCTATCGTCACCTCTCAGGACACTTGTCTACGTAGTGAAGCCTTTTTGGTTTTCTAGGGCTTCTCATTTTCCTCTCTAATCAATATCCCCCCCCAACAAAAAAAGCCTCTAAAAACAAAAATGGAGAACTGAGGCAACAGAAAAAGTGTAATCTAACAGGAAAGGGCTTAGATTGAGATTAGAGACATCTGACTTTCCTCTCCATGATAATTAGCTGCTTTCTTGAGCCCTTGTTTCCTCCAACTGCAAAATGAGGGAACTAACCATTGCCAGCTTCAGTTGGATGTGATGAATAAATAGAACCACTGAATAATTTGAACAGTTTGGTTAGGGAAGAGGAAGTGATATTGAAAGTGAAATTCTGTGAAAATAAAGGATTATTGTAATGAAGAATTTTTAAAACTCTCTTGCTACTTTCCATAATTCCCTAAAGCCTTATAGCCCAAAGTAGGGTATGTGGGGGTATGGGAATGACCAGTGGTTGGGTGGGAAAGCCATTTTTAGCCTCAGTGTTTCAAGTTCTTCCAGCTGGCTCACTTAAGAACACTTTTGATCCACAAGCGTCATCGGGGGGTGATGCCATCATACAGAGCCTCCCAGTATCCCCTGACAGGCATGGCTCCACAAGTCCATTTACTCCATCGGCAGCAGATATGCCCAGCATGCCTGAGGCCTCAGCCCTAACCACACAAGATGGAAAAACAGGTATGTATTTGGGAGATACAATATGCCAAATAAGGGGCATATTTGGCCCCTTGAATAATAGGATTTGGAAGGAATGGAAAGGTAGCTCTCTTCATATCTTGTCCTTGTCTTTCTGAAGACGATAGAGCTCAATAGAATTTAACTGATTCTATTGAGTTAACTGAACTATTTCCTTTTTTTGTCTTTGTATTACCAGCATCCTATTTCTGCTACTTCTTAGCTCACCTTGGGTGAATCATTTATAGGGATGTACAGTAGCCAGCTCCAGCCAGCCAATCATTAAATCTTCAGTACCACCTTTGACATCTCAGAAATCAACAAAGGTTTCAACTATGGAATTGATTTATTGTTTTGTAGGTTGTCTACCAGCAGCGCTTCTTAAACTATGGCTCAAGATACCATATGGAGGTGCAAAAAATTCAGCAACAGTAAAAAAGATTTCTGAAAATGCAAAAACCAAAAATTAATCCAAATCAAATGCATAATAAATCTAAGATGTTTCTGGCAACACTTGCCTGCGTTGCATCCTGCAACTTCACTGCAGCCTTGGTTCTGAATAAAAAGTATGTGCACTTTGCTCTGTACATCCCCTCAGGCCATGCCACAACAACAATTGGGAAAAAGGGTCACAAGTGGAAAAAAATTTAAGAAGCCCTGGTAGAGGAGAGATGTCAACCTTGAGGACTACTGTCCTCCTCATCGTGGTTGAACCAGACTAAAACATAATTAGAAAATGATTAACAAAATAAAAATACAATACAGCCTAGGTGATGTTAATTTGTGATTTTCTAAATCAAAAGGCAGCCTACAGGGCTTCACTTCTATTTGAGTTTAAATACTACTGGTCTAGACTTTTAAAAGTGATGAACAAAATGTTAACAATGAAGATTAAATTTAAAAGTGTATATTTTTTCCCCTGGGTACCAGCACACCCTTGCATTTAATCCCTCTGGGCCTCAGTTTCTTCATTTGTAAAATGAGGTGTTTGTACCAGATAACCTCTGAAGTTACTTCCTATGTAGATCATAAATCTAAGATCCTATTACTTTTCCTTCTCTGAGTCCCAGGATCCTATAATCTCATTGGGAAGTCAAGGCTCCATACCTAAAACACTAGAGAACACAAGATTCTACGAAGTCAAGTACTAAATTGTATGACAGAAACAGTAAGACTTAAGAAAAGGGAAAGGTGGAATGGAGGAATCAGGGAAGGCTTTATCTCTAGGTTAGGAGGAAGGTCAAGAACAAGCCTGCTGTGGCGGTCGATGGGTAGCTATGGAGTTGTTTAAACTGAGATAACAGTGTGGGGGAGCCATTTGGATGAGTGGGTTACCAACTCCCCTTTGGGCTTTTGCAGAGTCTGTGGAACGGTTCTGTCATGCTCTGCACAAGGCTTATGCAGATGCTCCCCAAGGTCGCAACAGCCATTACATTGATCTAGACCTCACAAGAACCCAAGTGGAGAAAAATAGCAAGTGTCTGGAGAAGGAGTTGGTGATCCAGGACTGGACAGAGAGACAGAAGGCTCATGTGGGATGGAGAGAGGTGTTTGCCAGCCCCAGAGGGCAGAAGAGGGAGACACGGGTGATTGCAGTACTGGGCAAGGCTGGTCTGGGCAAAAGTGCCTGGACCCAGGAGATCTGTCGGAACTGGGCCCAGGGCCAGCTTCCCCAGTATGAATTTGTCTTTCACTACAAATGCCGCAGCCTGAACTTGCCAGGAAATGACTATTGTTTGAAGGATCTGTTTTTCAGACTCTGCCATCACTCACTGGAAGAGAATGAGGAAGTCTTCAAATACATTTTGAAGCACCCAAATCATATTCTGGTCATTTTGGACTCCTTTGAGGAGCTGGAGGGCCAAGATGGCTTTCTGAATTGTCCAGCCAGCCCTTCTCCTGGGGAATTGCGGCCCATCAAAGGGCTGCTGGCTGGCCTCTTCCAAAGGAAGCTCCTGAGGGGCTGCACACTGCTGATCACAGCAAGGCCAAAGGGAAGGTTTATCCAGTACTTGGCCAAGGTAGACAGCCTTCTGGAGGTACAGGGCTTCTCTCCTGAGCAGGTGGAGTCTTACTTTGAAAAGTACTTCCAGGGTTCACCATCAGACAGGGATGAGGCTTTGAGGCTCGTGCGGGCCCAGCCCTATCTGCTCAGTCACTGCTACAGCCCTGCTGTGTGCCTCTCCCTCTGCCAGCTTTGTGAGAAGATCCTGGCCACAAAGGGTTCAGCCCAACTTCCCTCCACACTTACTGGCCTTTTTGTCAGCCTCCTCTGCTCAGTACTGAGAGCTAGGGAAAAGGGGCCGTCTGAAACCTGGCCCAGGAACTGCCTGGCAGGCTTGGCAGAGTTGGCATGGGAACTGGGCCAGAGACATTGCAATGTCCTGAGAGGGGACCAGATCCCCTCCACAGAATTGAAGGAATTTGCCATTTTGGGGGACTTTGTCTGGCCACTCCCAACAGAGAGGGAACCAGAGATGGCCTTCTCTACCTTTCTCCTGCAGAACTTTCTGGGAGCTTTGAGGCTGGCACTTAGTGAGGAAGTAAGAGACAAAGAGCTCCCCAGATACCTTGCCCTGACCCCTAGAAAGAAGAAACCCTATGACAACTGGCTAGAGAGGGTACCCCACTTCCTGACTGGGCTTCTTTTCCAACCCCTGTCCTCCTGCCTTGGACCCCTTGGTGGGGTTAAGCAGGTTGGGCTTGTATGCAAGAGGCAGAAGGTACTCTTGAAATATCTGACCCGACTACAGCCTGGGATACTGGCTCCTGGGAAGCTCCTTGAACTGCTGCATTGTGC
The DNA here is from genome assembly GCA_028627135.1 of Pseudochirops cupreus. Taxonomy (NCBI): domain Eukaryota; kingdom Metazoa; phylum Chordata; class Mammalia; order Diprotodontia; family Pseudocheiridae; genus Pseudochirops; species Pseudochirops cupreus. The sequence goes on along the minus strand of CM053583.1, from coordinate 285,122,912 downwards.
CCATGAGGCAACTGATACCCAACTATGGCAGCATGTAACCGCTGGACTACCCTCCTGTCTTTCCTTCTGGGGAGTACGCCTGGCCCCACCAGATGTGCATGTTTTGGGTGAGGCCCTAAAAGCAGCTGGCAAAGACTTCTCCCTGGATCTCAGGAATACCTCCATCGACCTGCACGGACTAGGGATCCTTGTCCAACTTGGCTGTGTCACCTGCTTCAGGTGAGGCCCTGGGCAGGGGAAGGGCTGCATGAGAGAGGAGCTGAGAAGTAATAAGAAGTCCAGCATCTGCCACCTTCCTTGCCATAACTCCTCCCCCTAAACATCCCGCTTTCCCATTCTTAGAAAATATTCTGGGAGAGAATGGAAATACAGGGACAGAATAGTGAACCTCCTGTCTCATGCTACATTGTAGAGTATCCTTGTTCAAAACTCTTGTCTTCCACATGAAGGCTCCCCAGTGCAACACATACAGACAGACAGACAGACAGACAGACACAGAGTCTGAGCTAGACAAAGCCTTAAATTGAGATCAGTTAGTTCAGTCCTCCCATTTTATAGATTAGGAAATTAAGGTCCAGGATATGCTGAAAATCCTACGGCTAGTTTATGGAAGAATTTTAGAATCAGAAGCTAAGCTTTCTGCTTCCCAGTAAAGGGTTCTTTCCTCTGTGCCATACTTTCTCCCACAATCCAAAGCAGCCATAAAATGATGTCACCTTTCCTGTGTGAGAATGACCTTTAGGTTGTTTCTCCATCTTTCACCTGATCCTCATTATGACCATATTTTCAGGTGCCTGGCTATAGTGGGAGATGTAACCTATAAACACCAAACAGTGCAAAATTCACTATCATGGAGAAAGAACCTTTGAACTCGTTGACACCATCCTCGAATCTATTAAGTTAACCAGTCATACCTTGGTTAACAAGATTTTTTTTTAATTACATAGCATTCAAGGTCATGATTACAGAATCTCCGATCCTCATACATACATGCAATGTCGCGTATATTCTGTGAGAAGTACAGACTGCAAATTCTGGTACCTTCCTTTTCAATCGATAATAATTTTTCCCTGGGCATAGTCAGGTTAGGAGTAGTTAAATACAGTTTTTAGGATCAGTCAGACCAGCTCCTGGAACGGGAAGTCATTAGCTCCTGCGTACCACAGTCTTTTCATAGGTTCCCAGAAACATTTTCTTTGATATGGAGTTCCTTTGGTTCATTTATATACTCCAATAATTCATTACATGAGTTGTTATTGAGCATTGATGGCACAATGCTATGGAAGATATGAAATCCTTGCCTTCCAAAATCTAATAATGTTGGGAAGACAGGATACATATGCAACCTCGAAATGATAATACCATGCTAACATATGATAAATACCAAACTAATTGCTGTGGAGGAAGGAGAGATTTAATGAGGACCAGAGTACTCATGGACTTCCTAGAAGAGTTGAATTCTAAAGAATGATTGAGATTTGGATAGGCTGACAGGTTCTTGCAGTGAATTGTTCTCCTCCTGGGTTGGGACCTGGCTACTTTGGGAACCTAGGGTCCACTTTAGGGATTTGTTCCCTGTGGGAAGTTCCTAGATCCCTGGATCTGAGGACTTCCATCTACAGGGCATCTCTCAGTGACACAGTGTGGCTGTGGGAATCCCTTCAGCAGACTGGGGAATATGAACTACTCCGAAGATCCACTGAGAAGTTCACCATTGATCCTTTCAAGGTCAAGTCCATGAAGGATGTGGAGGACCTTTGTAACCTGGTGCATATCCAAAGGTGACTTACTCACTAGCATAGTACTTTGATAGTTCTTGGTGGGAAGGAAAAAAGGGCCTTGGAAAAGGGGTGGGCTAGGGACAGGCTGTAGGGTTCATTTGGGGGAAAAGAGCTTTGCCACTAGAAAAAGAGCCAACTAGAGAGATAAAGAAGAAGATGAGATTTTGCCCAGTCACTGACCTCCAAAAAGTAGAGAGGGAGAAGTGAGATCTCCTAGAGACAAGTCAGAACCAACAGGGTAGAAAAGCAGAAACCCTACAGTGGAGCCTGGAAGAACCTAATCCCTAAGTGTCAAGAGTCCAAGGGTGGGGAACCTGTGGCCTCGAGGCCACATGTGGGCCTCTATGTCCTCAAGTGCAGCCTTTTGACTGAATCCAAACTTCACTGGTTCCCCACCCCTGATCAAGACCGCTGAGTACCATAGCTGAGTACCATAAGAAACCCAACAGTCAAATTATCCCATTCTCATTCTCTCTCCAGTTTAGATAAATATCCAGTGCCCTCTTCTGGCCACCCCAGGGACAACATACACATGCCTATCAAATTACTTTTCCATAAAAATTTAGAAAATGACCTATCTAGAGAAGTGTGAAAATCTTGTAATCTACATCCTTTAAAATAACAACAATAACAATAGTGATGATGATGATACTTCTGGACACCTTATCCAGTAAATGAGAAACATGTCCTGATTTTGATTTCTCCAATGGGAGATACTCCTGGGCAAAGTCAGAGCCTGGCAAAATTAAAAGGCAAAGTTTATCTGAATGATTCCTTCACCTCTTTACCCTTTCCTGGCACTGATGATACTTATCCAGTCAACAAGTACCCTCATGGTAGCCCCAGATTTCCTTATACTGCAGAAGTTCACGTTGGTAAGGCCCAGGACCAAAACCATTCCCTTATTCTCTCTTTCTTCCCCCCTCAAAGCAATTCTATCTAAATCCTAAATCTCATTCCTTCTTATACAAAGCTATATGATAAGCTAAGCAGTACTAGTGAATGACCTAATGTGTTACCCCCATGGAAGGAGATGTATTTTAATAGGAATTTAGCACTATTTTGCCCAGTGAAATAAATCTCAAATAGTGAAGTGTTAGCTACAGATGTAGAAAATCACCAATGGCAGAAATGGGGAGGGGACTACCTATTTTCAAATCATTCTCCTAGACAGGATACTGTGCTCTTAAGACCAAATCTGGGGTTATAATACCACTCTTGTCATATTCTTTGTAGCTCAGGAAATGCCCCTGTAGAGGCCTCTGCCCCTCTTCCTGCCATCAGAGACCTGAAGAAGCTTGAGTTTGCGTGAGTAACATCTGATTGCCTTTGGGTCTGCAGCCTCCTGGGTATATGCCCATTCAAGCAAAGCAGGGCCTGAACTCTGAACTCTGAACTCTTAGTAAGGGGGAGCCACAGTGTGCCTACCACATCATCTCTCAATTTCCTCTTTTGACTAACAGCATTCATTTGTAACAAAGCTGGCTAAGATTAATGGGACCGTCTTCGATCTCTGAGTTTTTCTGGTTATTTAGCTACCATAGCTATCTATGTTCTATCCAGCTATTCCAACTGACTTAAATTATGACTCCCTACAAACTCCTGGGAAACAGGGAACGGTGCTCAGGAGTTTTTGCCTAAGGAAAAAAAGGACCTGGGGGTGGCTAGGTGGCACAGTGAATAGTGCATTGGCCCTGGAGTCAGGAGGACCTGAGTTCAAATCTGGCCTCAGACACTTAACACTTACTAGCCATGTGACCTTGGGCAAGTTACTTAATAACCCCAATTTGCCCCTCCAAAAAAGAAAAAGAAAAAAAGGACCATATAAAATTGTCCCTGAGCTTCTTTAAGGGAACATGCCTCTGCAGGACTGAGATGGGTCCCACATTATATTATTGACACCATCTATTGAAGTGTTAAGGTAATTTCCTCCTCCTCCACCTAAAAGACAAAAAACTCCTATTTGCGGGAGGAGGGGGTGAAGACAAGGTATGGTTAGTGCAGGACTAAAATTATTACAGAAAAGAGGAAATTCATGAGACAAAAAAACACTAAGGGCCTCTTCTTTTGAAAATTATTTTAAGCATAAAAAGATTGCTACTCTCAAAATGTCTCACTCACTTCAGATGAGCAGCAGATGCCAGACCAAGAATGCAAAATGCAGGGTCCTGGACAAAATAGAAAGCCGTAGGTGGGAGGTGAGCAGAAAGAGGAGACCAAGGGGTGGTGACTCAGTTTCTTCATAAAAGTTATATAAAGGGGAAGGGGATATTTGCAGATTCTCATATTTTAAAGGCAAAGTTCCCACAGTGAACATTGGATGTTTAAAAAAAAAGTACTAGGTTCTGGACAAGCCACTTTAATCTCTCTGGGCCTCAGTTTCCTCATCTAAAAAATGAAGGCATGGGACTCCATGACCTCTAAGGTTCCTTCCAGTTCTTTCCTATGATTCTTTGACCTATAGTCAAGAGACCTGGGTTCAAGCCCCACTTTCTGACATTACTAGCTTTCTAATCATAGATGAGTCCCTTCACTTAAGTCAGCTTTATGTTCATCATATTACAGATAAGTAAATTAACATGTTTAACAAATTACTTAAGTAATCTGGCTCAGTTGCCTTGAGATAGACATTTTGGAAACTTTTAAAATGCTATATAAATATGGCCTGTGGTCCCTGTGGTAAAGAAGCGTTAGGGACTCTATAATGTTGTTCTATGCCTTTGGAGAGAAAGCAGCAGAGTCCACAGTTGCCGTGCCTGTGGTCTAGTCCATTGGGAGTGTTCAATGGGCTCTATGGACATCTCTAGGTGTCCCAGATAGAAATCTCATGTAAGCAGGGAGGACTCAGAGTCACTGGCAGATGGGACCAGGGCAAGGTGAAAGTATATAGAGTACATGGTAAGTGGGGATCACTATTATACCACAGAAAATATTTCTGTTTTATTCTGAGCTTTACCTTGTTTCCAGGGTAAAGGATGGAAGGATAAGACTGAGAAAAAAGGGATCAAGGAACTCATCTGAGTCTTATAGAACAGAACTTGGAGAAACTGCCTCTATAAGTTCAAGTTGGTACTTTTTCTACAGTCTTAGAGTACTGCCTAGAGCACCGAGAAGCTGAGTGACTTCCCATAGCCAGTATGTCAGAGGCCATACTTGAACACAGGTCTTCTTGACTTTTGAAGGTCAACTGTCCAGTCACTACACCATGTTGCCTCTACTAACTCATTTGGGAACTCACCTAAGCTGTTTCCTTCCAGGCTTGGCCCAGTGTTGGGTCCCCAGGGTTTTCCGAAATTGGTTAAGATACTTGCAGCTTTTTCATCCCTTCAGCATTTGGAGTAAGTATGTTCTGCCCCCATTCTGTCCTTCACTACTACTAATAATAATGATAATAAGAGGAGGAGGAGGAATTGATGAACAGTAGCCCCATTGTGGGGAAGAGTGGGAGGAAGAGAAAGAAGAGGAGAAGAACGTATGAACAATAGCCCTGTTGTGGAGAAGAGTGGGAGAGTAATCCTGAGAAAAACGGCCGTGGTCTGGCTTGGGACCAGAGTCCAGATATGGGACTGAATCTGAGGCTCCTCAACTAACTTGGTTCCTATGAAATCTTTAAGCAAATGACTTCAACTCTCTAAGCCACTGTTGCCCCCTTGTGGAGCTCCAGTTTTATGCTGATTTCCAGTAAGTTAATCACGTAATTTTGATACACATTCAGGCCTGGGGAATTAAAAAAAAATTAGACTGACAACCAACAAACACGTCAACTGCTTGGGAAAAGTGAGGTCCAGGGAAACATTTTTTCCCTCTAAACTGGCTCATTTCCTACTGCCTACAACCTTGTCCATGTTTCCCCTATCCTGAAAAAACGCTCGCTTGACCCTCCTATCACTAATAATTATCCTTCTGTATTTCTTCTGGGCTTTTGCAGCTAAGCGGTTATCTACGATAGGCACCTCCACTTTCTTTCCTCTCACTCTCTTCCTAGTCCCTTACAGTCTGGCTTCCCACCTTAGCATTCCACCAAAACTGCCCTCTCCAGAGCCAGTAACGATCTCTTCGTTGCCAAATCCAATGGCCTCTTCTCAATCCTCATCCTCCTTGACCTCTCTGCAGCCTTTGTCACTGTTGATCACTCTCTTCTCCCTGATATTCTTTTTTTCTCTAGGTTTTTGGGACACTACTCTCTCCTGGTTCCCCTTCTAACTATCTGATTGCTCCTCTTCTGTCTCCTTTTCTGTATCCTCCTCCAGATCATGGCTTCCAACCCTACGTGTCCTTCACTTTTCTGTCCTGTCCTCTCTTCTCTTCTGCTTCCATACTACTTCACTCCATGATCTCATCAGCTCCCAAGGATTTAATTACCATCTCTATGATTATGATTCTCAAATCTACCTTTCCTACCCCAATCTCTCTGCTGATCTTCAATCTTGTATCTCCAATTGCCTTTCCGACATCTTGAACTGGAAGTCCAGTAGACAGCTTAAACTTACATGTCCAAAACTGAACCCATCTTTCTCCCTAAACCACGCCCCCTCACACACATCTCCTACCATCTTCCCAGTCCCTCAAGCTCACAATCTAGGAGTCATCCTAGATTCCTCACTATCTCTCACCTCCTCCCCATATCCAATCTGCTGCCAAGGCCTGCCCATTTCAGCTTTGCAACATCTCTCACGTATGCCCCCTTCTCTCCTCTGTCATTGCCACTACTCTAGGACAGGCCCCTCATTACCTTGAGCCTGGATTATTGCTGTAGTCTGCTAGTGGGTCCAGCTGCCTCAAGTCTTTCCCCACTCCAATCAATTCTCTATTCAACCACTTAAGTGATTTTCCTAAAACTCAGGTCCAATCATGCCACTCCCCTACCACCTCCACCCCAGTTCATCCAGAGGCTTCCAGGAGCAAATACAAAATGTTCTGTTTGACATTCAAAGCCCTTCTTGACATCCCTCTGCTACCTTTCTATTCTTCTTGCACCTTATTGTCCAACACGTAATCATCAGTCCTGTGACACTGGCCTCCTGACTGTTCTAAGAACAAACATGCCACCTCTCAGCTCCAGGCATTCTCTCTGCCTGTGTCCCATGCCTGGAACACTCTCTTTCTCTCTCACTACTGACCTCTCTGGCTTCCTTTAAGTCCTAACTAAAATCTCATCTTCTACAGGAAATCTTTCCCAATCTTTCTTTCTTTTTTTTTTTGTCTTGCCTTTTGGAGGAGGGAAGATAGGGCATTGGGGGTTAAGTGACTTGCCCAAGGTCACAGGGCTAGTTTTGTGTTAAGTGTCTGAGGCCAGACTTGAACTCAAGTCCTCCTGACTCCAGGGCTGGTGCTCTATTCACTGTGCCACCTAGCCACCCCACCCCAATTTTTCTTAATCCATTGCTTTCTCTTTTTTTAGTTATTTCCTATTTATCTTTTATATAGCTTGCTTTGCATATATTTGTTTGTATATTGGTCTCCCCTGTTAGATTGTAAGCTCCTTGAGGGCAGGGACTGTTTTTTGTCTCTCTTTTTTTTTTATCCCCAGTGCTTTGCACATAGTAGGTGCCTAATAAATGTTTATTGACTGAAATATTAAGATCACCTTGACAAAAGGAACCATTAGAAAAGGATTTTCCTCTTAGACATTTTTCTTCACCCTCCACTTGATTTCTTTTAGCCCAGGTTGGTAGACTGAGTTACTTCCTAAGCCCAATTGTACCATATCAACCATACAGACTGTGGCAGGTTTTACTTTGCATGAATATGACCAGACACTTTTGAATACATGATGTTCACCTGCCCAGACTCCTCAGCCCCATCTTGAATGAGAATACTATGGATTTGGAATCAGAGGACCTAGGTTAAACTGCCTTCCCTGCTACTTAATACCTGTGTGACCTTGGGCAAGTCATTTCCCATTTCTGAGCTTTAGTTCTCTAACCCTTTGAAAGGAAAGTGCCTCAAATGAAAGTCTCTCTTCCTTATCTCTACCCACTTATACTAGGTACTTGATATGAGACCAGGTTAGTTTCTTTATACATTTAGAAGTGGAAATAATCTAGAGAATATTTCTAGTCCAATGCCCCCATTTTATATGAGGAAACTTAAGTGATTTGCCCAAAGTCACACAGGATTTAAATGATAGAGCTGGGATTTGAGCCTAAGTTCTTTGATTCCAAATCCAATACATTTCCTCTGCTTTTGACTCAGATTTTCATTTTAACAGAAGCCTTCAATTCTTTAATCTCAAGGCTTCTCTCTGTCTCTATCTCTCCCTGTCTCTGTCTCTCTGTCTCTCTTTCCCTCTCACCTGTAACAGACTGTTGCCAATAGTGTTAACTATTGCTCAAACAACCACCCTTCCACACCCTTTACTCACCTAATGTAGGGAAATCCACTAATGTAGGGAAAAATATTCTGAGTCTGGAGTCAGAGAACCTGAGTTCAAATCCTAGCTCTTCAACTTTCTATTTGTATGACTTTGGGCAATTCTGAAATCCTCTAGAACTCAGTTCCTTCATCTGTTAGATGAGGTAGTCCAACTAGATGTCCTTTAATGTCCCTTCTACCTCTCCATCTATGACCAGATGACCTTCCTACCTCCCAGCCAGACCTACAAGGAGGGAATCCACGGCCCATGGATTGCTATTGTCCTATGAACTTGGCAGTGAAAAGAATGTTGAACTTAGAGTCATAAGGCTTTACTAGAGTTTGAATCCCAGATGTTCCACCTACTAGCTGTAACACCCCAAGCATATCTCTTAACCCACCCACACCTCAGTTTTCCTGTTTCTAAATGGAGAAGATTGTAACAATGGTTCTCTACGGTCTCCTCTAGCTTTATGAGCCTATGACCTCCAGTTTGGATTGGGGCTGGCTTTCAGTTCTCTTCTGTTTTTGGCTCTGCTGAGGAAGGAATTCAGCCAAAGCCAACCTGGGACCTATTTACCATTCTAATGACTCAAAACTCTGCTCCCTGGAGCTTTATTGGCTCTAGTAAAAGCCTTAGAGGAGGTCTATAGTTCTTCTCTATCTTGGGATTTTAAATACCCCAAATTCTAAAATTCTGATCCTGTGTCTTTTCTGAAGAGAAGTTTCCCATTTCCCTTTCTCCCTTTCTCTTTGTCTGGTTTCTCAGGGTAGTGAAAGTCATCAAGTGAAGCTACATGAAAGAGAACTCTCCATTTAGAGTTTTAGCCATACTAGCACTTGAATGTATGGAGGTACATGTGTATTTCAAAGTACTTTCAAATATATAATCTCTCTCTCCCTTTCTCTCTCCTTCTTGCTCTTTCTCTCTCTTCTTTTTCTCTCTCTGTCTTTCCTCTGTCTCTCTGTGCCTGTGTCTCTGTCTGTCTCTGTGTGTGTTTGTTTCTCTCTCTCTCTGTCCATCTCTATTTCTGTCTGTCTGTCTGTCTCTGTTTCTTTGTCTCTGTCAGTCTCTCCCTATCTCTCTCTCTGTCTCTGTCTCTGTCTCTGTCTCTCTCTTTCTCTCTCTTGCTCCCTCTCTGTCTCTCTCTTTCATTCTGTCTCTCTCTCTGGACTGGATGTGGGAATTTCACTCTACCAATACAGACTAGCCTACATTTTTTGGTCTTAGAGGATAGCCTGGGACATTGAAAGGTCATGTGACTTATCCAGGGCCACCAAGTTAGAGAGGGTCATAAGTAGAACTTGAACCCAGATCTTCCTGCCTCTGAGGCAAAGCTCTCTATTCACTAGGTTGCCTCTTTTATGGTAAAAAAAAAAATTATACAAGAATCAAATATATGGGCACATTTGGTCTTTGCAGTATCCTTATGAGGTAGGCAGGGCAGATATTATTGTCCTATTTCATAAAATACATAAACAGAGACTCAGAAAAGTTAAGTTACTTGCCCAAGGTCACCCAATTAATTAGTGATAGGAAGAAACAGAAATCAAATCAGTTTTCCTGTTACCCAGACTTGTATTCTTTCTACTATACTGCAGTTATCAATTACCAAATTTATCCTTGTATTCTTGAGTGAGCTCTAACCTTTAACCCAGCTGTGTATACAAAATGTACTAGAAGCAATAAGGGGAGAACATTATCAATCTTCAGGGAACGATGATTTATAAGAAGGAAATTTCCTCATTTCTCCACTTGGTCTAGGCAAGGGAGAGAGTGTAACCTGGGACTAGAAAGGTCTCCTCTCAGAATCAAGTTGATGGTTTTTGTGCTTGGTTCATTCTTTTAGCCTGGACACCTTGAGTCAGAACAAGATTGGGGATGAAGGTGTATCTCAGCTCTGTGCCGTCTTTCCAGAGCTAAAAGCTTTGGAAACCCTGAAGTAAGTGCCAAATCAGGCTCTTTGTCACTCTGTCTCTATCCCTAGGGTATAACCTCAGGGTAGTCTAAAATTTAGAGCAGAAAGCCGTGTTGGTAGAGTGGAGGGCTGAAAGGAGGCTTAAAGGGGATAGAGAATCAATCTGGGCTATTCCAAATCTTCTCAGAAGCAAGAATCACACTGACCAGTAATCCTGTCTTACCCTATCCTTCCTATCCATCCTCCCCCCATTCTGTTTCCCCCAGCTTGTCTCAGAACAGCATCACTGATGTGGGAGCCATGGAGCTGGCCAAGGCTCTGCCATTTCTGGCAACATCACTTGTTACGCTGAGGTGAGTGAGGGGCTCTTTCTAACAAATTTTGGAAAAAATTAGTGATTTAGGTACAGAGAGCTCTCTGTCATGGCAGCAACTTGGCACATTGGGGACTCTAAAAATTCCGAAGTCCACTGGCCTTACAGGGAGTCTTATTTGGGAGAATAAAATTTAAATATTCCCTCAGACAAATGGTGATGTCTCTCTGACCCATCAGAGAAGATCCTGTGGTTCCTTACTACTTCTTCTAGTATTTTCCTACCTTTAATGCTGGACATTCTTTAAGTCTTACCGAAATTCTTCCTGCTGCAAATGTAACCTTTGATAATTTCACCACTGTATGTATATGAACAATACCTCCCACACAGTAGTACATGATTGATGTTAATAGTAGTGATCACGGTGTTTAAGCGTGACTAGTTATGCTCCTCTTGTTAAAGCAATACTCTATAATGACTGTGTAGCCATTGTTAATAACTCTGATGGTATGAAAAATGATTCCTAACAACACTGACTCTCCCCACATTATAGGGTGTTGGGCTAACCCAGTGACTGAAGAGACAATGTGTTTTTGTTTTTCTCCCAGCAATGGTGATCAGGATGATAGTAAGGCACAGTGAGACAGAATTAGAGGTTCCCTCCCCCATACCCCAGGTCCCTAAGCACCCAATGGTTCCTCCTCCCCCTCTGTTTTTGGCAGCTTGTACAACAACTGCATCTGTGATACTGGAGCCGAGAATCTCGCTAGCGTGCTTCCCAACATGGTGTCCCTGAGGGTACTGGAGTGAGTCTGGGAGGTGCCGGGGGATTGGAGAGGGGCAAGATTGGGAAGGGTGGGGGGAGTCTGAGATGAGAGGTTTTGGAGGGCTGGTTTATGCAACCTGCAGCATCTCTTATAGACACTTTGCAGAGGGCCTGTCTGTGCTGTAGAGTCTCCAGGGAGCTTCAACCCTCAGAGAGGAAGCTTCCAAAGCTTCCAGACAGAGGAGCTATAGATACAAGCCCCTTAGGGATTATCTGCCCAAATCCCAAAATCTTTTTTGTCCCCAGTATGGGAAGGGAGCAAAAGGGCTCTCAAGGAAGCCCCATACCTCCTACTGACCAATAAGTGCATCATTTTATTAAGGAGCAAGAAGTACATAATGTACAGGGACTCCTGGGGTGCTGGAATTAAATGAGTGCCAAGTTGGGGGACTAGAGGCAGAGGCTGAAAGGACTACTTTCGCCAAAGGAGGTTGGACAGATCCCTTGGAGGCCAGGCATATATGGCCATAGTGTATAGAGAGTAGAGCCACTATTACTTCCTGTCCCCAGGAAAGTAAAAATAATGCCAGCTCCCCTGTTTTGGGGAGAGTCCTACTCTGAGCAGCACTCTGATGTACAATGGAGCAATGAACATTTAGACTCCGGGCACCCAAACTTATATGATGCCCCTCGCCCAGAATTCTGCCTCCCTTGGATCATAGGTTGGCCCTTGAGCTTCTATAATATGAGGATTTGCATTTCAGCAAATCTGGCATGATTAAATCTTTGATTTGGAGCTGAAAGGGTTTTATATGTAATCTGGTCCAACTCTTTCATTTGAAAGATGGCGAACCCACAGATTAAAGAAGCAACTTTCTCAGATTCACAAGAGTTAGAAGCAACAGAGATGGGATTCAAATCTAAACCCCCTGACTCCAAATTCATTGTTTCATGCTGCTGTCAGATTTATTAAGAAAGAGAACTGACTCTCAATATACATTGTAAAGGGTGCCATAGTGTGGGTGGGTGAGTTGGTGGTTATTTCTTACTTCTGTAAGAGCTGTTCCTTACTCATAGAAAGTAGGGCCTTGCTGAGATAGCTGCTCCCTGGGGCTCAGACCCAAGATCCAGGGTCATATTCTTTGCTATCATAACACTAAGCCTCCCAGACTAACAACAACCAATGGGTTTTTCTTCACAGTGTCCAGTACAATAAGTTCACAAGGGCAGGAGCCCAGCAGCTCACAGCCAGTCTGAAGAAATGTCCACATATTGAGACACTGGCGTAAGTCCTGACAGCCTGAGGTCTGGATGCTATATGTGGGAGAGCTAATGATCCCCTAAACTAGGTAGCACTTATATACTCTTTCTAAAAAGTACTCGTATATATAATCTCATATGAACATTCCAATAACCCAATGAGGTAGGTAATATGAGAATTATTATCACCATTTTACAGGTGATGAAACTAAGGCTTGTAGAGGTGAATTAACTGGACCAAGGTCATAGCTAGTCATATAGCTGAGCTCATTTCTAACAGGATAATAATAATAGGTAGCATACATTGCCTTTAAGATTTGCAAAATACTCTACATATGTTAATGCTTCACAATAACTCTGCATGGGAGGTGGTAGTATTGTCCCCATTCTACAGATGAAGAAACTGAGGTAAACAGGGGTCAGGTAACTTGCCCAGGGTCATATAACTAGTAATTGCCTGGGGGTGGACTTGAACTCAGTTCTTCTAGACTCCAAATTATCAACTCTATCTACGGCACAACCTAGTCTAGTACCTATCAGCATTACATCAGGAGACTACTAATTAGGAGTAGGTGGGATGCTTCCGTTCTTCTTACTTGTGTCTGAGAGATGACGCAGAAAACAAGAATCTGATAGTGCCATGGGCTGTATTCCTCTTCCCTTTTCCTAACCCTTGTCTCCTGTCTTCCCCTTCCAGGATGTGGAACCCCACCATTCCTTATGGGGTTCAGGAACACCTACAACAGCTGGATTCCCGAATAAGCTTGCGATAACATCATATTGACTGTTCAAAAAAAGGTAATTGGGAAAATATTTGGTGGACATTAAGGCAAGGGAGAGAATGTGCAGTATCTGATGGTCAGAAGTTTGTTGTTTATTTTGGGGGGGGAGCGTTGAGTCTATTTTGATTCCACGTTGGAGAGAGGGAGGAAGTAGGAATATCAGGCTCCAAATTGTTTTCATAGGCCATTTTGAAGAGACACAGAACATGGGTGTTTACATTCAAGTCTATACCACCAGAGTCACCATTGGCAAATCAATTAGCCTCTCAGTACCTTAATATTAGTTCTTTTTATCATCTATAAATGGTTGGTGCTGACATTTAAGCCAGTTAGTTCATTTATGTCCTGACCTTGGATAGAGTAGCCTTAACATATTCACTCCTCAGATCTCTTACATCTGGCCCCTGTAGATACCCTACTTCCCTTTACCCCAGATTCTCCAGCCATCTTCTTTGAGTCTGCTTAGCTCTCAAAACAGTCTTTTCCTTTTGCTGATAGGTCCTACGTCCAGGAGGCTTTCTGGGATTCTCAGGCTTCATCCATTCATCAGGCTTTCAGCTCAGGGACCCAGATCTCTGCTGGAAGAGTCTAACCTGGCTTTGTATCCAGGCATCTCAGACTGGTCAATATTCCTCCTGACCTCCTGCCAACCTAAGACCTCTTGGCTTGGCAAAACGCCATCATAATAGCATCAGGATGATGGTGAAACACAGCTCCTGACTCTCTCTGATGTATTCATTTGGTCTGGAAGGTAGACTAAATGCATCAGCAGTTCCTCTTTCTCTTGGCTGCTCTGGGTGGCAGAGGAGGGAAATGAGAGAAAGAGGCACTTCCTGCCTGCTTCCAACCTCAAATGGTAGAAGCTTAAGAGGAAACTGTGGATTTCGGGTGTCAAAGATGCAGAGAAGCTGGTTGCCCTGTGGTAACTGCACTTTGGCTGTTGGATACATCATTTTGCACTGATTTTCCTAGCTGAAGAGTTTCAAGGCAGAGAACTGGAAGATAATGCTGGGATACCCAAGAAACACTTACATAATGAACCATTATAGGTAACATTAAACACTTACATAATGAAACATTATAGGTAACATTAATAGTAGTTGCCCTGGGTAAATGTTACACTAATTGGGGGGTGGGTTAAGGGTGGGAATGGGTTAAGGGTAGGGATGGCTGTTTGTAACAAAATCTACTTTTTTTTCAATATGGAAGGAAAGCACAGGAATGGAAGGATGGAGGTGGGAAATGAGGATCTCATCTCAGGATGACTGGTGCAAGGAGGTATAAAGGGATTCTTAGGGACGACGTTGTAGGGTCAAGTAAGAAAGTGCATCTTTCATGGTAACTCACAGGATAAGCCGCTGAGTGTCATCTGACACACCTGAATAGAGAAGTGAAAATCTTTTTTCTGACCTGAAAGAGAGGAAATTCCTAATTCTTCTACCAGCTCTTTGACAAATGCTTGGGCAAGCATCCCCCTCACATATTTCCATTGCCCAAACTGACAGAAATGGGGATCCCCGAGGAAAAGAGAGTGTTGTTAGCTGTGTCTGATTTCCTCTTTCACATTGCTGGACTGAATGCTAACCTAGGGCTGACTTTTCCCATGCCAAGTAATAAAATGGTAAAGAGAGAATGACATTCTCTTTGTGCCACGGGGACACTGAGGCTGCTCTGAGAGTAAACTACATCTACACTGGAAACAGTGTCTTTCTGATAGGTCAGGAGCCTTTTGGGGATTCTCAGGACCCATCCACTCATCAGGACTTCAGCTCAGGAACCCAAATCTATGCTGATAGAGTCTAACTTGGCTGCCATATTGGTTTGTGTACAGCCATCTCAGTAACATCCCTGTTACAACTGGGGAATGGCTAAATCAGTTCTGATATATGAGTGTAATAGAATACTGTGACAAAAGAAACGATGAATATGAGAAATATGGGAAAACATAAGAACTGAAGCAGAATGAAATACATAAAAACAATATACAGTACTACAATAAAAGAAAAGAATAATAAAATGAAACTGAATGCCGTGTGATAATGACGAATCTTGGACCCAGAAGAGAGATGAGAAAATGTGCCGCTCTCCTTTCGTTAAAAGGTGTGGAGTGGCGCATTTGCTTTCAGACTTGATCTCTGTGTCAGTTGGTTTTGCTTAACTTTTTGTTTTTATTACAAGGGGAAGACTCATGTGGAAAAGAAGAGTGGGGGAGAGAGTAAAGGAGAGGTATATCTTGAAATGATTGATGTAAAAACAAAATATATCAATAAATTTTTAAAAAATTTAACACATGACAGAAACTTACTACCATAAGGTTCTCTGGATTTTGCTATTTTTTGCCATTTCCTGGTCTGCTTTGCACAACAGTCATCATTACAGATAAGTATGGATATATAGATACACACACATATATACATACACACATTGTATGTATATATTTATCTATCTATCTACCTACCTACCTACCTACCTACCTACCTATATGTAACTGGCTCATGGGCCTTCTAAAAAGGATTTAGGGTTAGGCTAGAGGTATGATTCAAAGCTCAAGCCCATTCTGGCAGAAATTCTGAGTTGAAACAGGTTCCTGAACTTCCCTTTCTTCAAGATTTCTACTTAAAGAGGAAGTCTAGTCTGGCCTAGCGTGCCATCGGGTGTCTAAACATGGGCAGAACCTCCAAGCTCAAACAATCAATGACCTGTGACTGTCAACATGGGGGTTGGAAAGGTGACATTTCTAGAGGAAGGTGAGTAAATATTGATGGGAAAAGGAAAAGTCTGAATTCTCACCCCCACTCTCTGAAAAATATCTTTTTCTTCTCTCTGGTTATTCAGAGAAGTATGACAAAGATGCTGCTTCCTTATGAGATAGCCCTATGAGCATTATACTGTAGTGCAGCGGTTCTCAACCTGTGGGTCACAACCCCTTTGGGGGTCGAATGACTCTTTCACAGGGGTCACAGGGGTCGCCTAAGACCATTGGAAAACACATATTTCTTGATGGTCTTAGGAACCGAGACATTGCTCCTCTGTCACCAGGTTCGTCCACCCACATGCAGATACGCCCACATACGAGTATTGAAGGGTCACGGCATTAGGAAGGTTGAGAACCACTGCTGTAGTGGGATATACTTTCAGTAAGCAGGACTGAGTGAAAAGTTAGGGCATTGTTCAAGTGAGACATCTTGTCGAGGGAATGGAACCCCTGGGAATGCCTAGATCTTCAAGAACACTGGGCCCAATAGATTCCATCTTTAGGGCCAGCCTTACACATATTCATTGGCAATAAAGGGAGGCAGCCACTTACATGCTTTGACTCCAAGGATTCCAGAAAGTCTTTTTAGGCATTTAGCGAACATTTGAATTAGAGAGCCATTATTAGAGAACCATTATTAGAGAGCCATTATTAGGAACTGCCATTCCTTCCAGTTAAGGAACTGTTCCCAATTAAAATGCAAATACCTCCAGAAAGAAGAAGCTGTATTTAGAATTTGAAATTGATTTAATTTAAAAATTAAAATTAAATATAAAGTAGTAAGCTGTTATTGGTCATTAACATCTCAGTGTAGGTGAGTTTGTTAAATCCTTTATGACTGACCATTGACAATGAAATGATAAGTAAGCAGTTTGGTTAGGAGTGTAGGGAGAAAGAGCCGGAGCATGGGGGTACTGCCCAATCATGATAAATAACCTTCTGAAGGGAATGACTCTGGGACCTTGGTAGGAGGTGGAAAGAGGGCACTGAAAAAGAGGAGGGAGGATACCCATGACAAACTTTGAGGATTTCTTAATGTTGCCTGGGGCTGGCCCTATATTCACTCTCCCCTAAAAAAGGTCAGAAGTGGGTTGATGTATTTTTATCTTCTACTTGTGAGCTGTGAGCACCATGTACACCTGTGGCAAAGTACAGACAGTACATTTTTGGGAGACTTATTACACATGCCTTGTTGGACTGTACCACTTCACCTTTCACAACGGGAGCCTAGGCTATCTGGGTAAGTCCAGCATGGGTATAATGCAAAGAACTCTGGACTCTGAAGATCTTTAAGTCTTCACCCCTGTCTCTGAGTCTTAGTTCCCTCCCTTGTAAAACAGGGATAATGATACCTCACAGGTGTGAGGATCAAAGGAGAGCATATATATGTAAAGTTTACCATCAGTCTTCAGGTTGGGCCATGCCTAGTTGACCTGAGTTTGTACACATTTCAAAATTTTATTGACAGCAATGTTTTATTTCTAAAACAATAAATTTGTTAGGTTAGGATCAAGAGGCTAATGAGGGCTTCATAAGAATTATATAAAAGGAACGACTTTCTCTGCATATTTTATACGTTTCTTTACTAATTTTTAATCCTACCCATAGAGATAAATAGCATAGATCATATTTTTCAACCTGAATGTAAACTCGGAGTATTAGAAACTATTTATTGTCTATTAACGATTCTGTCATAAACTTTAAAAAAAATGTTAGTTACCTTTTCTGTAAGAGGTACTTTTTCCAACCTAGCTTATTTTTTCAACTCTGATTCTCCCGAATTACCTTTAGCTTAGGATCAGATTTAACCCATTCATTAAACCTCCTCTCCTCTTCCAGTTAATGAAGAGCTCCTGACAGAGGACGGCATTTCATCCCCACAGTTGGAAAGGCCTGTCAAGTGGCCTGCCTCCTGACTTGGCTTGGCAATAAAATACATTAGCATGCTGGAAAATAGTTGGGAGAGAGGACACAATTTAAAAATAGATCAGTAACCATCTCTTACAACTGCAAAACATTTCTCTTATGTTCTATTCTAATGACAAAACTAACTTGTCCAGGTCTTGTCTTTGGAGGAGCCTGGTGTGCTTTTTTTGAATAATATTTTGTACTCAAGTTATATTCTCCCAGCCTTGGAGACAAGTGAACTGAGATCCAGGAAGGATATGAGAATCAAGGTCTCCTGATTCTGTGTACTATTTTTAAACATGCTAAAATCTTGGGCATGGGCTTTTTACCTGCCACCTTCCCCTTTGTTCTTATTTTCTTTATTCCACTGAACTCTCTCACAATTTTGCATTTCCAGAAATCACAAGGAAAGAAAAAAGTTAACAAACCTGTTCAGTACATCTGGAAGCTGTCTTCTCAACTGAATTTTTATTTAAACACAATTTCTCTATCTATCACAGTAGTCCCAAACCTGCTCTATCTACCTGATGGGTTTGTAAGGATCAAGTACAATTCTGTTTGTGAATTAATTTGAACAAATATAAAATGTCATGTACCTTGAAGAGATTATTCTTAGTTGTGATTATAAGTTGCTTCAGTTTCCAGTCTGCGTCCACGGGCATCATTAGCTGGTTTGCTGGTCTGAATAAGCCCAACAGACTGGAAAGTCATAAGAACTTGCCAAACCCATAGTGACCCAAATTCTAAATACTAAGTGGCATTATCATTTTGCTTATAATAGTCTTGGTCAATACTGAATTTCTTTAAGCCTGATTTTCTCAACCTTATTGAGGCAAGGATGAAAAAAGACAAGACATTCCAGAAGGTTTGATTGAATCTTTTTTTTTTTATTATTCAAAAGAGGCTAGCTTTCTGCAGAGTGATTTTACAGGTTTATGGGAGCTGAATTTATTTTCAAAGTATCTTGGGTTGGATAATTAAGTCATTATCTGGACATATTCTTCCAGTTCTCCTCCAAAGAACAGTTGAGAGATCTGCAAAACCAATGGAAGACAAGCAGATTGAAAACAAAAGGGACAACCCACCAACCCAAACCTCTGAAACATTCGCCTAATTTTTTTGATTTTGAGTCCCCACCTGAGAGCATCTCTAGAACTAATGGTCAACAAAGTTCTAAACATTTCAACTACTTTAGGCTTTATTGACAACAAATATTGATATAGACTACTCTTCATTGCTAAATAGTCTTAAGTACATTTTCCCCCAAAGTTGACCCTTCAAGGTACTGATGCTAGAAATAATACCGAAAGAGAAAAGCTTGGATTTCCATAAAAAATAATGCATCCAGATCATTTAAGGTACTAAACTAAGGCATTGGCCTCTTGTGCAACACTGCAGCTGGACAGTCACTGAGGGAACATCTGTTTGGAAGAATCTGTGATCTGGCTCCTTCTTTTGCTCTTCTTTCCACTCTTCCAGTCTGTGTGCCTTTCCAACCTGAGCACTTTTCAGTCCCGTTAATCCCAGGAGTTGCACTGTGGTGCGCTTTCAAGGTGGGCAGACCTAATGAAAAGCAGATGCTAAAGTCACTAACATGGGTGGAATCAACCTTTGTCCAAAGTGGCAAGGAGAGTTAGAACAGTCCCTCAGAATGACCCAAAGTTTTTCCCAGTCTGTCTCTGAAGCCCCAGTGGTGGACTGAATTGGTGTTGTGGGAAAAAGCACTCATCCAGAATCAAAGGACCTGGGTTTGAGTCCTGACTCTGCTGTTCACACTAGCAGTGTTACCTTGGACAACTGTCATTTACCCTCTCTAGGCCTCGGTTTTCTGATCTGTACAATGAGGTCCCTGGCGGCTCTAAATATATGATGCTTCAATTAGAACCAAAACGACAAATTTTATTTCTCATTTTTATTCTTTTAAATTTATTTTTAGTATAATAATAATAATAAGAATAAGAATAAGAATAGTACATTTGTATAGCATTTTAAAGTTTGCAATTGCTTTCCAAATATCATCTCACAACATTGGGAGGTCAATGCAATTGTTATCCTCATTCTAGCCCAATTTCAAAAGAAAGGAGAAAAAAGAAAACTGACACTTTAAGGCAGGCAGTGGCGACAGCCCTGGACTTGGAATCAGGAAGATCTGAGTTCAAATCTTGCCTTAGACATTTATTAGCCATGCAACCCTGTGTGACCCTCGGCATTGCTCATCTGTAAAACAGAGGTAATAATCCTTGTTGTGGGGATCAAATGAGTTCACGCATACATAAAACACTTTGGAAACCTTAAAGTGCTATAGAAATGTTGGCAGCCAACGGTGCAGTGGCTTCAGAGTCAGAGGACATCTGTTTCCTCATATGCGGAACGAGGGGGTGGACTGGATGACCTCTGATCTCCCTTCTAATTCTAAACCTATGATCTCATGATACTTACCGTGACCTGTGAGAGGTAGATACTACAGGTAATACTATTCCCATTTTACAGAGGAAAGAAACCATGGCTCAAAGTGGTTAAGTGATTTGCTCATAATCCCACAGCTATTAAACGTCAGAGGCAGCTACTTCGTTTCTTTGATGCTTTTAGGTGGACTCTTGCTCATTGTGCTTGGTTGATTATACCAGATAAATATTAAACAAGAATAATAATTACAATAATAGCAATTATATTTATGTAACAATTTGAAAAGTATCCCCAGCCAATGGGCATCTCTTCTGTTTTAAGTACCTCTGGAGTAGGAAATTCCACACAGCCCTTAGTAGTGGCATCCATGCTAACGCTTAATGACCATGACACATTCTTAAAGTATGAGGTGGGACTGGAACAGAATGAAGCTGATTTAAAGACACAGACACAGAGACACACACACACACAGCACAATGCCTTGGGCATATAAGGTGGTGCATAATTGTTTGTGGAATTCCTGAATTTCTATGAAATAACAGCTGTACTATGTCATCACTCCCCAGATCATTTCTGAAACTGCTCTTTGGAAATGAAGGAAGGAAAGATACATTTATGAAGTACCTGCTTTGTGTCAAATCTTGAGCTAAGTGTTTTACAAATATTATCTCATCTGATCCTCACAACAACCTTGGGAAGGTAGGTGTTATTATATTCACATTTTGCAGTAGAGGAAACAGAGGCAGACAGAGGTTCAGTCCCTGCCCCAGGTTCCACAGCTGGTCATATACTCTCTGCGGCTGGATTTGAACTCATCTTCCGGACTCCAGGCAGCAATGGAGCCTACTGGGCCACCTAGACGCATCTAAAATTCAAATATTAATCAACTCCCACCATGCGAAAGGCCAGACACACTGCAAATTTACATACCTTCTAAGAAAGTCCGTCTCATTATTTTGTAATTACACCAGGTAAACGCAAAAGCTCGTTTCAGCTAATCCTAGGAGTTTAGAGCTAGAAGAGACTGGAGAGATTATCTAGTCCAAACCTATTAGGTGACAGATGAGGAAATTGAGGTAGGTGTGGAAAGGGTGGAGGGGAATGATTTGTGAGGAAAGATCCCAGTTAGTGGCAGACCCAACCCTGGATCTCAGGACTCCTGATGGCTATTCCATCTCTCTTACGATTTTTGGCTAGCATGTTACATTTGTCCACCTCAAGTCCCTGATGCCTCCTCCTGGCCAGTTTCTCCACGGTAGATGAGCCCAGCGGAAGGGGAGAGTGCCTGCTAAAGCAACTGGAAGGAAAGTTAGGAGAGGTATAGCTCCCTCTTTAAAGACCAAGAGGGTAAGATATTTGGCTAACCACTGTATTCTCTTTGCCAAGTCTGGGAAGAATAGAGAATTCACCAGCTCAATACTCTGCTTCTTCCAGGGCCAAAGATGTTAGCACCCTGTGGCACCTAGATTGCAGAGCTTAGGAGCAGAGAGCCTGACTGGTTTTCTGGGGTGAAGTTACTTGGCAGGCTCCCCACACTCCTGGATAACCTGTTCCACAATTATGTTGTAAGGTTCCAGGCTTTCTCCCACGTATTATTTCAGCTGTTGCAGGTCTGATGGTATCAAATAATTTCCAATGTTTGACTTTTCCTGAAATGGTATAGGAGGCTCAATTTGCACACAATTGTGGCCTCTACTACAGATTGAGCTCCAGTGGTTGGTTGCCTATTACTTCCAGGATCAGATATAATCTTCTATTTGGGATTTAAAACTCTTCATAAACTAGCTTCTTTCTACCTTTATGATCTTATCTCCTCCAAATACTTTCAGATCCAGCTACACTGGCCTACTTGTAGTTCTTCAAATATTACACCCCATCTCCCATCTCCATGCCTTTGTCCTGACTGGTTCCTATGCCTGGAATGCTTTTCCCCTTCCCCTTTGCCTCTTAGTGTCCCTTGCTTCCTTTAAGATTGAGGTCAAATCCCATATTTCTTCTACAGGTCTTTCCTGGTTCTCCTGTTTCAGTCCCTTTTCCCACCCTTCCAACTGGCTTTTACATTATCTCAAGTTTCTGTCTCTCTCTCCTTTCCCTCTTTCCCTCCCTTGCTCCCTCCCCAATAATATATATATGCATATATATATGCATATATATAATAACAACATACTAACAGCATATATAAATTAACATTATATATATATGTGTGTATATATATATATATATTGTGTGTATATATATATATATATGTATATATATATATATAGTCAAAAGTAGAACCTGAAGTCAGATTTCCCCTGAATCCAAGTTCAGTGTTTTTACCACTATTTTAGCAAACTGCTCACATATAGGTATGTATGTATTGGATGTAACTAATAATTTATATATTGTCCCCATTAAAAAGTTAATTCCTTGAGGGCAGAGACTGTTTTTCACTTTTATTTGTGATCCCAGCACTTAACACAGTGCCTAGAACATAACAAATGTTCATAATAAATACATTTATGATAAATAAAGGCCTGGATGGCAGGTAACACCTAATGCTCTAATAAGGGTCTTTGTCCCTTTGTTCATGCCAGGGCATCCACCTTGTCAGTTCAAATCCTTCCATCCTTCAAGGTGCCCCTCAGGCCCTACCTCCCTCATAAAGCCTCCTCTGCCTGATTATCCCCTTTCTCCAAGCTCCAATAATATTTCCTACAATTACAGAATCGGAGCATTTGAGGCAACGACCCAACCCCACTTATACAAACGAAGATATTGAAGGCAAGGGAAGTGAAGGGACTTGCCTAGGGTCAGAAAGCTAGTTAAAGGCAGAGTCAGAATTTGAATCCAGGCCTTCTCACTATACCACAT
Source organism: Pseudochirops cupreus (assembly GCA_028627135.1). Classification (NCBI taxonomy): domain Eukaryota; kingdom Metazoa; phylum Chordata; class Mammalia; order Diprotodontia; family Pseudocheiridae; genus Pseudochirops; species Pseudochirops cupreus. The sequence continues at coordinate 285,099,815 of CM053583.1, read as the reverse complement.
TAATAATAGTAGCTACCATTTATATAGTGCTTCAAGGTTTGAAAAGGGTTTAATTCTCAAAACAATCCCATGAGGTTAGGGTGGCAAGGTGGTGCTGTGAATAGAGCACCAGCCCTGGAGTCAGGAGGACTTGAGTTCAAATCCGGCCTCAGACACTTAACACAAAACTAGCCGTGTGACCTTGGGAAAGTCACTGAACCCCAACTGCCCTGCATTTCCCCCTCCAAAAAAAAAGCAAAAAAAGAAAAAAAAATCCCATGAGGTAAGTGTCTAAATGCTATTGTTATCTCTATTTTATAGATGAGGAGAGAGGTTAAGTGACTAGCTCAGGATGACACCACTTATAAGTGTGAGAGGTGGCATTTAAACCCAGGGTCTTTCTGACTCCAAGTCCAACCCTCCATCCCATACTGCCTCTCACAATCGATACATCATCGTATGTGTGTTTCTATGTAAATCCTGTCTCATAAATGAGATTGGAAGCATTCTGAGGGCAGGGACAGTATCTTATGCTTTTCCTATTCTCCTATCGTGCCTATAACAGTTGTTATCTCAATAATTATTAAGTTGAACTAAGGGCTTGCCTTTCTTCTAAACTTCTTAAAGCACTAAAAAAAAATTCATTAGACCATTAACTTTGTTTCTGGGATCATACAAATTTAATTACTGGCCATTCCACGGGTAAGGGGGAGGAAAGGGTGCTCTCATATATCTGAATTTTCAGAAGGATAGCCCAATAACACATTAGCTCCTTCAACATACAATTATATAGCTTGATATTTTTGTGGATAAACTGTCTAATTTTGAATCCAACTAATTCAGTAAATTATGCATCAGCATCACTTCACTTTTTTAGATATTTATCATAGATGGATGGATATAGGGAGGGAGAGAAACCTGATTGCTATAAAAACAGTGTGGGGAAAATTTTTTTTTTTTGCCATTCAGGTGATCAGACAGATGATTAGCATTTAAAACCCTTCACAATCTGTCACCCACCTGTCTTTCCAGACTGACACTCATGTACGCTTTGTTCCAGACTAACTCTACTCATAACTCAACATTCTGTCTCCCTGTACAGGCTGTTCTCCATGCCCAGACGGTTCTTCCTCCTCATCTCTTCCTAATTTCCTTCAAGAATTAGCTCAAGTCTTCTTCTACTACAGGAGGCCTCTCCTGATCTCCCTAACCCTGTTTCGTCAGCAGCAGACATTACTTTGTATTTCATTTACATATGCATATGTGTATGTGTATGTACATACATACATATGTGTATAAATGTGTTCAAATATACATTAGACATTACTTTGTAATTGCTACTGCTTTAGTAGTCACTCTCCCTTTCCACTATGCTCACCTACCATGGAGAGACTAGCCAGGAGGAGGCAACAGAAACTTGAAGTGAACAAATTTAACACACACACACACACACACACACACACACACACACACACGCACGTGTATAGACATGTATATCTAAACAGACAGATAGACAGACAGATAGATAGATATATAGATATAGAGATAGATAGATAAGATGATAGACAGATAGATATAGAGATAGATGATAGATAGGTGTAGAGATAGATAGATGATAGATAGATATGGAGACAGATAGATTATAGATAGATATAGAGATAGATAAAAAATAGATAGATGATGGATAGATAGATATAGAGATAGATATAGAGATAGATAAGATGATAGACAGATAGATATAGAGATAGATAGATGATAGGTGTAGAGATAGATAGATGAT
>CM053583.1:285066758-285097556 GCA_028627135.1 Pseudochirops cupreus | reverse complement strand
AGATATAGAGATAGATAGATGATAGGTGTAGAGATAGATAGATGATAGATAGATATGGAGACAGATAGATTATAGATAGATATAGAGATAGATAAATAGATATGCTGAGGAGGGAGGGTTAGAGAGGAGATAAATGCCTAATAGATTGTCTAGTAAGCACAAAGTAATTTTTGTTGTTCTGTTGTGTGTGTGTATACACAACAGAAGACAAATATGTCTAAATATATACACATATCTAGATACACATATACACACAACAGAATATAGTCAGTAATATATACATACAAAACATATACATATACATACATATTCAATTGAATGGGAGGAGAGGAAGTGGAAGCCATAGTACAGAATGCTTTTTCTAGGAGCTTGTCTGTGAAAGGAAGGAGAGAGATATATAGGATGATAGCTTGAAGGGATGGTATGGTTAAGTGAAGGGTTGTTTTTTAACGAAGTCTCCATTTATTCCCATGCTCTCCAGTGTTTTCAATAGAAATGGGTGTCGTATTTTGTCAAAAGCTTTATCTGCATCTATCGAGATAATCATATGGTTCCTGTTAGTTTTGTTGTTGATAGGATCAGTTATTCTGATAGTTTTCCTAATATTGAACCAGCCCTGCATTCGTGGTATAAATTCTACTTGATCAAAGTGTATCAACCCCTTGCAATCTGGGTCATGGTATCATTCATTACTCTACTGAAATAGTTCAAGTTTTCCAGTGATTGCTGAATTGTTAAATTCCACGGCCTTTTCTTAGGCCTCAAATCCCTTGACCGCTCTGCAGCATCTGACACGGTTGACCACCATCTTTTCTTGGACACATTCTCTTCCTTGGGTTATCATGATACTGCTCTTTTCTGCTCTCATCCAATTTGTCTGACCACTCTTCAACTCCCTTTGGTGGAGTATTACCTATGGTCCTGTCCCCTAAAGTTGGGTGTCCCCCAGGCTTTGTGTTGGGTTCTTTTCTTTGTCTACATCAGAGATTCTTTTTTTTTAATCTTTTTTTTTTCTTTTTTGGAGGGGGGAGGCAAAGCAATTAGGGTTAAGTGACTTGCCCAAGGTCACATGGCTAGTGTTAATTGTCTGAGGTCACATTTGAACTCAGGTCCTCCTGACTTCAAGGCGGGTGCTCTATTCACTGCACCACCTAGCCACCCCTACATCAGAGATTCTTAATCATTTTTTGTGTGTCATAACCCTTTGGGAAGTCTAGTGAAGTATTATTTTTAAATGTATAAACTATAATACAATATAAATAAATAACAAAGGATAGATAGATGTATAGAATAATTTTACAGATTTATCTTTTATGTCTAACAGTAGCTATCTCTGGGGGCAGAAGGAAGGAAAAAAAGGGAAAAAAGAAATTTACATGATAACTTGTATATTAAAAAGGAATAGCATGTAGTACATAGTAGATTTGCAGTTTCATGTGTAATTATCTTTTTTGTTATACTATGTTATGGAAATGCTTGCTTCATTCTGTAACTTTAAAAAATAAATTAAAACTAAAAAGATAAAATACATAAGATCACAATGGAAACCAATTGTACTGAATAGTCATTAAAATATTTTTTAAAACAAGTTGAAGGATCTCTGGTGAAGAACACTCTTCTCAACCACAGTGAGTCTGATTGTCATTTTTATGCATATGATTCATAGATCAACATATTTGACCCTGCTCTCTCTTCTGAGCCCCAGGCCTCTGTCACCAATTACCTTAGGAAAATTTCAAATGGGATGTTCAACAAGCATCTCAAATTCAACATGTCCAACACGTAACTCATCTTTCATTTAAATCTTTTCTCATAAGCCCAATTTTCTTTCTTTATGTTGAGGTACTACCACACACAAAGGCACCCGGGTCTGAAAACTTTCCATTCCCTCACCCTCACATCCCCTAAGTTGCCAAATCTTGTCGATTCTGTTTTCAGTTTCTATCTCACATCCATCCCCTTATCTTTACACATATAATCGCTACCATAATTCAGACCCCTATCTCCTCTTGACTGGCCTAGTGTAATATTATCCTAATCATACTCCCAACCTCTTTCCCTCCCCAATCTGCCACCTACACAGATGTCAAAGGAATATTCCTAAAGCAAGGGCCTGAGCATATCACTTTCTCATTTAATTATCCTCAGTGCTTCCCTATTACCTCTCAAATAAAATGCAAACTCCTCAGCTTGCCATTTAAAAACCTTCATAGTCTGATTCTAGCCTACTTTCCAGGTTTACTACACATTTTTGTCCTTATCCCTGGTACCAAGCAGTGTTTGGAACATAGTAAGTACTTTATCATTTATGAATTCATTCCCATCTTATGCATTTCAAGCAAAAAGGGGTACTTTCTATCTTCCCCCTCTATACCTTTGCACAGGCTGTCTCCTGTGCCTGAAACGTATCCCCACATTACATTCTGACATCCTTGACTTCTTTCAAGGCTCAGCTCATATACCACCTTCTATAAGTGCTAAACACTTTCCAAGAACATACACCTTTCCCATACTTTAGTCCAGAGGGCTCCTTTAGAATTCAGGTGAAGCCTATGGACTCCTTTTGGAATGAAGTTTTTAAATAACTGAAGGAAATGCTTTATTTTGGTTAGAGTTTAGTGAAAAAGATATAAATTTTTTTGATATTTAAGTTCATGGATTCCCTAAAATCCATCCATGATACCTCCTGCCCTCAGTGTTACTACTCTCTTCAAATGGCATATATGTTTATATGCATGTATGCATATGCACACGTGTGTGTAAACACACATATATGTATGTGTGTGTATATATATATATATATATATATATATATATATATATATACACACACACACACACAAACTTATATGTTTACAAGCTGTATCCCCCCACTGAAATGTTGTCTCCATGAGGACAAGAACTTTTAAATTTTGTCTTTGTACTAAGTGCTTTGCTTAATACATTCTTTTAGGGGTTGGATGTTTCAAGTTAATACTAAGTGCCCAAGAACTAAACGTTTCCAGTGAAGCAGAGAGACAGGGCAATGGATAGAGCTTTAGACCTAGAGTCAGGAAGACCTAGGTTCAAATCTAGCCTCAGACCTTATTAGTCGTATGACCCTGGGCAAATCACCTGACCTCTGCCTGCTTCAGTTTCTTCCACCATATAAGGGGTATAACAAGAGCACCTACCTCCTGTCTCTTAGGGTTGTTCTGAGGATTAAATGAGACAATATTTATAAAGTGCTTAGCACAGTGCCTAGCACACAGTAAGAACTTAATAAATGTTTGTTTCCTTCCTTCTAGAACAAAGTTTGGAAGCAGCATTTTGTAGTGGTTTTTCTAGAATCTCTAAGTTGCTAAGACTCAAGTAGTAATTTTCAGAAGTTGATGATAAATGGCAATCAGATGTTACACCTGAGCTAGCACTGAATGCCTTTCCTCTCCAATGAGCTTTTAAAGAAAAATCTCCTTTTCCAACCTAAGGAGAAGCTGTGTCTCAGGGATGAGCAGTGAAGTGTCGAGGTTTCATTTTGCCCTTATGCTCACTGCACTAAGTTATATATATTGAATCTGGATGTAGTCTGATAGCTTGAAGGAGATAGGAAATGAGAGCTGTCACTGGAGTAAAATGGTGTTTTACAGGTGTGAAGGAAATGTCAAAGACTCAACAGGAAAGAATGCTATAAAGAGTTTATCTTTACATGGGGTTACCCATCCATTAGCTCATCTGATCCCTATATCAATCCTGTGAGGTATGTAGGTTAGGTATGATTATCCTCATTTTAAAGATGACTAAACTGAAGCTCACAGAGGTCAAATTACTAGACCAAGGTCACACAGGTAATAAAGGGGAAAGCCAGGATTTAATTCAAAGTCTTCTGCCAAGTCTAATGCTCTTTTCCACTATATAATACTGCTTCTCAACCATCTGTGCCAAATTCTCAAATTACAATTGTTTACCAGTCTACTGTAAGGGTTATTCATTTAAGTAAGATATTCTGCCTTTAATGGAGTTACTAAAGGGTCAATAGTTTTGATTAAATTAAAATTTGTCCAGTTAAGATGCTCTATTTACCCCCAGAAACTGTCACCTGCCTTTTGAAGAACCCGCCTCTACTATTGGTTATGAAAGGTAATACAAAAGGATTCATTTGTAGAATCTCTGGGAAGAGCTGATGGCATATGGCAGCTTGGAAACAACTCCTCAGGAACCTGCTTGTAACAAATTCTGCCTATTGAGCAGAGGAGAATGTTGATGTCATTTACCTTTCACAAGGATCAAAAACAGGAGGAGCTCTACATCGTTGAAGGGTTTGGTCCTTATTGGCAGGCTACAGTACCATGCATTCTTTGGGGAGGGAAGCAGTGGAATGTGGATGACCTAAGTCAGGTGTTTTTAACCTGGAGATCATGAACTTGGATGGGAAAAATATGTTGATAACTCTATTTCAATAAAATTGGTTTCCTTTGTAATTCTATGTGTTTTATTACATGCATTTAAAAATATTATTTTAAGAAGTCCATAGGTTTCATTAGACTGCCAAAGGAGTCAATGAAAGAAAACAAGTTAAGAACTCCTAATCTAGATGGTTAATAGAAAATGTCATTTCTTTTCATTTCAGGCTCATAGGTCATTACCTCTTAACTCCTATGACCTCCTCTCTATCCATGCTATCTTCCATGGCTTAACAAAATGACAAAATCATGTAGAGACCCTCAAGCCAAGAGGAAGCAGGCAGGTTAATAATAGTGCTTTCAAAGTCTTTACTAGAATCTGAGTCATCACTCAATTGGGTATTGTGGCAGATGGCCCAAGATCTCACTCAACCTCAAAAGTACTTGAATAATGAGAATGTCCTTCTCTCATCAACTAGCAAATCTGTATTTTTCTGGCTGAAAGGAATATTTTCTACTGCCCATCTTTCCATATTTACTCTTTAGTGGAAACAGCAACAGGAACAATCCCCTGATGGTTCTGATCTAGTTTTACTCAGAAAATGGAGGACTTCTAGGAAAGGCTTCAGTGGGGAAAAAAAACAAAAAATGGGAAAAGACTAGGTGTATAGCTGACCTGTCTGTTCAATACTACAGGAGTATTTGCCTAGTTGGGAGATATGACCTTAAATCTCTTTTTTCCAGTGTGAATACGTGGGGTATATGTGTGTGTGTGCTCAAGAAAGAGACAGACAGACAGAGACAGAAAGAGAAACAGAGACAGACACAAAGACAAAGAGATGGGGGAAAAAAGTTGTTTTTCCTTTAAAATTTTGTGCCTTAGGGTTTACACAGTTTAAATACCTACAAGAATGATAAGTTCGCAATTGGTAAGTTAACTCTAAAAAAGATCTGTGTTATTTTTGGTTGTTTTTCCTTCCCTATAATCATCACGTATCTTGAATTTATCATGTTGTTTGTGGGGCTGCACTCAATATAACTGAAGGTGGTGAAGGGAAAAACTATGCTCCCTCTTTTTTCCTCTCCTGAAAGTTTGCCTTCTTTTAAGAAATCAAGGAAATAACATCCTTGTCACATGGAGACACATTTTTGTTACTTTGCATGACTGAAAAATAACTTTGATAGCTCTGCAAAGATGTCCCTGAAAAATGTGTTTACTTGTGTTTATACTCAAACACCGTTTGCTGAAAATTATGTGGGACCATTTGGCTTTAAATTTTTCGTTAGACTATGTCAGCACTTTTATTTGGATGGGAAAGTGTTTCTTGTTGACGTTGAGAGTGATGACTAGCAAAGCAGAAAAGATAAAATAAGAATCTTTTCACCAAATTGCATTGTTGAGACAATATCTTTAAAAACAGCAATGACTTTAAGTAATGTAGACGGTTTTTTAAGTACTCCCCCCTCCCACCCTGCCTAATGATGGCAAGCAGAACCAAAGCCTCACAATCCCCACAGAGGAATCCACCAACCACTGCCAACTTGGGGGAGATGGGTACAATGTGTGTTCAGTTATAGATGAAGACAAATGGAACAAGTCTTACAGTTCTAAGGGAGTGAAGAGTAGAAATCAGAGAAAAGTCCTATATCTTTTCTGATGATCCCCACCCAAAAACTTAGGCCAGACTCTTACTATTGTTAAATTATTTGGCCCAATGCCTGGACATGACCTCACGATCCTAGCAAGTACTCAAAAAGCTGACATGACAGGCAGGATGTTCTTAGTCTTGGCGGGGAAGAAGGGACTTGGACTGTCGGACTTCTTCCAGCTGTCATCTGACTAAGGCCAACAACAGCAGCTGCTTAAAGAAGCAAACAAACCTATCTTAAACCTCCAAAGGGCAACCTAGCTGGATTTCCATAACCCTCACTGGTTAAAAAAAAAAAAAGACAGAAGCCTGAGCCAGTCCTTTTGCTTCCTACCCTAACGTTGTTCTCAAAAGAAGGAAACTTGCTGGGAGTCATGACCTCAAAGTCTCAGGTTCCAGTAGGTCTCTCTCTTCATGGAGTTCAATGGGGAATGCTAATGCTAAGGGCAGCCCCAGACTCCAACTTTTCCCCTTCATCTTCCCTTGCAAAGTTGGCCTACCCTATAGAAACAATACGCAATATTAATTATGTTAGGTATCCTAAAATCTGATTACAGAATGCAGACTTAGAAAAAAACATACCCAAGATAAGTGGTCTCTAACTCCCCCCTCGGCAAGTTCTTTCTCAGTAAAGGTCCAACTAATGACTCTCTTAACAGCCTTTCCTCTCAAATCCCTCACCCTCCAAAAGATGACTGATGTTTAGGGCCTCTTACCGTTCATCTGAGCTACTTGAGTAAATCCTAAAACAGCAGGAATTATTAGCCAGCCTTCCCATCTCTTTTTCGTAACTCATAATTTCCTGGAGGAAATTAAATCTTCAGGGGGAAGACCACCAACCACTTGCAGGCTTTTTATTAACAAATTCACATAATACATAGTATTTTCTATAACTACTGCTCCTTGCCTATCTTCCCACTCAGGAAATAGAAGGGAAAAAGAGACTTGTCCCATGGTTTTGTTGCTTACACTTTACCCCTACATGGGAACCTGGAATTCCCAATGTCCCATGGGTGTTGGATTCAAAGTTGAGCCCAGAAGGACCCTCCTGGAAGTCTGAGGAGATCTACTTGGTGCCAAATTGACCCCATCTTTGTCAGTTCAAGCTGATGATCTCTCTCTGTCTCTTTCTCCCTCCCTCCCTATTCCTCTTTAACCCTCCAATTCTCTGCAGCAGCTGATCAGTACCAAGTGAGCACTTAATGAACAACAGCTGTCACATAAACAAGGTTTCAGCTTCACGGTTACCCTCTGGAAATGCTCCATAGCCCAGATTCCCGAAGAACCAAAAAGGGAGAACTGACCATTCCCATTCCTATCCTCACAGAATCCAGATTATAAACTGAACAGTTCCAGAGCAGAACAGGCAAAAGGAGGGGGAAAGCAAAGACCTTTGAGGGAATACGTTGGAAAAATGCCTGTATGGAGAATCAAAGAATCCTCTGCAATTAGGTATAGATCAGGCAGGTCCCCAGCCTTCATTGCTTCCCTGCCCAGCCCACATGAATTCAAACCCACTCAATTCTATGAGTCAGGGAGGACACTTACAAGTCTTGAGGACCAGGGAGGGCATCGTCCAGGGTCCGCTTGAAGGAGGGAAGACATCATCAGTGGCAACTCCTGTGTCACACACAGTATCAGCCTGGGACAGGCATTCTGGCCCAGGAAGTACAAGCTGCGATAGGCCTGAAGGTTTCCTCTGCAGGGCCTGAGGGAAGAAGGAAGGCTCTGACTGGGGGACCCCAGCCCCAGGATCCCCCTATTCCAGGTAGCCATCGAAGACATCCAACTCACTGTCAGTGTCATAGAACCCAGAACCTGGATCTGAGAGTACCCCCAGATCCACCAGTGCCTGATCCATGTCCTCAGGCAGGAAGACCAAACCCACATTAAGGACGATGTACTCCATCAGGAAGGCATAATACAGGATCAGGACGTTCACAAAGAACAACCCCACGTAGAACATATAGGGTAGCAGGGGCACGTGGGAGGTAAGCGGGCCCAGTGCATCCAGATGGGCAGCAATCCCTGGAGTGGGCATGCAGAGAAAAGCAAGCTGGGGGCTGAGATGGGGCAATCCAGGGGTGTGTGTGGGTGGGAGTGTGTGTGTGTGTGTGTGTGTGTGTGTGTGTGTGTGTGTGTGTGTGTGTTTGTTAAAGGGAAGGAAAGTGGGGTTGGAGAAAACTTGGCTACTGTGCTAAGAGGTAGGGAGGGATTTGGGATCTGAGGGCATAAGTCCAGATGTGTGAGGACTCTGCAGTAACTTGAAGAAGGAAGCAGGGTTTCCAGTTATGCTGATGGGTTCCAGAGATGGGAAACCCAGGCAAGGCAAGGCCTGTGCTGTTACAGGGAAGGTATCCAGATGTGGCAGTCTCAAGACAGAAGTCCAGATGCTTCCCCTCTGCAGCGGCAGTGGGAGAGAGGGTGGGAATATATGTAAGGCAACTGCAGCAGTACCCCTGGGCCAGCCCCCCCGGGGCTGTCCAGCTGGACAGTCCTGGGGTCGGAGAGGCAGCACTCCGCTCCCGGCCGGCCAGCAGTGCGAAGCCCGGCTGAGCGCTCCCTCCCCACTTCCCAAGGGTCCCAGGGCAGACTGCGGCCAGATCCCCGCTGGCTGGGGACGCAGGGCCCGGCTGTGGGGCTCAGAGTCCAGGAGGAGGTCGAGGCTCCGGGGACATCGCCGCTTCCGCTCGTTCAAGTATCACCGCCGCCGCCGCAGCTACCCTGTGTGTCCAACTCCCAGCACGCCCAGCCTGTGGTCTCCTCTAGGTCCAGTTGGGCTCGGTTTCCCCTCAGCTCCCAGGGCCCAGCACTCCCATGTCCGCGTCTCCCCTCCCCGCCTCCGCGGGGGCCCCAGCTCGGCCTCTAGCGCAGCCTCCGCCCCGCCCCAGCGCGCACTAGCCCGGGCCGCCCAGGGGCGGGGGGAGAGGCGGGAGCTTCTCAGTCTCCCCAGTCCCCCCGCCCCACGGCCGCCCCGGGCCTCTCTCTAACCCCAGCTGCCTAGTCCACCTGGGCTGGCTTATCCAGTTTGGTCCTCAATTTGTCTGACAGACTAAATCGCTGTCCTCAGGATTCCACCTGTGTTTGAGAGACTGTAAATTGGGAAAAGTAAAATAGATAAATAAAAATATACGGACTAAAAGTCACTCACGCTACTTTCATGTCACTCCACATCTGGCACCGCCATTAACCCTTACAGAAGAAGTCTCCTGACTCTCCGCAATGCCTTTCTCTTTTGAAAGTCCTCTTCTTCCCAGAACGAGTGCGCCTTCTCCCAGGAAGCTTTCCCCTGAACCTTCAGTTTTCAGTTGAGGAGAATAAGCACCCTCCTCAGATTTTCCTGGGGCACTTTTTCCTCTCCTTTATCTCTAGCACACTCTATTTTAGGATCCTAGGAAACATCGATCTAGTGGTGAAAGGTCCCTCAGAATAGTCTAATCTCGTTATCTTTGTGGTGTTGTTCAGTCGTTTTTTCAGTCCTGTCTGACTCTTCCAGACCCTCTTTGGGGTTTTCTTAGCAAAGATGCTGTAGTAGTTTGCCATGTCCTTTTCCAACTCATTTCACACATGAGGAAACTGAGGCAGAGTTAAGTGACTTGCCCAAGGTCACACGTCTTGTAAGTGTCTGAGGCCAGATTTGAACTCAGTAAGATGGGTTTTCCTGACTCCAGGTCAGACATGCTATCCACCGTACTGCCTAGCTGCCCTTCCTTCATCTTTACAGATGAGGAAAAAGGGATGGTCAGTGATCTGTCCAAGGTCATACCGGTAATAAACATCAGAGGCTGGATTTGAACTCAGGTACTCTGACTCCAGATCCCCTTGTATCATATTTATTTGTGTGCAGGTATTCTAAACCTGTACCTTCCCCTTAGACTGTAAATCACTTTAGAGCAGGGACTATATCTTTTTGTGTTGTTTTCATTGTTGCACAGTGCCTCCTACATTGCAGGAACATAAACAAGGTTGAACTGATCTAAATCCTATCTGTCACTTAAAACTTTTGTCACCTTGGGCAATTTGCCTGATATCTCTCAGTTTCCATCATCTAGCTGGGCTAGATGATCCCTAAGGTTCCTTCCAGCTCTAAATCTATAATCCTATAAATGAGGAAATAAGAAATCACAACTAAAACTGTAGCAACGGGAATCAGGGCAACTCCAGAGGGCAACCAGGCAGTTGTGGAAGGAGCCACCATTAGTTTTCTGCGCTTTTCCCTTGAGGAAGTGTTGGGAAGGTAAAGCCAAGAAACTATGAGTTGAACTCCCCAGAAGCTCTAACAGCTTGGTATTATGGAGCTTATATTGTCAGATGGTTTGTGCAACTTGGGGTGAAGGGGCTCCACCTTTGAGTCTAAGAGGTATTTCCATTTTCTAGAAGATTCGCCCTGTTCTGCCTTTCCCTTTCTTTTTCTTCCCCCCAGATTCAGGATGGTACTCTGTAGGCAGGATGAGATGTCATTTTTGCTCATTACCTTCTTAGAGTTTGGGACAGTGGATTCTAGTGACATCAGGAAAACAGAATTCTAATCTCTGCCCCTACCTTACTCACTATGTGACTGTGAGCAAGTTACTTAACCCCTCTTGGTCCTTAAGTGAGAAGCACCTGGGGTATAATAAGAAGAGTGTTGACTTTAAGATTGAGGACCTGGGTCTGTCACTTATCAGCTACCTGACTTTGGAAAGTCATTTAACCTGAATCTTATTTTTCATCTCTATAAATAGACAAACCTGCCCTATCTATTCACAGGATTATTGTGTGGAAAATGTTTTGTGAATCACAAAACATGATATATTTTAAAGTGCTTAGCACAATGCCTGGCACATAGTAGGTACTTAATAAAGCTTATTCCATTCATCCATATAAATGCCAGATTTCATTTGCAAAATGTGGAAGACCCGTCCCTGCTTTAGATTTATTTCTTGGAGGAGAAATTTGGGTATTTTTTCCAGATTACTATTAGTTCTTCAGATGCAGTGGTGTTCTATCTCTCACGGCCATACAACCCCAATAAAATGTTAATATGGAAAAGATGGGCCCTTGTTTTCATGGGGTATTTGGGATCAGAAAAAGCCCTTGGTAATTTTCTGAAAGCAATTCAGCTTATTCTCCTTCTTTTCAACCCTGACCCAGCTCATTGCCTACCTATACTGTCTGTCCGAGATATATATATTATTGGACATGCTCTAGAACAGCAGTTCTCAACCTGTGGGTCTCGACTCCTTTAGGGGTTGAACGACCCTTTCACAGGGGTTGCCTAAGACCATCGGAAAACACATATTTCCGATGGTCTTAGGAACTGAGACACGGCTCCTCTATCCGTCTCCAGGCGGGTCCACCCACATGCAGATATGCCCACATACGAGTATTACAGGGTCACAGCATTAGGAAGGTTGAGACCCACTGCTCTAGAAGATATCTACTCCCATGCATGTTGAAATCTGGGTAATAGATATTTTTTCTATTTGGTCTTTCTTGGGGGAAAAGGGAAGGAAATAAGAATTTGTTAAGCACCTAACATGTGTCATCATCATAGTTATTGTTTGTCCTACGTTCTGAAAGAGGACTAATGCCATCATTAGGGTGATGTTTTGATTTCCTCATGATTTGGATTTAAGTGAGGTAGAGCTTCAGAAAGTCCTCATCTTTCCTCCAGAGTTAGCAAAGTCAAGACAAAAGTCAAGAGAGAGGAGAAAGATCATTTTCCAGTTGATGGGCATTTCCTTAATTTCCAATTCTTTGCTACTACAAAAAGAACTGCTATATTTTTTCCCTTTTTTAATGATTTCTTGGAGATATAGATCTAGGAGAGATATTGCTGGATCAAAGGGTATATGCACAGTTTTATAGCCCTTTTGGCATAGTTCCAAATTGCTCTCCAGAATGGTTGGGTCAGTTCACAAGTCCATCAACATTAGTGTTCCAACTTTCCTACATCTTCTCCAACATTTATCATTTTCTTTTTCTGTCATATTTGCCAGTCTGATAGGTATGAGGTGGTATCTCAGAGCTGTTTTAATTTGCATTTCTCTAATCAATAGTGATTTAGAACATTTTTATATGATTATAGGTAGCTTTGACTTCTTTGTCTGAAAACTGCCTGTCCTTTGACCATTTATTAACTGGAGAATGACTTGTACTCTCATAAATTTGATTCAGTTCTCTATATATTTTGGAAATGAGGCCTTTATCAGAAACACTGGCTATAAAAATTGTTTCTCAGGTTTCTGCTTTCTTCTTGATGTTGGTTGCATTGGTTTTGTTTGTGCAAAACCTTTTTAATTTAATGTAATCAAAATTATCCATTTTGCATTTCATGATGTTCTCTATCTCTTATTTGGTCCCCAATTCTTCTCTTCTCCATAGATCTGACAGGTAAACTATTCCTTGCTCTCCTAATTTGCTTATGGTACCACCCTTTATTTCTAAATCATGTATTCATTTCCACGTTATCTTAGAATACAATGTGAGATGTTTTGTCAAATGGTAGAACTCAGAGCTTTCTGACTCCACGTCCAACACTTTGTCTACTCTACCACCATGTGCATCCTAGGACAGGCAGGTTAAATTCATGGTAAGTATGAGCAGCTATAAAATATAACCTAGGGTCCAACTCCTTTTTCCTTCCTTTTACAGATAAAAAAATTAGAGCCCAGGCAATTTAAGTGATTTGCCCAAAGTCACACAGGTAGTAAGCATTATATGTAGGATCTGAACTGAGGTCCACTGACTCCATAGTCCTTTCATGTTCTATCATACCACATTGCCAATCAGCAAAGGCTGGACCACTTGTTAGTGCTTGTTCAAGTGAGACTTAAAGCCTCCGAAGTCACCCCTGCCTTTGAAATCCTGTGATTTAAGTGATTTGTCCAAAGTCAGGCACATGGGGAGAGCCAGAGCCGGAATACAGATCTGACTTCTACGGGCAACAGCCACTGTACCTGTCAATAACAACAGCTCATAATGATTTGATGCTCTGAGGTTTACTAGAAGTGGTGGTAGCAAGGCAGCTAGGTAGGATAGTGGATAGATGACTGGACTTGAATAGAATTCATAATCCTACCACAGGTATTTACTGTGAAACCCTGGGTAAATCATTTAATGACTTGAACCTCACTTTTTTGTTAAATGATGATAATAATAGTGCCCATCTCAGAGTCGTTGTGAGGATCAAACAACATTTCGTGTGCTTTGAAAGCCTTAGAGTGCTGTAAAAATGCCAGCTATTACTCACCAAGCGTTTTCCCACAAACATCCTAATCTCCTATGAGGAAACAGAAGTCTAGAGAGGTTAAGTGATTTGTCCAAGGTCATAGAACTAGTGAATACAAATCTGATATCCAAAACCGTGTCTTCTGACCCTAGAAACCACTAGACTCTCCAGGATACGAAGCTGCTTTCCTATGTAAAGGAATATTAGATTTAGAGTTGGAAGGAATCTTAGAGGTCATCCCATCAAGGTCCCTCATTTGACAGATGAGGAAACTGAGCCCCACAGGAGTAAGTGAACCTAGGTTTCCAGCCTTTAGCACAGTGCTTAGAACATAGCAGACACTTAATAAATGCTTGTTGAGTGACTTGAGAATGACCCCGAAGCTATAATTCTTTCTACTGTTTTAACTATTTTGACTTTTATTATTAATTATATTGTTTCATTAAAAAAAATCCTGGGAGAGAATAAGTGATATGGGATAGCTATGGGAATTCTCTGGGCTCCCGGTTTGAAGGATGTAATTTCGAAGGATATTATCATTTATTACCAACAACATCATTATCCATCACTCCCAGAGGGGAATACTTCCTCTCCCTCCTTCTCAAGAAGCTGTGGATTTCTCTTTAGGCCGGCCCCCTTAGGAGAGGGAGGTTGAAAGACATAGGGGGTGGGGGCGGGGAGCGAACGGAAACGTGCGCTATGCACGATGGGATTTGTAGTCCAGACACGCTCGACCTGTGGCCCTCATCGAGTCCCGGCCGCAGGGGCCCCTGGCGAGAACTCCACTTCCCGGCATTCTCGGCGGCGGCCGTAAAGCGCGAGGGCCGACTGGCCGGGTTCCGGGACTGAATGTCAGTACCGGGCTGTAAGGCTTAGGGGGAAGGTGGTTGGTGGTTCGACTGCGGCCACCGCCGCGGCCGTTGCCGCTTCTGCTGCCGTGGGTTTTCGGCGGCTCCCGGGATGAAGTCGTGAGGAGAAAGCACAGGGAGGGGGCCGCGGAGATGTTTGGCCGCTCGCGGAGCTGGGTGGGTGGGGGCCATGGGAAGTCCTCCCGAAGCATCCACTCCTTGGACCATCTGAAGTGAGTTGGGGGAGGGGAGGGAAAGCAGAAACCTCCAGGTGCGGGGGGTGGGTGGTGGAGGGAGAGGAGAGCGAGACCCCAGGTCTGGGGACCAGACCGGCAGTTGGCTGAGGCCAGTGATCAGAACCTAGATTCCGAGGCCAGGGATAGGAATGAGGGGGGAGGGTGGAAAATGCCCCCATGATGTAGGGAGGAAGGTGGGTACAAGAAGCTGAGGGCCCGGGGTCTACTGGTGTCTTGACCAACACACTGAAGCCTGAGATAGGGATGGGGTGGGGGGACTAGGAAAGAGAAAAAGTCTCTTGGGATGGGGGCGAACACTTGGAAGAAGAATGCAATCCTCCCTGGGCGGGGGGGGGGGGGGGGAGAAGAAGAGTATTGAAAAGGGGTACGAGGGTGGGGGTGGTATCGATCTCTGAAAAGAAGACTGATCCTGGGTGCTGGCAGGGTGGGAGTGGGAAGAGTTTCGGGAGGGGGCGCAAAATAGGAATCCCGGAAGGAAAGAAGGGCAGTGGGAGTTAGGGAGGAATTTAGACAGGTGAGGAGGAACGTATGTCCTTGTCAGTCACCGCTGGTCGTTTTCTTTTGCCTGTTCAACAATGCCTTACAGAATTTTGACCAACATACAGCAAAGTCCCGTTGGATGTTTTCTTGCTCTTGTTTGCATTTCGTCGTTCTGGTTCAGTTTCGGTGAATGAACTTTTCCCTTTTGCTCAATCTTGACAGTTTTTTATTTATTTATTTATTTTTTATTTTTTTCATTTCTTTGCATCTCCCAGCTCTTAGAATTTACTGGCACATAGCAAGGGGTTAATAAATGCTTGCTGACTGGACACAGTAGATCTGAGGATCAGGAGGTGGAAGAGACCTTAGGAATTAACTGGTCCAACCTTTATAGATGTGGAAATTTAAGCCCAGGGAAGGGAATGACTTGCCCAGCATCACTGCAGTAGCTGAGCTAGGATTTAAATCCAGACATTCTGATTTCAGTTGCAGAACTCTTTCTACTATGCTGAGAAGTCAGGATTGGTTAGGTGAGAAGTTGGGAACTTTTTGATTGTGCCTGGACCAAGAGATACCCTGAAGATTCTTAGATTTGTCTAGAAGTGTCCTAGAAAATGTTTATATTAACTGTTTAGCCTTTGTTATCAGATGCTTTTTGATCATTTTATACATCATTATTAGATCTACTTAGTATTACAGATAAAAGGAACTGTCAAATTGTTTTCAGTCTTGGACTACCTGTTTACAAGCTGACCACTGAGAAATGATTCTTGCTGTACAAATGAGCACATAGACTACAACTTCAGTGTTGTTTTTTTTTAAGTTTGTGTTGACTGAAGGAAGTATTGGGGCAGCTGTTTGTGATTATGGCAAGATTACTTTTCTGTATGTATCTCTTCTTCCCACCCTGCAAATCCTGATGAGAGATGAAAAGATCATCCTATTAGTCAAGATTTTAGTTTTCTAAACTGTTTTAATTCGTAAACTGCTTCTTAATTCCCTTTGTACATAAGACTGTAGAGATTGCATTGAAGCACATAAAATCAGCTGAATGGAATTAAGGTGACCATACCTTATCTAAGCAGTGTAGTTGGAAGAGGTAGTAATACGTAAAGAAGATCTATAATCATTTACCAAAATACCATGAGCAATTAGTACTTCCAATAATGGCAAGCCTGATTCTTGCTGATACAGTGCTTGTTGCTGATATTGATAAAACAGTTTGAATACCACTGAAACAAAATATTCTATACATATTTGGTTTTTAATAGCAACTTCAAACTGGTTTAACTTTTTGCTTGTCTTCCCAATTCTAGCAAAATTTGGTGTATTTAAAAGTTGGTTATGATGGCTAGTCTATTCTTAGGACATCATTATATAGTACAAAGGAAAGTAAATGGTATTTTCTCCTTCCTGGACTTCTCTAAGCCATGCTGCTTATACTCTTGGCCCCTTTCTCCTCCCATCTGACTTGTAAATTCTGACCCAAGGCTTTGACTGGTGAGCTTTTACCTTATCTTTCATATCTTATATCCACAGTAGTACTTCCTGGCCATTTCCTAGGGATGTTGTATAGCATTATCTTCCCCAACTCTACACCCATCCCCATCCCTCCTTCCTAGTTCTAACTTCTCATATGTGTTGTCTTCTCCTGTTAGTATGTAATCTCCCTGAGGGCAGGGACTGTCTTGCTTGCTTATTTTTGTATCACTAGTACTTAACACAGTTTCTAGCACAGGAACTCATTGGAAGTCAGGAGATTTGGATTCTAGAAACTGCCCAGCTATTGCCTTGCTGTGTCACCTTAGATGTTATTTAGTCTTTCTGGTCTCACTTCCATCACCTGTAAAGTGAAGGGACTGGTGTTTTGAAAAGTAATTGGAATTATTCTAAGAAAGTGACTAAAATTTCCTTCCCTTTGATCCCAATATCTCACTCTTGGGTATAAAAACCAAGGAAGTCAAAGCCAGCAAGAAAGGTCAAATAGACATCAAAAATATTTAGATCCCACTTTTGTAATAGAAAAGAATGAGAAACAAAGTAGATGCCTGTCATTTTGTAATGGCAACTCAAGTTGTGGGTATATAAATATAATGGAATATTACTGTACTATAAGAAATGGGAGTTTGCCTCTTTGGGAAGCATTTCCATGTAAACTGTAAGCTGTAACATACAATACATGATGTATCCTTTTTTCTATTTGCTCATGCTTAATTTGAAACCTCCACAGTTACTAGTAAATGTAATGTTTAACGATATTATCAGCTTATTGTTTAAATCTAAGGCCATTTATTTGTTGGCGGCATTTTTCAATATACTTTTTAAATTAAAAAAAAAGAAATGATGAATGTGATGACTATAGGGAGACATGGTAAACTTATATGAACCAATGGGAAGTGAAATAAACAGGATTAGGAAAACAATATACACAATTACTATGACAGTGTAAATGAAAAATAACAATGAAAGATTGAGTGCTTTATAATTAAAATTACCAAGTTTGACTCCTAAGGAGAGATATGAGAATGTACCTTATTCTTTTCTTTGCATCTATAAATATGGAACACTGTATAGAAGATTGATGTGTTGATTAGTTTTGTTGAACTACTTTTCCTCTCCTCTTTTTAAAAATTTGTTATAGGGAGCAACTCTTGTGATTTAGGGAGGAGAAAGGGATATCTATTGGGAAATAAAGTGACATCAAAAAGGTCTCAATACATTTTTTTTTGATAAGAGAGGAAGATTGGACTAGACAGGTGACCTTAAAGATCCCTTCTAGTTCTAAAATTATTTGAGTCCAATTAATCTTCTTAAAATATAGGTTTTAGGTGTTACTCCTCTGTTGAGGACATAGGATGATTTTCTGTTGCCTACCACATCGAGGGGAAATTTGTGATGTAGTAGAAAGAACACTGGATTTAGCATCAAAAGACCTGAATTTGAATCCTGAGTCATAGATCTAGAGTTGAAAAGAAGCTTAGAAGTCATCTAGCTTGACCCCCTCATTCTACAGGTAAGGAAACTGAAGCCTAGAGAAGCCAAGGGACTGGTTCACATTTATTATTCTCTTTATATTTATTCTGTTTTTACATATATACGTCCTTGTTGTCTCCCCATTAGAATGGAAGCGCCTTGAGAAGGGGATTGTTTCATTCTTATATTTGTATCCCCAGTGCCCAGCACAATTCCTGACACATAATAGACACTTGATAAATGCTTCTTGATTGGAATTGAATGAGGTTGTAAGTAGCAGTTGGAATTTGAACTTAGGTCCTCTGACTCCCAGGTTAGCTTTTTTTCTTCTGTAACAAACTTCCACTTATGACCTGTGTGACTTTGGGTAAATTATTTCCCCTCTATGAGACTGTTTTCTTATCTGTAAAATAGCTGGACTAGGTAATCTCTAAGGTACCTTCCAATTCTAAAATCCTATGATCCTGTGAACCCTCTGCTTAGCTGTTTAGACCCTCTCTAATCTGATTTAATTCTCCCTGTTCATCTGTTCCCTAACTCTTGGCTCAGTTACCTTACTCAGTGCCATTCTTCCTGCATTAGTTGTCCTCTCTGCCTAACCATATGTTCTGCATCCTTCATTGCCTGGGTTATTTTGTAAAAATTTCTCAGTGCTTCCAACCTGTCTTGATCTTTTCCCTTTTCTTACTACGTTTTAAACTTTTTGTCTCTACTTTACAATGAACATTTTATCATACACTGTTTTGCTCAATTTCATGTCTTATCTCCCCAGTTAGATTCTAAACTTGTGAATAGAGACAGCATTATATTCTGTGCTATCCTACCATAGAACAGACATTCCAAAGTACATCATTCTTTAAAATCCTTGTTGGCTGGCATGAGGTTATGTCATTTCAGTATATATCCAGATGTCTTTGCTTGTGACTTTTGCTGCAAACTGTATCCTGCTTTGGCATGAAAATTATAGTTCAACAGACAGCAGATGGATCCAGGTAGTTGTAGGCTTAGTAATGTCCCAGTCCCAGTCTTTCTCACTGACCTAGTTTTATATTTTTTAGGCATTAGTCATAGAGAGAAACAGTGCATGTAAACATTTTACTTAATTTTATATTCTGGTATTGTCCTGTGATTTTAAATTTCTTATGATTTCTCCATTATTTGGAAGGTTATTAAATGAAGATTGCAGAGGGATACTATTTGGAGAATGTTCTCAGGTGTCTGTATAGCAGAAGTAGTACAGCTCTGGTACTCTTTCTCAGGACTCACAAGGAAGTCACTGACTTCTGACAGTGACATGTATTTCTTACTTAAATACTTCATTTCCTTAGTTTGATTTGGAAAGGAATAATAGGAATTAATAGAAATTGATAGGAATCAATGCTAAGCATTTATTAGCCATTTCTATGTCCTGGGGATAATCAGATGCTCAAATAGATCTCTGACCTCTCTAGATTCAAGAGTTGCTTTCACCATTACCATTCGCAGCCTGTTAGCCTTGCTTGTCCTATGATACTCTCCTTCAAGTTCTTCCAAAAGTTTGCCACTGGCTGGTCCACTCACTGCCTCAGAGGCCTATCTTACTATTTCCTGATATGGAGGAAGGAAACTAGTGTATCCTTTCCCACCAGTCATTCCTTACTCTTGCCACCTATCTTTTCTTCCTATCATGTAATTCCTTAATGATAAACTATACTACAATCCTTCAGAGTTCTTTATTGGTTATGTGCTGCAGTCAGTTTTCATCTACCATGTGCATCTCTGTTGCCCATTGTATGATTTTATAATCTTTAGTTCTCAGAGGCAATAATGTTCCTTTTCTTGCTACCATACAGCAACTCTGATAAAATATTAGTATTGAAAAGATAGGTCTTCATTTTCATGAGATGCTTAGAGTCAATAAAATACTTCTGTTGTTTTCTGGAAAGCAATCCAGCCCACTTTCCTTTTCAATTCTAGGCCCAAATCATTGTCCATCTTGTGCTGTCTGTCCCAGATATAGATACTGTAGAATGACCTTTATAGGATGTCCATCCAAATGCATATTGAAAACTGGACATTCTTCAAATACTTGGTATTTCCCTGGCCCTGGGAGCCTTCCCTCCCATTGCTTTAAGAGGGTGGAGGGTGTTCATCAGAGAACTCCCCCCAAATCTTTCATTTAAGGAGGGTGCCCAGTGTAGCTACTTTATCATCTCCTACCCAGCTAATCTCCTGGATTTTTTCTTTTCTTTCCAACAATTCATCTTCCTGCAAGATTTCATTAATTCACATTCTTGCCTTCTCAGCACTCCTTGGTCCTGGGACCCCTCACTCCCTCTGATTGGAGAGGGGGAAAATTGGACATCAGAGAACTCCTTTCAGATCATAATTTCTCATCCAGTTGCAGGTCTTCATTCCACCATGGTCAGTACCCTTCCCTCTCCACCTTTTTAGGGTCTTTTTAAGTATTGTCTTCCCTTTAGATCGGATAATAGAGGTTCTTGAGGGCAGGGAATGTCTTGCCTTTCTCTGTATCCCTAGTGATTAGTACAATGCCTGACACATAGTAGGTGCTTGTTGGTAATATTGTTTAGTTGTTTCAGTCGTGTAGCCCCATTTGGGGTTTTCTTGGCAAAGACACTATCATGTTTGCTTTGTCATTTCCTTCTCCAGTTCATTTTACAGATGAGGAAACTGAGGCAAACAGGGTTGCCGGAATTGCCCAGGGTCACACAGCTAGTATCTGACACCAGATGTTAACTAAGGTCATCCTGACTTTAGACTGGACGCTCTATTCACTGCCCCACCTAGCTGCCCTAGCCATACCTACTATACCTAAGTAGGGACTTCATAAATGTTTATCGACTATTTCCTGTGTAGATGGACAAGTCAAACTCATTTGAATGATTAGGGCTTGATATAGTCAACACAAAGACATCTGCAAATAGAAGTATCTGGAGGGCCTCACCATCCACAGGGAATATTTCCTTGACCTGGTCTCTGTCCTGGATTTCTTTCATCATAATGGTGAATACCTTTGCTAAAGATAAAACTCCCCCTTTTATGCCTCAGATTATGTTTGTTATCAGTGTCATTGAACAGGTCATCTCTGTTAGATCTTCCCAGAAATCTCGAATGGTCTTGATGTATGGGAAATACTTTGCTGGAAAAGAACTGAAAAAGTGAGATTTTTTTGGTCACATAGGCATTACATTTGAATCAAATGCTTTTTTCATCAACAAACAATAAGCACAAGGGGATCTTATATTATCTATATCTTTCACTTAATTCTAACATGGTAAAGACGTGGTCCATGGTTGAATATTGCTTGTGAAAGGCTACTTTTTCTTCTCCTCGCCTTGCTTTGTATGTAGATAACTCATAAAGATTTGGTATAGATATAGGCTGATAGTTATTGATGTTCTCTTGGTCATCTTTTTTTGGGTATTAAGAAGGTCCAAGATTTTTTTTTTCTTATGCCTTTGGCATCTTCTTTTCTTTCAGATCTTTATATTTTAGTCCCTCAGTATTCTCAATTGTGTAGCCTCCAGGACAGATTTCCTCTGGGCTAGTTTGACTGTTTTCTCATCTTTGGTGTTTAGATACTAGGGATACAAAGATGTAAAAAACAAAAAAGATCCACAATCTCTGGCCTCAAGGAGTTTATATTCTACTTGGTGAAGCATCCTGTAAGCATATAAATAGATATAAAATATATGCAAAACCAGACAGTAAACATTTATTAAGCACCTATGTGCCAGGCACCTTGCTAAACTCTGGAGATAAAGAAGAAACAGAAGGACAATCCCCATCTTCAAGGAGCTCACAAGCTAATGGGAGAGACAAAAAGCAAACACGTTTTTACAAATAAGCTACATGCAAGAAAAATAGGCCTTAGCAGTGTGGGGCGGGGGTGATGTGGATTTAGGAAAGACCTCATGTAGAAGGTAGTGCTTGAGCTAAGCTTTATAGAAAAGTAGGGATTCTAAAAGGTGGAGGCAAGACAGGAATGCATTCCAGGTATAGAAGACAGCCTGTATAAAGTCAGGGAGATGGGAAATCAAATGTTCTAGGTAAGAAACAGCAAGTCACCCAGTTTCAACAGACCAAAGGGTACATGAAGGGGAGAAATGTGTCATAATTCTTAAAAAAGTAGGTTGTAGCTAGGTAGCAAAGAACTTTAAAACCTAAACCGAAATTTCTATTTTATGTTAGTGATAGTGTTGAGCCACTGAGGCTTCTTTAGCAAGTGAGTGACGGTCATACCTATACTTTAATAATATCCCTTTGACAGTTGTATGGAGTATAGATTGGAAAGGGAAAAGATATGAATCAGGGAGGCCAGTTAGGATTTTTGCAATAGACTTAGTGAAAGATAATGCGGGCCTGAGCAATGGTGATAGCCATGTAAGTAGAAAGAAAGGGATGGATATAAAAGTCATTATGAAGGTAGAATTGAAAAGACTTGACAACTCATATGGATATGGGGGATAAAGGAGAGTGTGGCTTCAAAGATGAGTGTAAGATTGCCAGGCTGGCTAACTGGAAGGACAGTGGTTCCTTGAAGAAGAAAGAGAAGCTGATAAGAATGATCAGTTTAGCATAAATGTAAAGGGGAGAGAGAAAACAAGGGCTTGTTTTCTAATTATTTTTGAGATGGAGTTGGACTATTTTTAAAGATCCATTAAGTGTGTGTAGTTGCTTTATTTTTTATTCCAACCTTCTAATTTGCAGACAGGATCTAAAATTACATAGCAGCAACAAAATGAACATATTATAATAAATCTTTAAATAGAAAGAAACACATTTTGGATCTGTTTGGATTTCTACAGAAAATGCTGGTCTAAGTTTATTAGGTTTGGAGTTGAAAGGAATATCAGAACTCATCTAATCTAATTCCCCTATTTTACAGATTAGGAAATTGAGGCCTATGGAAGCTAAATGATTTGCCAAAGGTCACATAAGGAAATATTAAAGACAGAATTTAAGATCAGCACTCTGACTCCAGAGACAGTGATCTTTCCACTGTATGCTGCTTGTCCAGTGTTTTAGTGTCTCTGTGTCTAAAATGGGTCTTGTAATCCAATTTCCCTTGGCTACTATAACTTACACAACTCTCTTAAAACAGATTAATTGGCACTTCTCTTGGCACTTCTTAGTTATATGTAAATAATCCCTTGATGTACTGTAGAAGTTGTAGGTTTTTAGTAGGTTTCTGTTTTTTGGTGTCATTGGTTCTAGGCTGTAGAAATCTGATGATGTCAAACAGTTACTATTCATTTAAGTCTGATTTTGAGAACTTATATTTCTATAAAGTTTGTGCTTGGTTAAGATGTAATTAATTACTTGTATTTGAAGTACAGTCAGTGATAGTTGGTTTTTAAAAAAATTTATTTATTTGATTTTGGTTTTCTCAGATTTTGAGTTCTAAATTTTCTCTCCCTCCCCAAAATAGTGTGCGTTCTTTTTTTTTTTCTTCTTGGAGGGGGGAAGGCAGGGCAATTGGGGTTATTTAGTGACTTGCCCAAAGTCACAGGGCTAGTGTGTCAAGTGTCTGAGGCTGGATTTGAACTCAGGTCCTCCTGACTCCAGGGCCAGTACTTTATTTACTGCGCCCCCTAGCTACCTCCCTATATATATGTCTAAGATATATGCACATGTATGAGATTTTTCTTTACAGAAGAAATATGCTGCAAAGATTTTCCCCCTATTTACCGTTCTGACTTTTCCTGCATGTGTTCTAATTGTGCAAAAATTTTTAACATTTTATGCAGAACATTACTTTTATTGATTTTGTTATTTTTAAAATAAGTTTTTATTAATATCTTCTGTTTCTTGCATCATCATAGTTTTCCTCGGTATTCTTCCTTGCCTTTCCTGAGAGCCATTCTGTATATCAAGTAGTATTTTTCTTTTTTGCTTTTTTGGAAGGGGAAAGGTAGGGCAATTGGGGTTAAATGACTTGCCCTAGGTCACATGGGTAGTTTTTGTGTTAAGTGTCTGAGGCTGGATTTGAACTCAGGTCCTCCTGACTCCAGGGCTGGTGCTCTATTCACTGTGCCACCTAGCCACCCCTAACAAGTGGTATTTTTTAGAGAGGAAAAAAAATCATCACACTTAGTCAGTAGATTGAAAAATTCCCAAAACATCGGCAATGTATAACATCTGTGGACCTCCTACCTCCACAGAGGGATGAATTGGGAGTGTCCTCTCATATCTCTTTATTTGAATCCTGTTCTATCTTTATAATTTTGTTATATTTGCTTTTTGATTTTTTGGTATCTAGTTTATTCCATTTACATTTTTGTAGTTACTATGTATATTGTTTTCTTGAGTCTGTTTACTCTGCATCAGGTCATATAGATCTTTCCATTCTTCTCTGTATTTATCACATACATCATTTCTTATGTCACAGTAATATTCGATTACATTGGTGTGCCACAGTTTATTTAGTCATTCCCCAATTGATGGGCATCTACTTTACTTCCAATTCTTAGTTATCAAAGTGTGCTGCTATAAACATTCTGGAGTATATGGGAACTTTCTTCTTATTGATACTTTCTTGGGGTATAGGTCAGTATAGATGTTTTAATCACTTTATTTGCATAATTCCAGATTGCTTTCCAAAATGGTTGTACCATTCAGTTACAGCAACAGCGTATATCAATGTGCCTATCATTCCATAAGACCTCCCCCAACATTGATTATTGCCATTTTTTGTCATTTTTGCCAGTTGTCAGGGTGTGATTTCAGAGGTAAAATTCCAGGCTCATTTTGATTTATGTTTTCTTTCACAGGGGTTGTGAATACTTTGCAATTCTTATTTTGAGAACTGTTTGTTCTAACCTTTGACCGCTTACCTATTGGGGAATGGCCACTACTAGTCTTATACACATTTATTAATTGTTATTATATCTTGGGGCCTTCCTTAACCATATCCCTGATTATTCAGCCCACCTTTGTTCTTTACCCTCCTCTGGTTACCTTTTTTCCTCATTTTCCTCAAAATATCCTCCCTGGGTCCATGATCTCTGAGGTAAGACGGTAGACTTTTCAAGCACCAAATCCCTCAGGGGTAGAGAACCTGTGGCCTGCAAGGCCCCCACCCCTGCCCCAGATTATATCCTGTGCAAGGTCCTTCTCTCTCTTAACTGACCCCCTCTCTTCATCCTTAGGAACATTCATCATTCAGCTTCCTCCCACCAACAAAATAAAGACTCTCTCTTTTCCCCTCCTTGTCAATTCTTCCCTCTTCTCTTCATCCATTCCCTAGTAGGTTCATGTTTTGCTGAGACCACAGAGGTCACCACCTTCCTCCTACTGAATGATAGCCCTTGATTTAATTCTGGAATATCACATATTCCTCTCTATCTTCCTGTTCCTCGCCCTTCCCCCCATATACCTTCCTATTTTGTAATGTGGTCTCAAGAAGGAACACTGATTCACCCAGAGGCACGGTTGTGACCAGGTTCTGCCCATAATACCCCAGGGCCACCTCTTCACTGTTACCTCCTTGTGTACTTTTAGAAAAACATCTCTTACTCATTTCTCTGCTGTCACTTTGTTGTCTTTGTTGTATTTATTCACTCCTCCTGTGTCTGTTGTTTGGGGCAAATAATCTCTTTAGTTCTGGTTTTCTTTCTAAAAATGTTTCAAGCAGCTCTTAATTATTGAATGCCCATATTTTTTTCATGTATGGTTAAACTCGGATTTGCAGGGTAGGTCACCCTGGACTGCATCCTGAGCTTTGCTCAGTGGAACACAGTATTCTGTTCCCTCCTACGTTTTATGGTGGGTGCAGCATAGTCTTACATTATCCAAATTTCTTTTCCTTTGCGTTTGAAGGTCTTTCTCCTGATCACATTGCAGAACTTGTTTCTGAATTCAATTTTAATTGTTAAATTTAGCCACTATGGGACTTTGAGTTTGTTGTGTTGGTTTTGTTTGTTATTTTCTTGATGATCTGTGAATTCTTTCAATTAGTGTTTCATTTTCTATGTTCAGAATTTCTAGGTAGTTCTCTCTATTACTTCCTACTTTATGATGTTAAGGTTTTTTTATCCTGTTAATGTTTTTCTGGGAGACCTGTGATCCCTAGGTTGTCTCTATATATCCTGTCTTCCAGATTAGTATTTTTGCTTGCATAATGAGCAAATTAAAAAAAAAGTTACTGTTTTTTTGTTTCTCTTCCTCTAAATTGTCTTTCATTTCTTTATATTTGCATTCCAATCTGTTGTTCTCGCTTCTGTTTCTTTGGTGAGACTTGTTATTACAGATTCCAGTTTTTCCTATTTTGCTCATTATTTTTGAGTGCAGGTCATAAATTCTGCTGTTATAATCCTCATTTCTCTTTTAAACAACTTAGAAACAGTGTGTTGTGGTTCCATGTTTTCCTTACTTTTCACAGGGTGCTCTGTCTCATCAAGTACTAGATAATTTTCCTTTCATTTTATAGTATTCATAGTTATCTGAATTCGTTTACAAGATCTGGAAGCCATATTTCCTTCTATTTGTTATGGGAGACTTACCTCCTCTCTAAGTTCATGTGATGATGCCAAAGATATATTTGCTACAGTGCAGAAATTATAGGGCGGAGACCCACCTGCCCTACAGGAAAGTCACAGGGGCAATGGGGGAGGGGCTATACAGTGGATGGCTGTTTTGAGGTGGTGGGTAGGGGAAAGATGGGGAGAAAATTTGTAACTCAAAATCTCGTGGAAATGAGTGATGTAAACAAGAAAATAAATAAATTTATCTAAAAAAAAAAAGAAATTATAGGTGTTAAAACCTAAACTTAATCATTGTGCGCAAGTATAGGTTCAGGCCTCAGAGATAACCTGACAAGACTTCTTTTAGGAAAATTTATATCAGTGATGGAAAAATAATTCATTTACATATTGCAGTCTCATACATTCCTCTTTGGCTATAGTAGTTAAAGAAAAGATAGCTACATTAATTCCATACTCCTTTCAGTGTAATAAAAGTTGAACAAATTTAGTTAAACACAGTCATAATCTCATTCTCTAAGGAAACAAATATCTTCAAACAAATGATGTAGGTCATCTAAGTCAGGTTACAGATTAAACTGCATTTAGAGGGTTCACAAACAGGCTAATTGAAGGGGAAGATTTACATGTTACCAAGATAACCAAGAAGACTGGGGCTGCAGGGAAATCCTTCCTTGCTATGTTAGCCTGGGGAGCTAACCATAAATAACTACCTTAGCTCCCTGTTGGCTTCTGTCTGAGAAATGTCAAACAATCTTCTCTTGTTTCATGAGTCAGATTTTGGTCAGGTAAGGTCAGTACTATGACAGACTTTTCTTAGCCAAAATTTGCAGGATGAATGGCCCAGAGTCCTGAATAATAAAAGGAAGTTTAAAAAGGGTCACATAACATATCGTTAATGTTTTTCCTTTTCTTGTATGTGCTTATGTTCAAGGTCTTTTGAGTTTTCTTCTTCAGAGATCTTTGTCATTTCAGTCTCCTCCAACCAATTTTCCTCTTTTCAGTTCTTGACCCTGGCCCTTCTAATGGTGGTTTCCTTGGGGCCTGGATCTCAGAGCATCTCAGCCGCCTCCCAGGCTAGGCAGTTCATCAGCAGAGAGATCTTTTGTGTGGTCAGAACCAGCCCCAGCTGGATACTGTGCTCTTTTCCTCAGGCATAGTGGAATGCTGCAACCCCCCCCCCCCCAGCACACACACACATATTCACACACAGCTGGTCCTGTCCCTCTTCTGTTCCTTAGTTCTCTGGCCTGTCACCAGCAGCTCTTGTTACTGATGTTATTGTCTGGGGTTATCCAAGGTGGCAGTGCTTTACTGATGCTACAAAAGTGTCTGCCCCCTGCAGTAGTAATTCAGGATTGTCCACCCTGGCACCGGCATTTGAAGGCTTTGTAGAGCTGCTAGTGCTAGGGTTTTGACAGACTTCTGCAGCCTGGAATGAGAGGTCTCCATGGCACTGGAAAGGAGGACAGAACAGGGTGTGGGGGTGAGTTTTGTTGAGTTTTGTTGTAAGCCCTGTGTCCTTGGATCTGCTAGTGGATGCAGGTAACCTGGGAGGGGGGAGAGCTCAGGGTCATGGAGCTTCAGTTCATGAATTTTTTGTTTTTAACTTTCTTTTGGATTCTGTATGTTAGAGAGGAGACCTTTGAAGTTGCTTTATCTTTGGTGCATAATTTCTGTTTTGGAGGAGCTTGAGAGGGCCTGAGAATCAGAGAAAATGTCTAGTACTCCATCTTGTTGCTCACGAGAAAGACTGTTCTTTTTAAATACACAAAATAAAATGAATAGGCTTACAGTGGAAACTAATTATATTGAAAAATGGTTAAACCATGGAATTTTTTTTAAAAGTTCGTGTGACTGAAAGTTACGAACTTCCAGTGTAGAAAGTGATGAGCTGAATTTTGGAGGAAATAAGGGATGCAATGCTAGACTACAGCATGGTAGAAGGGGAGTAATGTTGGAAGAGAGCAGCAAGATTGAAAAGATATCATCGCTTCGCACCACCTTATGCCTGTGCTGTTGCAGTAGCTTGCTGGTTGGTTTCCTTGTCTCAAGTCTTAGCCCTCCTCCAGTTCATCCTCTGTCAGTTTGGTCTACCTAAAGAGCAAGTTTCACTGTCATCTTTCTGGAACACTCTCCCTCTGCATCTCTGCCTCCTAGTTTCCCTGGCTTCTTTCAAGGCTCATCTAAAGTCCCAGTTTCTACAAGAAGCCTTTCCAGTTCCCCCTGAAAGTTAGGGCCTTCTTTTTGTTGTTTATTTCCAAATAATCTTGTAATTAACTTGTTTGTATATAATTATTTGCAAGCTGTCTCTCATTAAACCGAGCTCCTTGAGAGAAGTGGTTGTCTTTTACATCTTTGTTTTTTCAGTGTTTTGTGCATTGCTTGGCACAGAGTACATCCTTAAATGCTCGTAGAATGTGAGTTGACCTACATTGTGTTAAAAAACTCCGAGTGCTTATTTAATAGTTTAAAGACAGTAGAGAACTATTGACATTTGAGTAGGGGAAGAATGAGACCTGTACTTTAGGAAAATTGTGTGTGTGTGTGTGTGTGTGTGTGTGTGTGTGTGTGTGTGTGTATTCGTTTGTTGTATGCTGGTGTTTGGTGGTATGGGTTTCTGTCAGCATAGGAAAGCATGCATTTCCCCAACCTTTGATGTATTATTGGCTCAGTTTGCTTACAGGATGACAAACTTCTAAAACACATTAACACTGACTAATAGAATTTTCCAGTTTTTGTTGAATTTGTACTGTTTTCTCTTATAATGACTTATAATTTGTAAACTTGAAGGAAAGTATTCCCTTTTAAAAATTTACTGTTGTATGTGTAGTCAAAAGTTCGTTCATAAGCACATATACTTTTTAACCTAGTGCTTTGGAGTTAGGTCTAACAGATCAAATGCTCCTTTATACTCTCTTGCTTCTCCAATAATGGAAAAAACCCAGAAGGCCAGTGAATTGAAGAAACAGTTTGATTGATATAGGTAACTACATGACCTCAAGCCTGTTGATTTGGACCACATTTGCTCTTAAGAGGGGTACTGAATGACTATCTATTAAACTTTCTGTAGCCACTTTTGTTGTTTCTTTATTGAGGATGCTTTCAAAGGAGAATTTTTGATCAACTCAACTCCAGAGTTTATTAGCATGTATTTTTGTGATCCTTGCATTTGAAATTTATGTGTAGTACTGAAGGTTCCAGACTTGGAGAAATATCCAAAGTTTGCTTTGATATATTCAACATGATTTGTCGTTATTCTTATCTTAGACAAAAAGTGTCACAAATTTGGATCTTGAATTCCAAATTTTATAGTTTTACTATAAATTATGGACAGCCCAAATGCTGGATTTTTATGTTTTCTGTTATTGGAATAGATATAATTTATGTTAGGAGTGAGCCAAAAGCACCTGGTATCAAGGAGTAAATCTTTGGCTAGTATTGATTTTAGATAATGAAATTGATTTCAGTTTTACGGGAAAAAAAAAATCTCCCAGATTTCAGGTCACTTAACAGACTAGTAAAATTTAGTAGTAAGTACCCTCTCCAAATAAACACTTTTTTACTTTTTTTTTCATCCTTAGGTAGATATAAAATGCCTGTTCTTATATGTGTAGTCTTTTTTTCTAATTGTGGGTTTCTGCTATCATTGTATGATGCTAATCTCTAACACAGATGATTAACTTTCAGGCTCCTCTGCTGAAATAATATGGATTTTTTAGGTTTGGTATTCTAGAAAGCAATGTTGAAAGTTTAAGTAGTGAATGTAATCTGTAAGGAGTGCTTAAACTGTATGTATTTGGAATGCAATCTCACAATAAAGTGGATTACCTTTATTCCTATAGTGATATTCAGTGCCATGAAAGAAGTTACCATAAAAAGTGTTTTGATTTCTTTCTCCCCACCTCCCCCCCCACCCCCAGGTCTACCTTCTTAAATCAACAGAAATCCAAAATAATGTTGGAAGATTTCAGTAGAAGAAATTAGTGGCTTCTAGAAGGGAAATATGATGATTTGATATTGACATTTGCTACTTTAGCTGAATATGCTTTTGTTTTGTGGCTCTAATGTTTCATGGAATCATTGCTTCCAAAATGCCTAGGAATGCAATTGTGATGTTTCTGATGTCCAAGGGCCATATTCTGTGTATTCTCTTTTTTCAAGTTTTAAAATATGTTTCTTCATTATTCTGTGAAGTATTGTTATTGCAAGATTATGGTAACAATTGTTAAGACTACTTTTTCACTGAGACTATTCATGCAAAGGGGAGAATTTTTTTTGTCTTTTTTAAAAATTTATTTACTTTTGGTTTGCAACATTCAGTTCCACAGTCTCTTTTTTTTTAATTAATTAATTTATTTTCTTGTTTACATCATTCATTTCCACAAGATTTTGAGTTACAAATTTTCTCCCCATCTTTCCCCTACCCAACACCTCAAAACAGCCATCCCCACTGTATAACCCCTCCCCCAGTCTGCTCTCTCCTATGTCCTCCCCCATCGCCCCTCTGACT
>CM053583.1:285024563-285066258 GCA_028627135.1 Pseudochirops cupreus | reverse complement strand
CTCCCCTCCATCATCCCACCTCTCATCCCCATCCCCCCTACTCTCCTGTGTGGCAAGATACCCAGTTTAGAGTTTATGTCATTCCTTCCCTAAGCCAAGTTCAATGAGAGTAAGGTTGACCCTTTCCCTTTTGCCTTCCTGTTCTTCCAAAGGGGAGAATTTTAAGCATCTGAGAAGTAAACTGATTTTTTTACTCTACTCTACCAAATTCTGATCTCCTCCTTGAAGTTTTCTAGCTACAGTGGTCTATGTTGGTGTTTCTCCTTCTTATATTCTTGTAGCATTTTATTGCCTGTCCCATTTCGGGTTATTTTCTGTCCTGTATTATTTCATTCTTTTCATATGTCCTTCTTGCTTCCCCAGTAAGAATGTCCTTGGAGACAGAAACTGTATCTTTAACTTCTTTTTATATCCCTACACAGTACTAATAGTATTGGGCATCTGGCATTCAATTATTACAGTATTCCAAGTTATGGATTTAAAATGTGTATTAGTATTTTAAATCTGAATGAGAAAATCCCCCCTTCCCCCCAAGTTAGAGAAAGCATTGTTGTTTAGGGAATAGGCAACTTATGGGGAAAAAAACCCAGGAAACCTTGGAAATTTTTCTCTTGAATATTACATCTAAAAGTTTATAATGTTTATGACATAGTTGTAGATGGAGGGTAGATGTGAAATTATGAGTATAGTACGCTGTGGCATAATGAAATTGAAATGTTGTGATTCACAAGGTGGTTAAAATGCATAAACTTGTATATATGTGTTCTGAGGTACTTTCCCTGAGATGCAGCGTGATGTAGTAGTGAGGTCAGCCTCAGCTCTGGGTCTGTGATCCTGTTGATCCTATGCAGGATCATCTGCACAGAGGTGGAACTGTATTTATTTATATTTTACAGACTTCAGTATTTCAAGACTACGTAGTTTGATAAGCATGGAGACTCCCTCATCAATACAATCCTCCTGTGCTATACTAGGTAGTGCATGAATTGATGTAGGCTTGAGTATTTATCAACTGGTGATACACCTTCCCAGTCTTAGGTGGGTGGGTCAATGACATAGACCTTTGTCAGATCCCTACTTGAAAATGTTCCAGCTTGAAGGTGGAAGCCAGGGCTTGTGCTCCACTGGTATAACCTTGGAGGACCAAGGATTCCCTCCATACCACAAAGAAGCATCAGAGTAGGATTTTTGTAGAAGATTTCTATTTTAGGAAGTTCTAAACCATATGTGCTTATTCCACTGAAAATGAGGATGACAGTATTTGGGGCTCCTTATAAATCATCTTCCCTCCTGGTGTGGTTTTCAGTTCAGAGGGTACAACAACTGAGAATGCTATGATAATCTGAAGAATGCTCTGGAAAAGTTGTTACTCAGAATCCAGTGGAGTAAGTCGTGCCATTACTACTTGGCCAGGCATCTAGCGCTTCCATTAACCAGGTTGAGGATTAATAGAAGGGAGCACATTAGATATGGAATTAGAGGATTTAGTGAGACCTTTGGCTCTGCCTCTTAGGACCAGTGTGACTTTGTGCAGATTCCTTAATTCTACTGAGTCTCACTTTCCTTATCTTATAAAATTTAGGGGGTTGGTTAATGAATCTTTTACCAAGGACTTCCATCATCTTGTGGGAATTTTATTCCCTGCTTAGTGAGGAATTATGTTTAATCTAAATAAGCAGGTATAGCAAAGCCTTCTGAAACACAGAGCTCAATGGTCTTATTGTTGGAATAATATTATTATAGCTGAACCAGATTTTGATTTTTTTTGTCCTTTTCCTTCCTCCTAGATATTTGTATCATGTTTTGACCAAAAACACGACAGTAACAGAACAAAATCGCAACTTACTTGTGGAGACTATACGTTCCATCACGGAGATTCTTATTTGGGGGGATCAGAATGACAGCTCTGTATTTGAGTAAGAACTTTGGCTTTTTTCTTTCTTTTGAATATTTCTCAAAATTTATACCATACATTGTCCCTATGAACATCAGGATTTAGGCCTAGATTTTCTTTGCATGTTCATATGGCTGGTGTCATTGTTTCTACAATATAAAGGCTTAGCATATAAATTTTAAAAGAGCATATGAAGGATTTAAAGTTAAAACCTTCAGAAATCTCCATGTAATTATAGATCATTTATTCCCTAAATAGTCTAATGATCTTTCTGAAGGTATGAGAAAATCCTCTTCTACTTAGATTTTAAATGAGACAAATTTGAATGCTAGCTTTAAGAAAAATAAGGATATTCTGAAAAATTCTGCATGCTTATCCAGCTCTTTAGTTAAATGATAAAGGCAAAATTGCTGTTGGAAGATCCTAATCTATACCCCTTAAAAATGCTGCCAGTTTGATAGTGCTGTTAGGTGCCAAGAGAAAAGCGTGCAAAATTAAAAGAGAATTAAAAGAGATTAAAAAGAAACATTGCTTAGGAGCATAACCAAATATCTTTTGGGATGTATTAGAAAGGATTTTTGAAGAGAACTTTTGAAGAGAAGAGAGACATCCCCTTGATGTCTGACTTGTGGAAAGATTGTTAAGAAAAGGAGTATAACAGCTGTATCCATTTTCTATAACTGACTTTGCTGAATTTTCTCATCTTAAAAGAATCTAAATCTAAGAATAAACAAGTAATGGTTTATATAATCTGAAGAGAAGTGAGAACACAGGCTCCTTGACTTTCTGTCAGTGTCTCAGTAAACAAATGTTCAAATAATTCTAGATCAGTTGAAAAACATTTCTAATCAATCTTCAAACTTGAAAAGTATACCTAAAGATCAGTGGATAACATCTGAAAATTTTGCCAACAACTATAGGCTTAAAAAGCTACAGTTTTCAAAAGATATCAAGAATGTAGGAAAAGCCTTAGCACAGACAGATACTAAAGTAAAATTTAAAGAGATGAATTTAAGTGGAAAGTAGTATTTATTGGTTTTATAATTGTAAATGACTTCATACTCATGTAGCAGGTGAAGTACATTTCCTATCCTACCAAATTTTACCTCAGTCCTTCTTAGAGTTGATGATTTGTTTCTGTGTCCTTTGTTGTGAGCTAGAAGGGATGCATTTTATTGAATTTATAAGCACCTGTTCTTAGATGCTCATTACTGCAGAATTGAAGAGCTTTTCAAATGTCATTTATCTCTCGTACAGGAAGACATTTTCCTTCATTTTGTACTCATGGTTGGGGGTGTGAATCATAATCATCTACTGTGCACTGTGAAGTGTGTATAATTTGAATTGAATAGTGTGAGTATGAAAAATGAATCACTAACTCTCTAATTATATCCTAGCTTTTTCCTGGAGAAGAATATGTTTGTTTTCTTCTTGAACATCCTGCGTCAGAAATCTGGTCGTTATGTCTGTGTTCAGCTGCTACAAACCTTGAACATCCTTTTTGAAAATATCAGTCATGAGACCTCACTTTGTAAGACTGCTTCTTTTTTTTTTTTTAAACCATTTAACTATTGCTATTTACTGCTGGGGCTTGTAATTCAAAATAGATTATCTTTTTTCTTTTGTGGTGGGAGGAGGCAGGGCAGTTGGGGTTAAGTGATTTGCCCAAGGTCACACAGCTAGTAAGTGTTAAGTGTCTGAGACTGTATTTAAATTCAGTTCCTGCTGACTCCAGGGCTGGTGTTCTATTCACTGCGCCATCTAGCTGCCCCTAAAATAGATTATCTTTTAAAGTTAAGCAAAGTAAGACTCCTTTTGGCTAGGGAAGTTACAGGGGATTAAAAGCCATTAATTATGTTGAATGATTATTTTGTATTCTGTTTAAACATCTGTCTCCTGAAACCTTCAGTAGTAAGGGTATTAGCTGGTAAATTCTATATGAATGTAAGCTGATTTGATAATATAGACAGACAGTCCCCAGCTCAAAAATGAATTGTGTTACAAAATACAAAGATAACTGCAAAAGTGATCAAGGGGATGGTAGTACCATCAAGAGAAAAAGGAAAGTTGGGAGAAAGATATCCTCGGTTTGAGATGTCAATAGGATATCCAGTTATATTTGCCCAGCAGGCAGTTTGAAATGTAGGACTGGAGCTCAGGAAAGCAGTTGGAGCTGGCTAAATACATGTGTATGCTTTGTCTTCATAGAGGTGTTTACTAATGTAATGGGAATAGATTTGATCGTTAAGGAAGGAAAAATCTACTACCTTTGCCATCCCGTTTATTTGGGGTTTTTCATTATTAGCGCTGCAATGATACTGCTTTCTATTGGTTTTCATTACAAGGATATTTCAGCTAGATTATTGGTTACATAGACTGGGCAGCTATCTTTAACTTTTCTGTTTCTCTGGCCCTCTGGATCCAGTCAGTTATCAAGTTTTGTCAGTATCTCCTCAGTCTTTTACATCTGTTCTCTTCTTTCCACATAGGATCAGTACCTTAATTTAGGTCCTTCTTTACCTCCTGGCTGGACTATTGAGGCAGCTTCCTAAATGATATCCCTCCAACCTGCCAGTTAATCTTTTAAAATCACAGGTCTCATCATGTTGCTCTTATATTCTGAAACTTTGAGTGGCTTCCTTTCCCTATAGCATAGAATATGGATCCTTAGCTTGGCATTCAAGGTCTGGTTGCAAGGAAACTCCAGAGTGGGAAATAAGTGTCCTGATGTAAATGGTAAGAATAGGAAGAGCAAGAAGGAGGGAAGGGTGTAAAGGGGAGGGGATGGGGGAATGTGTGCGCATATGAAAAAGAAACAGTTCAGTTTTTTCTACTCAGATAATGTATGGTGAAAGACAGAAAAAACACATAGTATCCTTATCCTTCTGAGAAGGAAGGAAGAGAGGTATTGGTAAAGAATCAGGATCTTAGGATTGTAAGCTATTTAGTCAAACCCAGCATGAACAAGAATCCCCCTACAACATACTTGACAAGTGGTCTCTCAGGCTTTGCTTGAAGGCCCCTTCTGAAATGGAGAGAGATGTGCTAGTGTCTTATGCTAGCCATAGCTTGTCTAGAATGCCTCAGAGTAGGTAGTGTCTCTGTCACAAATTTTGTATGAATGGGACAGTCTCAAGTTGATTAATTTTAATTTCTTCATTTTGCTCCTGGTTTTGAGAGATCAAATAGCCTGCTTGACAATCAACCTTGCTCAGAACATTACCGAGAATTTGGATGGCCCCGGGAGTATTAGGGTCTGTAGGGTTTTATGCTAAGCCAAACAAGGAGCTGGATCTTTTTACAAATGTACCAATCTAGGTTAATAGATAACTAATAATAACTTTTTAGAAACACCAATTATGAGGACAGATAAGGATAAACATGTAAGTTGCTAAAAATTTCCTTTGACTCAGGGGCTTTCACTTCCTTCTTATCAGTTACATTAATAGTTTCTGCTTACCTTACTCTCTCCTCTATTTGGAGAAAGGGGCACAGTTTAATCAGATGGCATTAGTAACCAGGAGAAGTCATTTAACTTTTCTAAACTGTGGTTTCTTTAGCTCTAAAATGAGGATAGTATGTTATTTAGATATCTGTGTTGGGAAATTGTTGTGGGAAGACTCAAATGAAAATATACTTACTCTCCTTGGTATTTTACCAACTAACTTTTGTTAATTAGCTTCTCTTTACAAAGTTAAGGAACTTGGGGAGAGATTTCAAGATAAATAAGACAGTTCTTACCCCTAATGGTGTTTATAACCTACTTGAGGGGAGTACAGACCATTCACAAATAACTTAATACAAAATAGACCCTGTTGATGGCTAAGAGAATTACAGACAAAGTGCTTTGCATTGGAAAGCATTGGGTATGTGTGGAGAATGATGAGTATATATAATGCATTTATTCAAATTTAGACTTTATATGTGTAAAGTTTATAGGATTTAGCACAATATGAAGACATTTTAAGAAGGATGTGTCTGTTATAACTGAGAAAGTGAAGAATGTTATTCACAATAACTTGAGAATTTGGTGCTCAATATATAATTTCCTGTTTGTGAAAATTCCAGTATATACTCACAACTATATTATCCCTTCTGCCTCTCCTCCTTTTCTTCTCCTGGCTAAAGTTTTATTTTCTCATTTTAGATGCTTCTTTGGTTTTGGTGGAAGGCATTCAGATTTGTTAGGGAGCTCTCCTTGAATAAGTTCTGAATAGTAGGATCTAAGAAATAAAATTGTTTAAAATGTTAAAATGTTCAGTTGCTCCATAGCTAAAATGGAGATTCTTAATCAGTACTGCCATGGTAATATGATTTATCTACTTGTTTCTGAGTTTTCATTTAATGTGATAGTTTCTAGCATTAATTAACATGTAACTTTTGGCTTTTTTGTCTCCAGATTATTTACTCTCTAATAACTATGTAAATTCTATCATTGTCCATAAATTTGACTTTTCTGATGAAGAGATTATGGCATATTATATATCATTCTTAAAAACACTTTCATTAAAACTCAACAATCACACCGTTCATTTCTTTTACAATGAGGTAAGTGGTAGCTATTGAAACAATTTTTTGAAAACTCAATTGGGAATATATGTGGCTTCAGTGTATATAGCATTGTTTCTCGATGTGTGTCTGTTTAAGCAAGTACTCCATCTACTGTAAGCAGTCTGCTTTAGTTCACGGCATGAGTGATCTAAAAGTAATTTTTATTTTTATTTGGCTTAGGAATATTTGGTTTTTGCAACCTTTCTTATTTTAATGTAAAAATCAGTTTGGATTCCTTGAACACGTTCTGATTGATTATGAGAAGAACCCAAAAGTATATTAGATGACAAGGAAAAGTCTTGAGATTTAAAATTTGCTAGGAATTAGCCACAAAGTAAATTGTGCAAGTAAGGGTAATGTGAGGATCAGATTGTGATAGTCTCTGAAAACCTATAGAAATGGAAATGTGACATCTTGAGCCTTATTTTCCCCCTTCCCATTAGTGTAGAGTGGGCTCATATAGACATAGGCCATAATGGACAGAATCTTTTCCCTCCGTGTATGTGGTATCTAGATGTATGAAGCTGGGGAGGTGGGACGCAGCTTACTGCAAAGCTAATAATGGGACCAGAGAACCAGGATGCACCGGTTCTCTGGAGAGCTCGCTAGCTCTCACAACTTTAAAGTAAATCACTTTATTCTCAAATGTGGTGTTAGGAATATCACTTCAAACGGGGTTACTTTGTTAATTCAGCAGACATTGAGTCGTTGCTGTACACAGAGCATTGTGTTAGGCTCAGAAGAGACGTAAATAAGTAAGACGTGTTCTGTGACCCCAAGGAGCTGACATTCCAGCAGGGGGGCTGTTATTTGCACATTTGTCCTTCTAATCTAGACCGTCCTTAAGGTCATGCATACATGAAACATTTTAGCTTTCATCTGACCACCTTCCCTGCTATATTAAGGAACAAAGGTGGGCGAAAAATGACCACAAGAGGGCAGTAAGGTCATCGTTAATGCTTCCTCTCTGAGTTATTTCTCTCCCAGACTTGGATTCTATAGTATAGGAGATACGGTGTAGCCAATGCATTGTCAGTGTGTTTTCCTTTTTGAGTTCTTTAGTGAAATTCTGAGGTAGGGAGAGCTGTTCATGAAGTTTTGTAATTTATTTTCCATGTCATTTATGTTTTAGCACACAAATGACTTTGCCCTGTATACAGAAGCCATCAAATTTTTTAATCATCCTGAAAGCATGGTCAGGATTGCTGTAAGAACCATAACTTTAAATGTTTATAAAGGTAAGTTGTCATGTATTTGTTCATATAGTACTTGTTTCCTAATTTAGTAGTGGATTCTAACTCATGTTTCTATGCCTTTCCTTATTTTGAGGGTAAACTTCCAGTTTATTCTAAACTGAGTACAGAGATCACATGCCTAAATGAAAGTGTCTTTTTAAATTGACTTTTAATCATTACAAACTTAACTAGCATCTTATGCATATTCACAACCCTATTTTTATGTACTGTGCATAAGAATAGACAAGTTAGATATATACTGTGATATGTTAGAAGTAATTGTATTGGAAGAATATGTACTATGTAAGATTTTGAGTAGACGTTTGGCTGTAAGAGAAAGGAAGTTTTCTTTAAAAATTAAATCCTTTCTTTTGTTTTTTGCATGTAAAATGTGAGAGGCAGTGTTCCATAGTGGATAGAGAGCCAGCCTCAGAATCAGGAAGAGCTGAATTCAAGCCAATTCTGACACATCCTGCCTGTGTGACCTTGGGCACATCACTGAACCTGTCAGCTCAAGACAGCTAAGACTATCAGTTGTAGGAGAGGTGCTGGTCTGAATTAGGGCATCAGTGGGATCACAGTCCAGCCCCTTTCCTTGTGTAAAATGTACAGCTAAGTTATATGAGCCCTTTTCTTTAATGTAAAAAGTCATTTTCGTCTTCATGACCAGAAGAGGGCAGCATGATATTATTAGTGAGAG
This sequence comes from Pseudochirops cupreus, assembly GCA_028627135.1. NCBI lineage: Eukaryota > Metazoa > Chordata > Mammalia > Diprotodontia > Pseudocheiridae > Pseudochirops > Pseudochirops cupreus. Next base: position 285,057,878 of record CM053583.1, on the reverse strand, counting down.
CATGCAGATGCAGCACTATCTCTTTCAAGAAGTTGCAACATGTAGAATATTTCATCTAAGCTTTCTTTGTATCTGAGTATGTATGTGTACACTAATTTCTCTAACTACAAAATGTCATCTCAGTGGCAAGCCCTTTGAGGCCTTCCGCCCAAAGGTACCATTTCAGTATGATACTGTTATTTTTGCTTTTGTTAATGGAAGCCACACTGTTATCATACTATAGTTAGGTCTGCATTTTTTTAGGAACCAAAGACTTTGAACATTGCATATTGGAAATTGTTAATTATGATGATGTTCTAATTAATGTTTGCAATATAGTTTTTGTTTTAGAATGTACTGAATTTTAGAATTTCTTCAAATAATGAATTTGAGAAATGCATTAGTCAGTTCTGAGGTGTTGGTTTCTTGCTTTCTGGTTTGCACTTGTTCTTTTCTAACCTGTATCTTTTAGTTTAGATGCTTCCTGCTTTAGCTATTTATCCCTTTGGGCGGATGTCTCACCGTCCCAGTTCCTAATCCTGTTAACTGTTGTCTGTTTTTTGCCCTTCCTTCAATGATGATTCCTGTGTTCCTTATTGCAGTGTCATGTAAGTTATTAACCACTCTTGGTTTTCAGCATTCTTGCTTTATTCTTATGTGTAAACTTTTAAAAATTGCTTGAAAATTATATCATTTTCTGCTTTAGCTTAGCTAAACTTGCTACTTTTAGATTGATAGGGAAATAAGTCCTTTAGCATGTGCTGTTAATATTCAACCAGATTAATTGTCATGCTAATGTAAAAATGCCATAATACTTTAAAGACAAGTATCATAATTAAGATAAAATGTTTTCAACCAACTCCTAAAAAAGATTTAGAATATGAATGTTAATTTTTCCTTCCTTGAAATTTTCTTTGGAAAGTTGATTTCTTTTCTTTTGTAAACTTTCTCAGTGGATAACCAGGCCATGCTGCACTACATCAGAGATAAAACTGCAGTCCCTTACTTCTCCAATTTAGTTTGGTTCATTGGAAGTCATGTGATTGAATTGGATAACTGTGTTCAGACTGATGAAGAGTAAGTAACTTTCATCTGGTTCTTATTAGCTGAAAGTATCACTTCTTGAACAATTCAGTTTTCATTAGGAGTAGGGCAGATTGCTGCAAATGAACTTCCCTACAGAGTCATCAGTAGCATCTACTTCAAAGTAACTCTGCTGGAATATTTTTCCCAAGGCGTCCATTTTTTGTAGCCTCCTTGGATCATTACAAAACTCCCTGAGGACAGTACTAATTTTTTTTTTAGTAGCAAAAAATGCTGCTGAGGAAGGAGGAGAACAGTAAGGGAGGGGACAGACTGAGTATTTAAGGGACAATTCGGTAGTTTGTATTGTGGCCTAGCAAAAAAGTTACACCACCTTATATACTTTGCCCTCATTCCAGGGACATTGGATTCAGGTTTGAAATGGTCATTTTTCTTTTACAGACATAGGAATAGAGGAAAACTGAGTGACTTGGTAGCAGAACATCTTGACCATCTGCATTACCTCAATGACATCCTTATCATCAATTGTGAATTCCTAAATGATGTACTTACAGACCACTTACTCAATAGGCTTTTTCTGCCTCTTTATGTATATTCACTGGTAAACCAAGACAAGGTGAGTTTGGAGTTTAATAGAGATGTCGTTACAACAAAGATATTTTTAAAAAGCCAGTGGAGGCAGCTACCTTGTTTTGGGCAGAGTGCCTGATATAAACTACAGAAGTTGAGATAATTTCCATTTTCTCTTCTTTTCCTTAAGATTATCCTTTTTAGATGACTGTAAATCGGTTAATGCAAACAAATAATTAATATCAGAAGAAAATGCTTGTGTGCATTTCTCACTTGAGGTTTTGATTATTTGTAGCATTCCTACATATCTGCAGGCAGTAATTGATCTGGAGAAGATTTGGTAGAAGGAACAAATAATGTCTTAAGTAATAAAAATACAGTGTGAGCGTGAATACACAGGGATGTTTGAAGAAGTACTGAGTGACGTTCTGACAAATGGCTATCTTAACAATTTTAAATACAGAGAAATCCTTTTTGAGGTCAGTCCCAGAAGACCAGTATAGTTTAAGGGCCAATCTGAAGTCCTGGGATTGAGGTCAGTTTTAGATACAACCTAATTGACCTGTGAATCCATTTTATTACATACAGAATTTTACTGGAATTGATTAACATCCTGGGCCTTTCTGAACTAGGGATGACTATGATCTTTGTGAGGGAATATCTAGGGCCATTTCTGATCTGGATCCTTGGGACTTTGATCATATTAATTGGAGAGGTTGGAAGAGAAAGAGGAAGAGGTTGAGGCCAAAGATACTGGGCATTTGCTTCATTGTGTGACATTAGAAAAACAGGAAAGAAAACTGAGCAGGTCACAGGATTTTAAGATACAATAGTCTATAAATGATTTTTTCCTAAAGAGTATACCTACACTTTTCCTTTAGGAAAGGCTCATAAGGTTTTTATTTTAAATGAGAGAGAGAGAGAGAGAGAGAGACAGAAAATTAAAACCATTAAAGTACTAATCAAATCCAAGTGAAGCCAGTTTAAGAGAGTGTCCACATTTTCTACCTAAAACATTCGTCTTTGCCTCTTATACTTTGAAAGTTGCCATACAGGAATTGGGCACCACAAGAGTCCTTTCAAGTAAGCCTGCTTTTCTGTTAAAGCAGCTGTTTGAAATTAACATTCCAGGGAATTTAAGGAGAAAATTGAATGCTTTTTCCTGAGGTCTTGGGCCTAAATCTTTTGTTAATGAAGAGGATTTTAAGATGAAAAGTGACATACTTGTAAATAATGTTTAATGAGGTTATATCAGTGATTTATTTTATGAAGAACAGTTTTATATGAATGGGGGAGGGTAATGTGGGAGAGAGCTAATGAATTATTTAGAGTTTTGTAGTTTGCAGTAATAACTTTACCTTAGTAGTCTTTTTGTAGTTCTCAGCATTTGTATGACTTTGAAATATTTTCTTCTCATCTTTTTCCCCATCATCCCCACCCTTTTTTTCCCCCAGGGAGGAGAACGTCCAAAAATAAGCCTTCCAGTTTCTCTCTATCTTCTGTCACAGGTATGTTTGTTAGCTCCATTGTGTCACTGGAATAGTCAGGACTTCTCAGCCAATTTATTTTGAGTGATGCTTTGTAGGGGATCTTCTTTGCCTTCACACTTCAAATAGCTATAATATGTTATCTTCTTCCCATTTTTGGTCTTTACTCTTAAGCAATATCTCTGAAATGAAATTAAAAGAAAAATGTGAATTGTGGAAAAATATTTGTTTTAAACTTATCTGATAAAGGTGTGAAATCTAGAATCCATAAAGAACTGATGTATATATCTGTTAATCTGATAATGCATGATAGAATATTTCAAAGGAGGAAATTCGTACAGTTAATAACCACTTGCAATATATTCCTACTCCATAATAGTCAGAGAAATGTAAATCAGAACAACCTTAGAATATCACCTTACCTAGAACGACAAAAATAGCAAAAAATTCCCTGTTGGCTAGAATGCAGGGAAAATGGTGGTGGGGCTGTCCAGTGGTGAAATGTTTTTTAAGAGCAATATGGTAATGTATAATGAGTCATAAAACCAGTTACGCATTTTGACTGGGTGATTATAGTGCTATAGAGACCATCTGCTCTAGGTTCCTTACATATAAATTTCTTACATGTAAGGAAACTGAGGTGCAGAAAGTATAAGTGACTTGCCCATAGTCACATAGTTAGTAAGTAGCAGAGTTTGGATGAGAATGAGGGTCCTCAGGCTCTTAATGTAAAATCTACCTTATTTATCATTCAGAATTAGAAACCCATATATTCAGTGATTAGATAATGGGTAAGACACATTGTGGCATGTTAACGTAAGAAATTGTTGGTACCAGAAAAAAAAAAAACGCTAGTAAATGTGAAATACATAAGGAATTGTGGAAAAACAAAACAATGCCAATTGAGATCAATAGAACCATAACTATACATTAACTACAGCTATGTTAAAACATCAACCAGCAAAAAATGCCAAAAATAGCAGATTTCAGACTGGAAAGGGATATCATACAAAAAATCATTGTTTACTCATCCATTCATTTGGTTACCTTTAAATGCTAAGGGTTTTGTGTAAAATTTCTTCCTCGGTTTGTGTAATTTTTTAAAATTATTTTTGCTAGTATTTATAGTAAAATAAAAATTTTAAATAGCATCAGAAAATGTGACTTTTCCAGTGACAGGGTAGGATGGATGTTAGATACCATCTTCATAATAAGAAAGATAAACTTGAAATGAAAAACAAAACTGTGCTTGCGTATTTGTAAGTGCATAGGTTTTTGAGTTGGGAGAGACTTAGGAGATCATTTATTTATCTAATTTATCAGATGGGAAAACTGAGGCCCTAAAAAGTTAAGTCATTTGCTCATGGTCATACAAATACTAAGTGCTAAAATTGAGATTTTATCTAAGACTTCCTTACTCCATGTCAAGTGCTGTTTCCATTATGCCATTTTGGTAATCCATAGACTAGATTTCTAAGAGCAGTTATAAGATGCTCATAATATTTTGGAAATGCATAGGGTTTTTTTTGTTTGTTTTTTTAACAATACAAAAATCTTATTTATAGCATCTTGAAGTCAAGCCTTTAACTTCAAGACTAGGGATGGACGTGTATTTATTGAGAAAGCACAATATAATATTTCATTTAGTAGAATTGTATTTTTTAGAAAAATTTATTGTTTTTATAATTGTTTTGATGCCAAATAGAAATATTACTTTCTGTTAAGTAAACTTATAGCAGTTCTCATTCTTTTCATCTCATGAGTTTGTGTATTTAGCTAAAACTATCTTTTTCTTCTCCCTGCCTCAAGAATTGTACTTCCTTCCCATAATTATGTAATATTTACATGAAGGGAAAAACTCTATGGTAACCTAGTTATGTAACATTTTAAAATATTTTTATTATGAATAACCCACATTCTTAAGTCATCTAGTTTTATTGTCAGATATTCAAACATTTGACCATAGGTTTTGGTTCCATTTCTGAAAATAGAAGAAGTATTTATCTTCCTGAAAAGGGAGTGCTTATGATCTTAGTTTCTGAGCTTTATGCCATTTGGGGACAAAGTTTGTTTTGTCTTTCTCAATATGAATTTTGAGTTGAGATCCTTCCTGCATTCTTTTGACAAGTAAATTTTTGACTTCAAATGTTTACTGAATGATTTTGATGTTCACAAATTTTATCGTAAATTGTTGTCTTTAACCTAATGTATATTTATGCAAGTACTAAGCATTTAGAACCTTAGCTGATTTTGGCAGGTAGATCTTATTGCTGCCATCTTATGAAAAAATATGCCAACATAGCCTATTTAGTATTCTGGGAGTTAAGTAGGCTCCTCTTGCTGGTCACATTCATGACATTGAGAACTTGGTAGAAAGTAAAAATATTTGCAGCACCTTTTTGGTTATTCCTTTTGAAGCCTGGTAAATGGCAGCATATTCTTTGTATCTTTCCAGTCTTCTAAAGTTCTGGACCTGGACTCAGCAAGACTTGAGTTCAAATCCTGCCTCTCACACCTGTGGGCTGGGTGACTCTGGGCAAGTCACTTGACTTCCAAGCCTTAGTTTCCTCATCTGTAAGGTGGGGTTGATAATAGACCCTACCTCAGAGGGTTGTAGATGAGATAATGTGAGTGTATTAATGTTAGTGAGAGAGTATAAAGTACTTAGTAAATGTTAAAATGCTATATAAATGCTAGCTATTACTGTTATTCTTAATGCTTTACTCTCCTTCACACACTCTAAAATTCAGTGTATTTTCAGTTCCTTGAACATGCCACACCATCTCTCATCTCTCTGCCTTTGACCTGTCTGTCCTCCATGCCTGGAATGCTCTGCCTCCTCACCCTCTGCCTCTTAATTTCCTTGGCTTCCTTCAGGACTTACTCAAATTTCACTTTTTACAGGAAGCCTTTCCCAGTTCTTCCACCTGCCAATGCCTTCCTCTCTCAGACTGCTTTCCATTTACTCTGAAATATCTTGTTTCTACCTGCTGATTTACATGTTCCCTGCCCCAGTAGAATGCAGACTCCTTAAGGGCAGAGATTATTTTTGCCTTTCTTTGTAACCCTAGTGATTAACACAGTGCTTGGCATATGGAAATTATTTCATAAATGCTTGTTGACTGACAGAATGGCAGATGCTAAAGACAGCTATGCTCTGTGTCTGAGATGTTGGTAGGGGAGAATAATGTTGTCTACACCCTGTCTTTGAGAACTTCTTGTTTTCTTTTTCCCCATCTTCCTTCCTAGTTGTATTCAGTGTGTATACTGATATTCTGGTTCTATTTTCTTTGTTTCCTTCTTTTAACAACTAATAGTGACTCTACATAGTCTACTTTTTCCAAAAAGAATTTCCTAAATTCTTCTCATTTATAATTTTTAATTGTACTACAGCATTCAATTACATTTGTGTGCCATAGTTTATCCAGCCGTTCTTCATCTTGGAGGCAGTTAGCTTGTTTCTAGTTCTTTGTAATGAAAATAATGCTGTTAGAAATCTTAGATATTAAATATTCTTGAAGTTGCTTTTCTAACTGGGAAATGGAAAAGAAAGATGTCTAAGATCCCTCCAGTTCTAAGATTTATCATTTCAGTAAAGAGAAATATGTTTACAAATGCTGCATTCTAATATATCATTTCTCTTTTTCATTAGGTTTTCCTAATTATACACTATGCTCCACTGGTGAACTCGTTAGCTGAAGTCATTCTGAATGGGGATCTGTCCATGTTCTGCTGTAGGTCTGAACAAGATGTTCAGAGAAGTTCTGTAAGTCTTTCACTTTCATAATGTACCTTGGCTGTGTTAAGGAAAGAGTATGTTGGATTTTTTTGCAAGGTCAAAATCGGTATTTTGTTTGTATAATTAAGACTTGAGAGAGGAGATGGGCTAATGGATAAAGAGCAGGCTTTGAATCTACAACGACCTGGGTTCACATCACCTTGAAGACACACTGGACAGTTTAAGGTCACTTAAACCTTTAGTGCCCCAGGCAGTGATGTCTTCTACCTTGGTATGAGGAATTTTCTCCTCTTCAAGGTCCCTAAACTAATGAAATTGCAAGTGTGGGCACAAAACTAGAAGGCTTCCTCCCAGTAGCTCTGCTGGATCCCCTCAGGTGCCAGTTTTCTTCTTTCTTCCTCCTCAAGTTACCTTCTGTTATATTTATTTGCTTATATGCCATACATACCCTCAGTAGGATGTTGGTTCTTGAAGAGAAGAGACTGTTAAATTTTTTCCCCTGTTATCTCCATTGCCAGACAATATCTTGTACATTGTAGGCTTAATCAATATTTGTTGAATTTGAAATTAATAAGTTACATAGTGAATTAGAGAGCAGGCCTTAAAGTCAGGAAGATATGCATACAAGGCTCACCACATCATGATTGTGTGACCTTGGGCAAGTCACTTAATACATTTTGCCCTCCAGGAAACTCTCTAAGACATTAAGTTACTCAACAGAGTTGATCCATATTGATAGGAGGAACTCCCTTACCAGGAAGTACCTGACCTCAGTGGGGGATAGAGCTCTCTGAACCTTGAAAAAGTTGTACATAAGTGGACCTGTTTCCAGGTGACCCACTTACTCTCTTAAAATTAATACACTGGACATCCTCAGATGTGCTCCATTTAAATTGTTTTAGAAACACAAAATGGCATTCCTAGATACAAAGATTCTGTTTTGTAAAATTCATTTTTATACTTATGTATTATCAGTAGTAGACTTGTAAATATTTTTTGTGTCTGCAGTGAAAAGAGTTACTTATCAGATGTTGAGTTCTTTTTAGCCATATCCAAACACATGATTAACATGTTGTCTTGAAACATGTGGCAGACTTAATACAGTACAACTTCTTTAGGTTGCACCTTATCTGAACTGCTGTGGTGTATCTGAGTCATGTAGTAATGAAGAAAAATATTGAAGTCTTCAAAATGTCTGATAACTTTTTATAGTCATTCTTTGTAGAATTTAGCAAAATCAAATGGGCATAAGAAGAGATTGGTGACCTCTCTGTAGGATGGAGAGAGCACTGAAACCCATATCATAAAAGAATTATTTGAAGGAGCTGGGTGTTTTTGCATTGAAGAAAAAAGTTTCCAGGAATATAGTAGCTGTCTTTAGGTATTTGAAGAATTGTAATATGGAAGAGGGATTAGACTTGTTTGGGTCATCTGGTTAGAAGGATTAGGTGCACTTGATAGAAGTTTCAGAGAGATACCTTCAAGTTCAGTTAAGGAAAACTGAAAAATTAAATTCTTAATAGTAAAATGGGCTGCTTGCAGAAAGAGGGTGAGGTCTCCATCACTGAAGGTCTTCAGATAGAGCCTAGGTAATGATTTGTCAGTGGTGCACTGGAGAACATTTCTCCTATTAGACCTGGAAACACTTGAACTCCCTTTAAAGCCTGAGAGTTTATGATTCTTTTTTTTTCTTGTGGCTTCTTCAGCCTCTCAAGGATTAAAGTAATACTTCTTCCTGAGAAACTAAGGATAAAATGAGTACTCTTATGCAAATACTTTATGGAAGTCTCTGATGAATATTTAATTGAATTGAATTAATGAATGAATACTAAATCTAGTGGTAGCTAAAGTGATTTTCTGGTGACAAGGTCTAAGAGACACTATTAGTGTTCCATCAAAGATTGCACTTATATTCAGTACCCATTTCAGTGGTTAATTTATAGGATGAAGAAACTGCTGGAAGATGTGATGTCTTAAGGAATGAACCAGAAAGTCACAATAAATGTGGTCTGCTGGTTTGCTAGTTCAGTGAGGGATAAATGCAGAAAGTTACTGGAGGCTTCTACATGTGTGATACACACTTCAGCCAAACTCTCTAACATGGAGGAGGACCCAGAAAGGAGTGTAACAGAGATACAGCTGTTAGCCAGATTTTTTTTTTCTATTTAAATAATCTCCTCCTCCTCTTGTACTGTATACATCAGGACTTGTATTTTACTCCCTACTTGGTATGAAATAAACTGAAAATGAGACTTGAGTTGAATGTGAAAAAATTGGTTGTTAGAGTGAAAGTGTCATTTTACTTATCCTGATGTCTAAATTTGAAGTCACATATTGATCTTCTGGTGACCACAGTTTAAATTTGGGAAGAGTTCATGGTAAATGCAGTATAACTTGTTTGACAGTAGTCATGATAAGGTTACCTTCCTTCCTGATGAGTGAAAACTGCCTCCTCTTGTTTCCTGTACAAGTCAGATGGGGTTTTATCACACTTGTTTTAAGTTTCTTGGTCTTTTTTAACCTACTTTCTCCTTCCCGTAACGTGTAGATAAGTTACTGGCACTGTTTCGTGTTACCAGCAGACCTTTCACAAAATAAAACCAAGACTGAGCAGAGAGAGAAGCTATATGAGGACTATGTAATTTAGCATTCAATTCAAATATAGCAGCACAGTGAGATAAATGTATAATCGAAATTTACGTGTTGAGATATGTTGTTTAGAATTTAAGATACGTTAGCAAGGGTAACTTTTACTCTTCTAGTTCTCTTGTAAAATAATGGCTTCTAGTTTAAGGAAATGTAATACAAGAACTCTAAGTCTGAACTGGTAGTACCTTGTCATTTTTACAAAAGGAACATAGATTTTTTTTTTGTAGGATTTGCATAACTACTTTTTGTTATATCAGGTTCTTTTCAGTTATCTTGAGATGTTTTGCCCTTCTTGATTCTCAGAGCTAAATTAGTTTTAATGTACTTTGGTTTAAAATAAGAAATTAAAAGAGTTCTTATAAAACTTGGTGCAAGCAAGGTTGGGCTGGAATCATGAAACTCCATTAGAAGCAGCCTACCAAAACTTGAAAGAATTTGTAAATTTGTTAAACAGATAGTATTTAATCTACCTTTTCTTTTATCTTAGAGGCAACATGGTTTCCAGGCAAGAAAATGTACTTTGATTCAGGTTTCAAATGCTAGTTCTAATACTCGGTGATTGTGGAAAGTCACTCTATTTCTTAGCTTCTGTAGCTGTAAAATGGGCGTAATATTCACTGACATATCATCCCTGGAACATGGGATTTACACGTTAGTTAATATGAAATACAAAAAGACAGAACTAGACCATAGTTCATGGTAAAAAGTTCCAAGGGTTTCATTGTATTGCAGTGCTATGAAATGGTAGCCAAAAAACCTAATTCAATCTTTGGCTACATTAATAGAGCTGGTGTCCAGAGCAAGGGTGATGATAATCGTCCTCTCCTCTTGCCCTGGTCAGGCCACATGTACAATATTGAGTTTAGTTCAGGACATCATATTTTAGGAAGGGCATTAATAAATAGTGTATCTGGAGGAGGGGAAGTAGGATTATGATAGATCTGTAAACCATGCATCATAAGAATCAGTTGAAGGGACTAAGAGTATTTAACCAGCAGCATAGGAGATTTAGTGCTTTGGGGGGGAAGGGGACAATGGCAGAGGGCTACACCCATAGCAGACATTTACTAAACACAGATTAATAGACAGAGTTGATTGATTAAGTGTAGTGAGTTACAGCTGTGTGATAAGTAGACACCTCTGGGAACCTCACTGGCTCATGTCTAGGGCCTACTTTTTATTAAAGTAAAAAAAATGGGAGAAGTTTCAGATATCTAGGGTAGCCATCATCCTCTGACCACCTCAATTTATTATTGAGGTGGTCAGAGGATGATGGCTACCCTAGATATCTGAAACTACTCCCATTGGTGAATCATTTATCCTCAACACAAGAAGACTTAATATTACTGATAGTATTATTGTCTGGTAGAGAATTCTCCCTGGGATGTTCCATGGATAAATGAGTTACTTGCTTTTCTTCCATACATGTTTGCTCATTTAGAATGCTAATGATCTACTTTGGGTTTCTCAGACATTAATACCCATTGTGAGATGCTATCATGTTGTCTTTCCAATATATGTAATTTAAATAAGACCTTAAATATTGTCTTCTATATATCAAAGCATCTTAACTTCAAATCATGATTATAATTTCACTGTGTCTAATAGTATAACCCTGACCTCATGTGTGAACTAAGAATTAATGATGATGTTAGGCATCATTTCCTTGATTCTGAAAGCAATAATAAGTTTCTGGGAGGTAGTTGATAGTGATTGAGGAGGGAGGGAAAATAAATGTCCATTAGTCAAGTTCCTTAATTAGTAGGTTATCAAATGTTTCCACAAAGAATTAGAACTTAATTTGTGTTTTCTATTTTCACATGGTTATTGTGGTTTATCACACTCAATGGAATTATAGCTCCATAATGCATTTATCTCCTGAAGCATTCAGTTTGTTGTTCTGGTTAAATAAGAGTACTTAGTAGAATAAAAGAAAAGTCACAGTGTAAGCTTCTTCAAATTCTGAAGTACTCCTTTGCCCATATAGTAGGTTTATACTTAGAAAATCCTTGTAGTTATCTTTTTCTATAATGGACAGTATAAGCCTTGGAATCAGACCAGAATTCAAATCCTCCCTCAGATCCTTATAAGCTTTGTGACCTTGGGCAAGTTACTTAATCTCTCTGGCCTTCAATTTCCTCAAAATGGGAATAATCATAGCACCTATTTCATAGGGTTTTGTGAGAATAAATGAGATAACATGTAAAATGTAGTGCTTATTTTAAAGTGTTATGTAATTGCTAGCTATAATTCTGTTGTATTTATTTTTAGTAGAGTTGTGATTTCATTGGCATAGGGAACTTCCAGTGAGAAAACTTCCCCTACCAATGCAGATCCAATCAGTCAGCCAGCATTTATTGAGTGCCTTCTTTGTGCTAGGCACTGTTCTAGGCATTTACAAAGAATGAATCAGTTCCTTTTCTCTGGGTGCTTAGAAGTTATCTGGACCTACACCCTCACTTTATATATGAAGGAACTTGAGTCACAGAGAGAGGTTAAATTACTCTTTGATCAGTGGTTAAGGAATGGGATTTTGTGGTTAATCAACTATGCTTAGCATAGTGAATAGAAAAAGTCTTGGAGTCAGGAAGTCTTGGGTTCAGGTCCTTCCCCTGACACATAACTGGCTTTGTGACCCTGGGCAAGTTATTTAACTTCTCAGGGCTCAGGGCAGCTAGGTGGCGCAGTGAATAGAGCCCTGGCCCTGAAGTCAGGAAGACCTGAGATCATATCCAACCTCAGATACTTGACATACTTATTAGCTGTGTGACCTTGGGCAAGTCACTTAACCCCGATTGCCTTGCTTTCCCCCTCCAAAAAAAGAATACCAAAAACTATTAATAGTAGTCAAAGGGGATGAACACGTAGTTCTCAAAAGAATTGAAAACTTAACAGCCATATGAAAGAATGCCCCAGATAACTAATAATAAGAGAAATGCAAATCCAAGCAACTCTGGTCTTTTACCTTATACTTAGCAAATTGGTGAATATGGCAAAAGATGGGAATTATCGGTATTGGAGGGATTGTGGAAATAAAGGCACACATTGTAGGTGGAGCTGTGAGTTGGTCCAACCATTCTGGAAAGTAATTTGGAATTAGGCAGATGAAGTGACTGAAATGTCTCTCTGCCCTTTCACCTTGAGATCCCACTAGTAGGTATATATAATCCAAGATTTCATTGACTGTTGAAAGAAAAGACCCATATATATACCAAAATCTTTATAGCAGCATTTTTTTGTGGCAGCAAAGAACTAGAAACTAAGTAGATGCCCATTAAATAACTAAACAAGTTGTGGTCCATAATGTAATGGAATATTACAGTGCTATAAGAGACAAACATGATGAATACAGAGAAAGATGAAAAGATTTATATGAAATGATGCAAAATAAACTAAGTAGAGCAAGAAAGTAATATAGAAGACAGTAGCGACAACATTGTAAGTGAAGAACAGCCACAAAACAGTTGAAATGGACTATTGTGAAATTGTAAAGCCCAAGATTGGCCAAAAGAAGGAACATGAAAAGGTACTTCTTTCCTCACTCCCTTACTGAACTAGTTGTCTATGAGTGTGGAACATTGCATATAATATCAATTGTTTTTCATATCTTGATTAGTTTTATTGAATTTTTCATCTTTAAAAAAATTCGTTATTATAAGAGATAATTCTGGGAGAGGAAAACACAGAGGATAATGTAGACATTGTTACAAACAGAAGATATCAATAAAAATCTTTTTTTTTAAAACAAACTCCCTAGTAGAAGTTGAGAATGGTGGGAAATTTCTCTCCAAACTGGCAAACATCCATCTCTCTGTCTTGATTCCCTTGGTGATACCTGTAGGAATCACAGCCAAGACAGTGCTACCGCTACACATATTGTTCCTCTGGAAGAGTATAAGCTTCTTAGGAGCAGGGATTGTTTCTCTTTTGTTTCAGTGTTTCAGGTGCCTAGCATAGTGCCTGACTGGCACACTTAAAGTAAGCACTTAATAAATGCTTGTTGAATGATCTGCTCTATAACTCTAGAATGTACTTAATATGTGATATTGTCTACTATGATTATCTGTCAAAGTCTTATATTCCATTACAGTGTAAGCCCCATGAAGACAGATACATACATATCTTTTCTACACTTGTGTCTCTCCCCTACCCCCAGCACTTTGCTTTGTACATAATACATACTTAAACATTAAAGGCATAGCCATTCAGACTCAGGAATTCGGAACTGAAAGGGTTCTTACTTTGTGAATGGAGGGGCCAAGTTCCAAAGAAGCTGAGGCACTTGCCAAGGTCACTCAGATTGTGAGTAGAAGAGTCAGGTTTCAAATCTAAGTGAGGTAAGTACTCCTTCCATTACACCATTTTGTGCAAATCTTCTCATTTCTATTGAAGGTTTACAATATACCATATGTCTTGGAAATAAATGAATGAGTGTGTGTATGCATGTTTGGTTTAACCCTAGCCGAAGCAGCAAGGCATATTGAGGGATAGAAAGGAGGAAGAGGCAGGTGAGTGAAGACCCTGAACCCAGCAGCCCTCAAAATAGCTGTATACCTCAGAATACTGACCCTGCTTCCAGCTGAGCACCAACAGCTATGATCCAAGTAAGGTTAACTCTCTGGAGATGGGGCCTGGCAGCTACTTCTGCAGATGCTGCCATCCCCTGCCTCCTCAGCAGCCATAGATACTTAAGACCTAGGAAAGAAAGTTCTAACAACTAAAGTCCTAGGACATGTCAAATGGTTCATCATCAAAAACAGATAAAGATTTTATCATTTGAAATGATGTTAAAGGAGACATTATCACCCACTTTGATATTGTACCCTAAGGACCGTGGGACTGTACCATTTAACTTTTAGTTGAAACCTTCTCTGTGGAATGTCTCCCTTACTGAGCTGTGAGTTTCTTGAGAGCAGAGACTCTTCTTTTTCTATTTTTATCCTCAGCACTTAGTACGGTGCTTTGTATATATAGAAAACACTAAATATTTTTTTCATTCATTCACACTGTGGTCATCCTATATATTCTCCTGGTTCTACTCATTTTTTTCTGTGTCAATTGACAGATTTTTCTGAGTTTCAGTGAATCCTTCATGTTTGATATTTGTTGCAGCAGTATATCCACTTCGTTCTCAGTTCTTTGTTACCAAACAAAGTGCTGCTATAAATGTTTTTGTTTATCTAACTCCTTTCCCTCTGCCCCTGTACTTCTTTGGGATATGTCTTGTAATTATATTATAGGGTCAGAGTATGTGTAGTTTTGTACCTTTGCGGTATTATGCCAGGTTGTTTTCTTCAGAGTGATTGGAACAGTTCACAACTCCACTAACAGTACATAAGTGTACCTGTTCTCCCACATCCTTCCTAGGTAACTTTGACTTGTTACTGCAGAGTTGCCTTAATTTGCATTTTTATTAGTCTTTCGGAGCGTTATTTCATGTGGTAGTTGATTATTTGAGCTGTCTTGTTTGGCTTTTCGGAGAGAAGAAAGTTTATTATATTTATTTCTTCACCAATATGGTGCTCACTGATCTGTCACTGATTCCCTCAGAGGAGTGCACTTTCATGTCAGTAGCAGCACCTATTCAGGTTTTGGTTTTCACATTAGTTGTAGTTGCTGGTATTTTGCGTTCCGGACGTTCTTTTGGGCTTTGGTTCAAGAATCATGTATCACTCAGGGTTTGGCATACAGTGTATGCACATTCAGTCTGATATATACCTATTTGATCATTTCATTCTGAAATGAAAATATGTATGCTTTTCAGTGATTGTATCATGTGCTTGCAGTTCATAGCTTGTTTTAAAGCCATCCAGGTCACTACCATTGTTTGCATTTTGGTTCATCTTATATTGCTTTGATCATCGTTGATTTTGAGTAATACAGTATGTGAACTTCAGCTGAGAACACAGTGTCTTTCCATGTTGTATGCAGACTTAATCATTCAAAGGTCTAAAAAACCTGCACTAGGTAATTGCATGAAAACGAGCCTGTTGGTTCAGAAAGCTCTCTACATTCTTAGTTTATTTTAAATGAACAGGAATTGCTTAGGTTTTGGGGTAGGTTAGATGGTGCAGTGGAAAGAGCACTAGGCCTGAGTTCAAATTTAGCCTTAGACACTTGCTGGTTGTGTGACCCTGAGCAAGTCATTTAACTTCTGTTTGCCTCAGTTTCATCATGTGTAAAACGAGGATAAACCTTTCGGAGTTGTTATGAGGATCAAGTGAGACAAGGCTTGTAACGTGTGTACTGCATAAATGTTTACTATTATTGTTCCTATTAACATTGTCCTTGTATTACTTCTCCTGGATACTAATCCAAGAACGTGTCAGTCACAAAGTATTGAATTTCTAAAACTCTCCCTGCACTGTACTATATGCATTGAACATATAAGTGCCTAAGTCTTGAACTTTTCTAACTTCCTGTGTCTTGGGAAGGTAGTGTATGAAACAACTGTTAACTTCCCCTTAATAAGACCTTTATTGAGATATAATAAGACTAGTGGGAAGGAAGTTGCTTCTCTGAGAAAATAATATTTCCCTTCAGCTCTCACAGATCTTTAGCATCACTTAAAGATTTGTCATATAACATAAAAGATAATGGCATTTTAAAAGCATGGATATTTTTATGAGCACAAATTACATGTATCTTTTTAAGAAAAAATTATCCTCTTAATATTCTTCATCACTAAAAAATGCTAGTTGATTGCATTCTCATGGAGAAAAACAGTGCATAGCACAGAGTAAGCAGCTAATAATTGCTTGCTGACTGACTGAGTGCAGGAGTTCAAGGAGTTCTGGATCTGATTATATTGCACCCTTATATATTATACTCCCATATCTGTCTGGAGGCAGCTAGGTGGCGCAGTGGATAGAAGTTCATCTTCATGAATTCAAATTTGGCCTCAGACACTTACTAGCTACATGCAAGTTATTATTATTCATTATTATTCAAGTTAATATTATTCATAATGATGAAGTCCCTTAACTGATCTTAGTAGCCTCGAGGACACCTAGAGTTATAATGGCCAAGCTAAAGGGATTTTAAGGGAATTTCCTTTTTGTTAAGAGAATTAATCTCATTGCATATTCCACTTGTTCAACATGGCTTGTGATTTATGCTTTCTGCTTTTATAGATCCAAATAGAAATTTAGTGAACATTAATGCTAATCAGTAACTTAACTTGTGGCCACAGTGAACTTCAAATTGCTTAGGTTTACTCCCAGGCAATGTTAGAAGAATATAGTTTCTTTAAAGCCTCCATTCTTGGGCTATTGTGAGGGAAAGATGTAAATATCAGCATCTGTTCTCAGATTCCCTATTCACATAGAGCTATATTTAACTGAAGACTGGTTTATTTTACCCTTCAGGTTTATTTGCATTTTAACCTGGATCAAAATCTTAAGCTAAAGGGATGATGTCTCAGAGTATCCCAATTGTGAGATAGGCAGATCTGGTCTTTAGTCATTTCAGTTGTGTCCAACTCTCTGTGACCTCATTTTAGGTTTTTCTTGGAAAAGATGCTGGAGTGTTTTGCCATTTCCTTCTCTAACTCATTTTACAGAGAGCAGAGCAACTGAGGCAGACAGAGCTAAGTAACTTGGATACAGCTAGTAAGTGTCTGAGGCCAGATTTGAATTCATGAAGATGAGCTTTTATCCACTGTGCCAACTAGCTGCCTCCAGACAGATAGGGGGATGTGATATAATCAGATATTCAGAACTCCTTGAACTCCTGCATTGTCAGTCAGCAAGCAATTATTCGGTGCTTACTCTGTGCCAGGCACTGTTTCCTTCTGTGAGGATGCAATCAGCTGGCATTATTAAGCACTTACTATTTGTTAGGCACTGTATTCAGCACTGGGGATACAAAGAAAAGGGAAAAACAATCCTTACTCTCAGAGAGCTTGTGGATGGGGGAGACAACATGCAAACAACTATGTTCAAACAAGATAGATACAGGATTAAATGTGGGGAGTCTTGGAGGGAGGCACAGAGATGCTCTGAGTAGGGAAATGAAGTATGTGGTTCAAGAATTAACGAGGGGGCCAGGGTCACTGGATTATTGCTTGTGTTGAGGGAAGTAATATGTAAGAGGATTGGAAAGGTAGGGGGCAGGGGGCAGTCCCTACCCTCAAGAAATTCTCATTCTAATGAGGGAGCCCCCAAGGAAGCAATTATATAAATACAAGATACATACTTCTGTGCTCAGTCTAGGAGCATTTATTTAGGGTTTATGGTGTGCAAGGCACTGTTAAACAATAAGGATACAGAGAAGAGCCAAAAAAAAGGTTACTGCCCTCTAAGAAATCACTTACCAAACACCCACGTCCGTATGAGATCTACACTGAATAAAGGGAGGGTGATCACTGAGGGAAGGCACTAGCGGTGGGGGAGGGGAAAGGCCTCCTGCAAAAGGTAATATTGAAGCTGAGTCCCGAAGGAAGCCAAAGAATCTAGGAAGTGGAGGTGAAGAAGGATAACGTTCCACAAATGATGAACAGCCAATGAAAAGGTCAAGTCGGGTGAAGGAGGGTCATGTGCTAAAAACAGCGAGAAGGCCAATGTCATTGGCTCATAGAGCACATTCTCGCCGAGATTACTTTCCACCTACCCTTGTATACCTAGTTATTTATGTGCTGTGTCTACCATTAGAATCTGAGCTCCTTGAAGACAAGGCCTTTGCCGTTCTTTGTATTCCCTGTGCTTAGCACAAATGCCAAGCACATAGTACATCCTTAGTAAGTGCTTGTTGACTGACTTGTTGAATTACTTTAAAGTGCTTTCCTCACACTAATCCTCTGAGGTATTATCTTCCATATTTTACAGAATAGAAAAATGAGGTCTTGAGAGGGTCCCCGTTAGTAAATGAGGGAGCTAGGATTTTCACTCTAGTCTTCTTGCTGTCAAGGACTGCCTTCAGCATTAATGGAAGGATAAAACATTCCCCAGATAAGTATAATACAAGGTAGAATGTAAGAAGGAGAAAGATCAGACAGTCTGCTTTAGAAAAATCTGAGAAAGGAGTGATAACTTTCTGCTGAGAGAATTAGAGAAAGCTTCACTGAGCTAGGCTTTGAAGGAAGAGAAAGATTTTATTTGGTAGGAATGAAGACAAAGAGAATGGGTTCCAGATGTATAGAGGCATGATTTGGGATGATGGACTGAATCTAAGAACGTGGAATTTAATAGGGATAAATGCTCTTGGCTTACAAAAATGATTAGGGTTGATGGAACTAGACAGCAGTTCATATAAAAAAGATCGAGTTTTCAGTAGGCTGCAGATTCTCTCTGTGTAAAGAATGTCACCATAGCAGCTTAAAAAGCAAATGTATTCTTAGGTTGCTTAACTAGAGTCAATATATACAGAAACAAAGGAGTCTGTTAGAGTCCTGTATACTTTGCCTCACTCAGAACACTTTTGGAATATTGTATTCCTTTCTGGACACCACATTTTAGTGTAAGGAAGTAAGTGACAAGATGATACATCCTAGTACCTTAACCAGATGAGAACATTTCTCAACCGGTGAATCAGTCAAAGACTTTAGACTAAAGCTGGGCCATATCTAGAGTTTGAACCAGAATGGTGAAGGGACTCAAAACTGCAATATAAGGGTAGACTGAAGGAATTTGAGATGTTTGGCCTTAAGAAGACAAGATTGTTATATGTGTGTTATGAGATCATAAATCTAGAGCAAGAAGAGACCTTAGAAGTCATCTAGTTCAATTCCCTCATTTTCCAGATGAGGAAACTGAGACCCAGAGAGGTTAAATGATGTCAAAGTTCATACATGTATTAAATTGAGAGCTAAGAGGCTAGGAGAGAGGGATCCAAGGGAGGTTTGAAGAAGGATGAAAAGGTTTGGAAGAGCCATTGTGGGGAGTGGAATAGTGAGTTGATAAGGGAGGTATAGTGGGATTGCCTAGTGGCAGTGAAGGCCTAGTTGAGGTTGTGTAATATTTTAAGTTTGTAGTGGATATAGTCAGAATGATTGTGTGATTTTCTCATCTTTCTTTCAGTAGTATGTGTGTTGGAGCAAAGGCAGCAAATGATAGGTGTGATCATAGACTGAGGTTTGGTAAGCTTAATTGGTGATATGATAAGGGAGCTGGGGATTCAAGAGAGGAGGACAGTGTAGAATTGAATTGGTTCACTAAACGGTCAAAATGGGGTCAAAAGGGAGGAGAGTGGTTAGTGCAAGGGAGACATCTGGAAGAGAATTAAGGGGTCAAGGGATTGAAGGTCACGGTGCGGAAGAAGAATGGGGTTTTTAAAGGAAAGACAGAGGAAGAGGTGAAAGCCAGTAAATTATGGAGGGGATTTTGAAAGTTTTTGAACACGGAGGTGGTGCATTTGTGGAAGATGGCAAGATCAAGAGTGTGATGATCTTTGTGTGACTGATTCAGGGCACTTATGCACCTTTGTCTGTTAATGTGTTCTATATTTTCTTTTTAAGAACAAAGGCTTAGGGGCAGCTAGGTGGCACAGTGAATAGAGCACTGTCCCTGGAGTCAGGAGGACCTGAATTCATATCTGGCCTCAGACACTTAACACAAAAACTAGCTGTGTGACCTTGGGCAAGTCACTTAACTCCAATTGCCCCTCCCAAAAAAAAGGCAAAAAAAAAAAAGAACAAAGGCTTAAAAAACTTAGAACTTTTGTCTGTTAACAGTTTAGTTGAACTTGTTGTTTAAGGTAAATTAACATACTGAGTATGGTTGTTATTTTACTTTTAACTTTTAAATTTAGATTTTTTTATAGTATAAGGCATTATTCAGATAGCACGCATTTATTAAATGCCCAGGTAGGCATTGTGTTAGACCCTGGAGATACTAATTCAAAAATAAAAATCCCTGCCCATGAGAAGCTCACATTCCATTGGGGAGACAATGTATGTGTATGTGTTTGCAGACATATAAAATAAATACGAGATAATTAATTGGGGGAGGGGATTAGTAGCTGAGGGGGAGAATGATGGACCAGACAATTATTCCTAGAGAAGGTGATACTTGAATTGAGGTTTGAAAGAAACTAGGGATTCCGAGAGGCAGAGATGAGTTGGCCTAGACATGTGCAACAGCACAGAGATAGGAACATCAAGAAGGCCAGTTTGGCTGAATCGTAAGATGCAGTTGGGAGTAATATATAATAAGACAGGTAAAGTAGGTTGGAGTCATGCAAATAGAGGTCTGGAGGTACTAGAGTATATCGAGGGGAAGGAGAGGGAGGTAACATGGTCAGACGTGCTTTAAGAGAATCACTTTGGCGTCTGTGTGGAGAAGGAAGAAGCAAACTGACTGAGTACGTGGTCATTGTAATAGGCCAGGAGATGAAGGCCTGAATTAGACTGGTTGCTGGGTGAGTCAAGAGATCCTGGCTTAAGTCAAGTCTGACACAAAATTGGACTTCTTAGCAGATGCTTTTAAGATTGGTGTCATTATGGAAGAATATAAATCCTACTTATAACCCTATATTAAGGGTTAAAATTGATTTAGCTTTTCCATGATAGTTATATTTTAAAAGTTTAAAGCACTTTTAAATATTGGTTCCTAATTAAAACTTGGTAGACAGGAAAAAATAGAATGGCAGCAGCAAGTCCATGTTTGAGTTTCAAGTAATAAAGTTCAGTACCTTAATGCGGTGGAATCAAACTTAAATAGAAATGATCTCCTCTACCACATAATGGCTAAGAAGACCACAAATTAACATTATTTATATTATATTGTGTTTTTGTTTATTTTGTTATCCACCTCCCGATTGCACTGTGGTTTGGTTGAGCAGTAGGGGCCGCTGCCCAGAGTTTGCCCACTCTGCCGTAGCGTATTCGTGACCTTGATCCCAGGCGGCTGCTGGTGACTTGGGTAGAAGAGCCGAACGAGTCCGGAACACCCAGGCTTGAATCCTGGCTCAGACATCTGCCAGCTCTGTGACCCCAGACAACTCACTGAATCTCTGTCAGCCTCAGTTTCCCTATCTATAAAACAAGGGGGATAATAGCACCTGCTTCACAGCCTTGGAAGGAGGGTCAAGTAAGAGAAAGCATTTTGCAAACCATAAAATGCTGTCTAAACGTTAGCTGTTTTTATTATCGTTTACTTGGTTACTGTTTTCCACCTTCCCAGCGGTATAGATTTAAACCTCTCCCTGATTGCTCGCACGGCAAGACTCTTATCCAGGTTCCCCTCCGGAGCTTCCGCAGGGGGTCTATCTAGAGTGTGAGTTCCTTTCTTTAGGTTTCAGGATATCATTTAAGTACCAGGATAGCAGAACTAACCTTACTGCGTATCCTTCACTCTAGCCATGCGAGAGACCCTTTTCTGGTCATATATCTTTTTGATAACTTTTATGTACCTTTCGCACACAAGTCATTGATGTTAACATGCTTCACCCTTTGCCCGATACATAAGTACCTTATTTTTACAGTTGGTCTCTATTAAATAATAAAAACTATACACGCTACACTATAACATGTGTTATCGTTTGAGTTTGTCGTCATTATTTACAGAGGGAATCTTCTAAGTTAATCATCCCTGTGAATTTAATATAACATACAATCCAGTATCCTGTTGCTGAAGCTATACATGCAGTCTCTTACATGCTTTTGGAAATGTTTTGATTCTGTCGTGTTCTAAAACTAACTTGTATTTGACCGGGAACAGGTATTGAATAAACAGTTTTGAAGATCTTTTCTTCTGCTTGTTTTTAGGCAAGTGAACAAAAAGGTCTTTGATTTTCCCTGCGGAGTTCTTCAAAAGAAAGATGGTGTATTGATCTATATTTTCATAAAGTAACAATATAAATCAGATGTTGGCAGATGTTTCCTGTCCTCCCAAAATATGTTAGGAAGGCTTTTGTTTGTGATCGGTACTCTTTTGATGGTTGAAAACTAGTATAATGTATGGCTTTTGTGTATAGGTCATTTTTTAACGAGGTATTTATGTGAATAGTGGAGCAGTAGAATGGATAATCTAAAATGAGGTGAATAAAAATTCATAATTGCTTTTGGATTTTAGGATCATGGGGTTTTTAGAGTTGGAATGGATTTGACAACAAATTTAACTTCCTAAATATATTTTACTTTAGTCTGCGTTTTAATATTTCCTGTATATATTAACATTTTTGATAGATTAAGAATGCCTGAAAGACTTTACGTAACATCCTGGTGATGAAAAATTTGTTGTAGGTAATTCATATTAGGGTAAACTGAAAGTTGCACTTTATTTAACTGTTTTTATTCACCACGATAAAGTGATGATTTTTATAAAACATTAAATTAACATTTGTTCTTCTGGAGAATCTTTTTATGTGGATAGATATTTCTGTGTAGCAAATTAAAGTGAGTCTTCACCTACTTAAAAATGTATCCTCCATGCTTGACTCTTCTAGGCAAAGTCCAGCATTAGGTGTTTTATTAAACCAACTGAGTCACTGGAAAGATCTCTTGAAATAAATAAGCAGAAAGGAAAGAAAAGGCTGCAAAAGAGACCCAACTATAAAAATGTTGGTGAAGAAGAAGAGGAGGAGAAAGGCCCTGAAGAAACCCAGGAAGATGCTGATAAGGCGAAAGGTATAGAAGGTAGTTCAAAAGGCATCAAGACAAGTGGGGAGAGTGAAGGTGAGTAAATCAATGAATCAAAAAATATACTGACTGATATTTATTTAGAAACGTTGTTTCTGTCAAAATAAGTTTCTTGTTTATAGTATATTGTGTATACTTTTAATTCAATTACAATCCTTTTTTTTATCCTGTTTTATGTAAAATATGTTCCCTAACAAAATCTTTATAATTGAATTTTTTAAAAATTAAATTTTTTCAGATACCTTAAGGAAGTTTTATGTCTCATTTTTCTGGTTTATTTTTTACTTCCCATCTCTATGTAATCAACCATTCAGAAAGTACTATTCTTGTCTGTAGAAAACATTATTTATAAAATGTTGTATAATTCCTTGTGTTTTAAGCCTATGTGCTTTTAGACCTGGCAGAATCTTAAAGTTGGAAGGAACCTCAAAGGTGATCTGGTCCAAACCACACCTGATCAGGAATGCCTTCTACAACATTCCCAACAAGTCTGTTCTTTGTGAGTGGTGATTATGGTAGTAGTGGTGGTTCTTTACAGACATTTTTTTCAGAAGCCTTCCATCGTCTGCTGTTCTATGGTGCTGGGCATTACATTCTTATAGCTGTCTTTTTGTATCGATGCACCATTAGGGGATGCTCTTCAGTCAGCTATTTCAATACTCTGTCAGGGTAATTGGTGTATTTCTCACAATGTTTAGAACAGTAAATGAGGGAGTTAGAACTCATTTTCTGGAAAAATGCACCCCTCCCCAGCCCCCAGCCAAGACTCCATCCTCCTGTGTTAGGATTTTCTTGGCACTTGCTATTTTATAGTGGATTTAGTGATTACATATTTATTAAATATTTGAGAAGTGTTTTTTTCATCGATGCATTGGTAATATTGTATTGAGGCTTTTAAGAAAAAAACACCTAAACCTCAACCACATTTCTTTCTGGAGCAAGATATAAATTAGACATTTTTGTTAAAAGGAGAAGGTGACATGAGCTTGGGTTTTCTTTTGGGTAAACCTTTGCAAAATTCTGTGAAGTTGACTTTTGGGAGAAATGAAGAAACAGAGGGGAATGTACAGAGTAAAGACATATATTGGGTGTCTTTTTTTTTTTTAACTGGAGAAAATTTGGTTACTTTAATAATGGGTTCGCCCTATCTAGTGAATGTTCAGAGAAAGCATTACTCTCCTTTGCTCTTTTCAAAAAGATGTTTTGCATACTCTACTCATGTTTGTTTCTTCTGGGAAAATGTAACGCCTTTGTTCCATCCCTTTTAAGGGATAATCAATCTACATTGCACTGGCCATGACTAACTGTGGTATGGACAGAGCCTTACGGGTTTACTATGGAATCAGAATTGAGTTAGTCAGCATTCCTATGCCATCCCAAAACACAGAAGTTGAAATCAAGAACTTAGGCTACTCTTAAGACAGTGGTTCTGCTCAGGTTACTTGCATTAGTGGGAGAGCTTGAGCTAGAGGAGACCCTTACTTTGAATAACTCCATGCCCTTCGCACCAGTCAGCCATGGAGGATGATACTTATGGATGGGCAGTGGGCATTTTCATGAACCTCTTAAAATAGTTGGAAAGTTATTAATTTTCTATCAGGTTGAGTAGGGCAAAGGAGTTTCCCACTGATGGATTTGCTTGTACAGCTGATACTTATTTCATAGCACATACAGACATAACTTTAATTGACCCTGTCAGCATTTTGGGTGCCCTTACATTTTCTTCAACAAGTTAGTCATTCCTAAATATGATATGCATGTCATCTTTGCATCTAACTGGCCTTAAATAAACATGATGATCATGCACCCATTGTGCAAAGAAAATCCGCATTTGGCAAAGATGATTACATTCTTAAACTTTTTGTTTCCCGTATTCAAGTAATGAGAGAGGGATCTGAGTATGTTTTTCTTTTAGGCTGTATCTATATTAGGATGAAATAACACTGAGTTTAATCCATGTGACTTGGAAGAGAATTTGTACTCCAGCTGAATAAATAGAACTTTGCAAAAGATTTAAAGGCTATTTGTTTACCTGTCAGAATAGGCTGCTAGTATTAAGTCCTACACTGCATCATATTCTTCCTACTTCTGGGAAATAGTGATCAGATGGTCTCAGAGCTAGAGATGTTTTAGTCATTTGTTGGGCAGATAGGCAAGAACAAAGAAAATTTGATACCTCTCCCCAAATAAAAAATAGTATGATTTGGTAGAATTTCACTGTTTCTAATGGAAGTTCTCAGTTCAGTTATGACTGATATAGGAAACTTCACAGATTAAAATCTGGAAGGGACCTTAGAGGTCATATTCTAGACCAACCCTTTTCATTTTCCAGGGAAGGAGACTGAGGCATAGAGTGATTAAGTTACTTGTACAAAGTCACATAAGTGATAAGTATATAATTTAAGAATAATAATTAGATAATTTAGTAGTAATAATGTAGATAATTTAGATAAGCTAGAATTTAAACAGGTTCTTTAACTCCAAAGCCTCACTACCACTGCATTCTACTACTTGTGTGAAGGCTAACTCTGGCCTTATTATGATTACTTAATATGAACAAATTTATAAAAAACACAGACCTTTTGTAAAAGCATATTTTTGGTGCCTAATGACTGTTGTTGAAAATAGAAGGGAAGGGAATAAGAGAAGGGTGGGGTGATAGAAGGCAGAGTAATTGGAGGAAGGGGTGATTAGAATACACACTGTCTTGGGGAGGGAAGGGGAGAGATGGGGAGAAAATTTGGCACTCAGA
This sequence comes from Pseudochirops cupreus, assembly GCA_028627135.1. Taxonomy (NCBI): domain Eukaryota; kingdom Metazoa; phylum Chordata; class Mammalia; order Diprotodontia; family Pseudocheiridae; genus Pseudochirops; species Pseudochirops cupreus. Next base: position 285,032,082 of record CM053583.1, on the reverse strand, counting down.
ATCTTGTGTAAGTGAATGTTGAAAACTAAAAATAAATTAATTTTTAAAAAGACTGTTGTTGAGTTCCACTATGTTGAAGTTTTCTGGATTGTCCTTGTGGTGATAGCTTGACAACTGACAACCAATTTTTAATCATTTGTGATTCTCAGTTGTTGCTCTTTTACTTGTATTTGGCCCACAATTTATTTTCTCCTGTGGATCAATAGTTTGTGAAAAAAAATTGGTAATTAGTTTAAAAATATTTTTCCACAAGCATTTGTTGTTAAATACTTGCTCTGTTGAAGGCCTTGCACTAGACATTTTAAGTTATTCAAAGTAGTATAAACCTTGGTGTCTACTCTTTTGTTGGAAAAGAACAAGAGAAAAGCTAAATAATGATACAAGACTTAAATGCCAAGTCGATATAACAATCCCAAGAATGTCACTAGGACAGTATATAATTGATTGTCAAATGAAAATGGTCTGAAACCAGGTTTTCCTTTCTCCCTAAACCTGCTCCTCTTTTCCTTATTTCTGTCAGTCGTGTTGCCATTTACCATGCCGCCAGTGCTTGAGATGTCGGGATTATCCTTGAATGTTTTCTAGTAACTTTCAGGGGGTTAAAGTATACGTACAGTATAGTTTCAGATTGCTTTTTCAGACTGGTTGGGCTAATTTACAGCTCCACCAACAGTGCACTAGTGGTCCTGTTTTGTCACAGCCCCTCTAACATACCGTCTTCATTTTTGCCATTCTGATGGGCGTGAGGTAAAACCTCCAAGTTGTTCTAATTTGCATTTTTCTTATAATTAGTGATTTGAAACATTCTTTCACATTCTTGATAGTTTACATTTCCTCTTTTGAAAAGTACTTTTGAATATCTTTTGCTGAGTGGATTTTGTTCTTACCTATTTGTGTTAGTTATATATATTGACATTTATGCACACATATGTAGATATGCATACATATATGCTTACATACCTACAGCCATCCTTTTTCATAGACATTTGCTACAAAGATTTTTTTTCCATTCAAGATCATCCTTTTATTCTGACTGCTTTAATTTTGTTTTGCAAAATCTTTTTAACTTTGAGTAATTAAAATTGTCTTATCTTTTATAATCATCATTCTCCTTTTTTGCTTAAGAATTCTTCCCCAAGTGATAGTCTTACAAGTTGCCTTGTTTCATTCTCCTCTAATTTTACCAAAAAAAAAAAAAGATCTGTCTATCTATAGACAGAGTATCCATTTGAGCTCATTATGGTATAAGAAGTAATATGTTGGTCTAAACCCAATTTTTACCTTCAAGGTTTTCCAGAAGTTCTTGTAAAATAGGAAGAAGCCACAGTTCTTTGTGTTCCTAGCAAAAGCAAAGTGGATTTTAACATATGCAATCTGATTTAAGAGAGGCATTGTATTGAGATAAAAAGATTTTGACTCAGAGGACTTAGATTCAGTTCTTAGCTCTGTTACTTAGCAACAGATTTTTAGTCTTGGGAAAGTTGTCTTATCTCTCTTGGCCTCAGTTATCCAATCTGTATAAGAAGGGAGTTGTACTAGGTAATCTTTAAGGCCCCTTCCAGCTCTAAACCTATGCCTGATTTCTAGCCAACTTAGTTACAGATTCATTATGTTATTTTAGTCAAGTCCCTTAAGATCTCTGGACCTCTGTTCGCCTCATCTGTAGGTTTTGGTGATGGAGAGGATAGTAATACCTTCCTCATAATGTGCCATAAAAAGTCAAGGTGATGAAGTTCTCATATTTACTTATATAGATAACCTCCTTTTATTCTCATTATCATCACTCCTGGCATCTATACCACACACTCCATTTAATTCTTTCCAGATTTTCTTAACATTTTCTCTCCTTCTGCCTTATTTCTGTCCTGGCAGGGATTTAGGTATCAGGGGACCAGTTTAGCTTAGTTAGAAACATTGACCAATCCTGTTTTCTTTTTTTTTTTTTTTCGCTTTTTGGAGGTCAATTGGGGTTAAGTGAATTGCCCAAAGTCACATGGCTAGTAAGTGTGTCCAGTGTCTGAGGTTGGATTTGAACTCAGCTCCTCCTGACTCCAGGGCCAGTGCTCTATTCACTGCACCGCCTAGCTGCCCCCAATCAGGTTTTCTAAATGTTTAAAAAAGTAAAAAGAGATTATTAAGGGCGAATGATTCTAGCTAATACCTACTGGTATATGTGAAGCAGGCAATGTGGAGGAGTAGAAGTAGGAAAGGAGAATAAAAATGAAGTTTTCCTGCCCTGAAGGGTGCCCCCCCTTCTTTTGGAAGGGACAGCTCACCTTCTAGATGCTGCCACTGGGGTCTGTTCACATTATTAATTTTGTGACAGTCTGTTTGCTACCCCATTTGTGTTTATCTACATAAGTAGGCTAATGGAATAAGAGGCTTATATGTATAAACATATGGACTGCACGGTGTGGTCATAAGGTAAAACACTGCCCTGCTCTTATTTAACCGTATCATCTGAACTTGTATAACTAAAATAATTAACAATTAGATTAGTTTAGATGTTGTACCTGTCCTCAAACCTTCTTTACATTAAAGCCCAGAAAAAGAGCTCCATAGGATATTTTAATTGGCATGAAAAAAAAGTTATCTGAATCTCCTTTGGGTCTTGAGTCTTTGGCCACTCATTTTACTCGTTTTGAAACCACTAAAGAAATTCATAGTACACCTAATTTTGTAGATAATGGATATTAAAAAAAAAAAAGAAAAGACAAGTTCTGTCAGGGGATTAAATGGCTGAAGAAATGATAATCACCTATCCAGAAGGTTAACTTATCTCTATATAGAGTGCATTTTGACTTTTCAGTTCAATTTCTAGTCTGCATGTACAGTTTTTATTATATACGTTTTATAAGTGTATTAAGAGAAAAAGTACTTCTGAACAATGGGAATAAACTAGTTAACTTTTTTCTTAGAAGACTTTAGCTAGTTCCGTTTATTTGCTTATGGAAACAATTGATGTTTCCCGTTTTCATTTTAAAGTTACCTTTTATCTACAATTTGCTCACTGTAGCTCAAACTAGAGCAGGAATTTTAAACTTTTGTATGTCAGGGTCTTCTTTGGCATTCTGGTGAAGTCTGTAAACCTCTTCTCAGAATGTTTTTTAAAACCCAATTATGTAGAAATATAGTTATCAAAATATATTTTTGAAAAAGCTTTTTGGACTCTAGACAAAAAGCTTCAGAACTAGAGCAACTGAAAAATAACCTGTAAAATAAATGGCCTAAATCTTCTTGCTTTACTCATTAGTACATCCTGAATAAAGACATGTTTGGTTTGCAGTGAAGCTAGCAAAATTTATGGTTACTCTACCAAAGAAAGCAGGAGATTCCTTCTTAGACCCTGCAGAGGAAATTGTCTTTGGATTATCATATTGCCTTACCTAGGACTAGATCAGACTATAAAATTAGGGTGAATATGCCAGTTTCCTTGCTAAGGCTATGTCTGTGTTTGGCAGGAAAGTTCACAGTGTGGAGTCTAATGGTCTTCTCTAGTGATATGAAATATCTAGCTACATTTGTCAGAGCTTGTTTTCTCTGGCTATCCACCAAACCAGTTGTGGTCTTGTTCTAATAATTTTACTGTGGGTGTGGTGAGGGAGAATGTTTTAAAGCACTTGTGGAAAGAATTGGAAATGATATTTTCAGTCTTAAGAGGAAGATTGACATATATAGTATGGTTTTGTTGTTGCTTTTTGGAGAAGGGGATAGATCTTTTAGTAAGTAACTTTTCAATAAATTATTCAAAATTCATCCTGCCTCTATTCAAACATAATACAAAAAGTATATTTGTGTAGGGGCTTGGGATAACATTGGTGAGGGGAAAGGGAACTCAGTACCCAAACATAACACCTGTGAAAACCCAGCCATAAGTGATGTATATGTACTTCAAGTGCTTTTGCCTCTTGAAATTCTGTTCACAATGAGCCAATCCAATTTGGCCTTTTCCTGGTTTCCTAGGAACCTAACAATGCTTTTTTTCACAGCAGATTAACCTTTATTTTGAAGCCTTTTTCTTATCTTATCTTGTATCATTAATTCTTCAATTCAACACATCAAAAACATATGTGGTAGCATATTTTTTATTTCTTATTATGATTGATGGGAAATGAATGAAAGGTAACAAGAGATAGAATCCTTAAAGTTTTTCAGCCAAAAGATATTTAGTGATTATTAGTTCTATTTCTCTGAAAAAGGTTTCATTTCAGAAATAGTAGGCAGATTAAAGTGTATATTATCCTTATAAAGTAGATAAATTATTGCAATTTTTAAAACAGTGAAATGGAAACATTAGAAATTCAGGAACTTTGCTAAAATAACATTTTGGAATTGTTAGGTTCACAATTGGAGTATGACCCATTTGGGTTCCTACTCTTCTCCCTAGCCCATGCTACCTAGTACTTCACTCAGAAGTCAAGAACTAGACTGTCTTTTCCTACCAACAGCAGTCATCTTTACAACAAAGATTTGGACTTTCCACATCTTTTAAAGCCATGTAAAAATGAATTCAGCCTGTAGTTTAATGTAAAGCAGGCAGTCATTGTCATGGATGCTATTAAAGTGGAATCCGAGGCAGTTATTGGTAGCACACGACTTTTCTCTACCATGTGCACCACTTTCTTTCTCTCTCCTTTCTCTTCTCTTTTGTATCTGGTTAGGTCTGCTGATTAAAACACTACAAATGAATCCAAAGACATTTTTCAGTCCCATGTGGGACAGTGAGTTTTTCTTGTTCCATGGCCACATACTAGGCTTCTAACTCTGACCATCTGTATTACAGATGTGTGCTATTGCTCACCAGAGGGACTTTGGTATATGAATAAGTAAAATACATTTTTAATCAGACATCTGAAATGTTGCTCCTTCAAATGATGTAAATCTTAACTCATCCATGCTTGTCCATTCTGTGTGGCTCTTGATAAGTTCCCCACATTCTTACTGCTAGATAAGGCAAACGAATTCAAAGTCTTCAGATGGAGCACTAATCTTCTTCTGAGTTCCTGTCCCACATCTCTGTCTATTGACATTTCCACTTCAGTGTCTCGTGGTCATTGCTGGCTCAATGCATCTGAAATAGAATGTGTCAATCCAGATTGTGAGTCATCCTTCACTTGTCAGGCTCACCTTCATTTCCGGTCATTTGCCAAGTGTTATTGATCATAGTTCTTGCTTCTGTTCCCTTCCTTCTCTTCCCATAGTTTCCACCTTAATTCAGGCCTTTATCACTTCTTACCTTGACTTTTGTAATAGCCTCCTAATAGATGTTCATTTTTCTAACCTCTCTTAGTCTATACACCATCTTCCATACAGTTGTGCCAGACTTATGTAACTTATACAAGTTCAGACGATACAGTTAAATGGATAGAGATGGTGGGTAAGGAAATAGATGAAAAAACTATGATAATGGGTAGTTTGGAGGGGCTTGGAATTCAATATGTTGTTTAAATTTGATACAGAAGTGATAGGAAGCTAATGGAGAAATGATTTAGTTGAGGAGGAATAGAGTTTGTACCATATATCCTAATTTTGCAGCCATTCTTCCCCAGTTGATTGGCACCCCCTTAGTTTTCAGTTTAGGCAAGAGGTTCTACAGTAAACAAGGATTCGCCCTGCATTTGAAAAGCTCTGACAACTAACTGCTTTTTGCCATTCAGGAAGCCTCCTGGGGACAGGTGACTCTAGTAATTTAGTTGATTTGGAGTTAGGGGCAGAATAGCCTTAGGAAACCCCCATGAAATATGACTGTCTGAAGGAAGCCTATGAGCCTATTAGTTCTTGAACTGGATTAATCTTCAGGGAGAGGGAAGAAGCCAGATTAGCCAGAGAATTTACTCTGTGGTGTTTGTCTTATAATGAAATTTACCTGTTCTCTTGAGTTTAAACTACTGGTCATGTCAAGAGAATATGTTTCACAGTTCTGGTTTCTGGTTTTGTTATTTCAGTGCAGTGTGAAAAAGATAAGGAAGTACAAATGAAGATGGTAATAAAATAGCGGTGAAACTTCATCGAATACACTATCCACAAATAATGATTGTTTTTAAAATTAAATTTGTGATTTCATTGGCAAAGGTGAGGAAACTCCTATCACAAATGCAGGTCAGCATTTAATTGCCTGTAGCACTGAGAGGTTGTGTGACTTACCAGGATCATACAACCAGTTAATGTCAGGGTTGGTCCTCAAACCCAGGTCTCCCTGAGTCCTAAGGCTTATCTGTTATGTTATACTGCTTTTCATGTCAGTTCTGTCAGTATATTAAATAAACAAGTCCAGCCATTCATATGGTTACAAAAATAGAGCAGAGATCTGTTATAAGAGGGTTTATTATAGCATGAATTTTGATATATTACAAGTCCACCCCATTGTGATTACCAAAGATCAAATTACAGTCTGCTGAAATACATTGACTACATTCAGGAAAAATCCTCTTGTAATATGTAGCCAGATCACGGTTGTTGGCCCCCCTACCCCTCCCCTCCCATTCCCGTACCACCATTATTTTTCCCATTGGTCCTGCAAGGTCTTTACCTTGATGTCGGAAGTAGAAAGTTAAGCCAGGTGGATGTGAAACTGTTGGATTGTAATCTATTAACAGTGATGGTGGGAGGCGGAGCCAAGATGGCAGCATAGGAGCAGCAACATATTGCAGCTCTCACATAGCTACCCCAAAATACCCATAAAATATGACTCTAAACTAATCCTAGAACTCCAAAACGCACACAAATATACTTTCCACTAAAATCAGCTCGGCTACGAGGAACCATATCAGCACTGCGACCCGAAACCAGCTTGGCCTGAAGCCCTGGCTGAGCCCCGGGGGTGGCTGGATGAGAGGATTAAAGGAGCGGATTGGTGGCAGCTGCGAAAGCGTTCAGAACTAGGTCATTGGGGCTTGCGAGGTTGGGGGAGAAAAGCAGTCCGGCCGAAACGCCTCCAGGGCTGGAAAGTGAAAGGCAGAGGTTTTGCACGCGCCTTGGCATTGTAGCTTCCACACCCTTGGCCTACAGACTGCAGGGGGACCAGGCGATTGTTCAGAGGCCAAGTGCTCTCGTGTTGAGTGGCCTGGATCCGGATTGTGGTCTTGGGCGTTGGTCCTGTGGGTCTTCTTTATCCAGTGATCCAGAAGTGGGAAAGGGACCCAGCACCTTCCTGAGAGCTATGGCAACCGGAGGACCCCAGCAATTTGGGACAGAGCATTCCATTCTGGAAGCAGAGCCCCACAGAGATTAAAAAAAAAATCACGGACTGACCAACCATGAGTAAGAATAAGCATAAGAAGCAAAGTAAGAACAGCAACCAAACCCTAGATTCCTTTTTTGGGGAAAAGAAAGATCATGGCAGAGAAAGGGAGGAGGAGAGTACAGCCAGAGCTCACCCACCAGGGGCTTCCAATAAACATGAAGATTGCCTTAAAGCAAGAGATGAGCTGAAGAAGGATTTTGAAAACCAAATGAGAGAAGTGGAAGAAAAATTGGGAAGAGAAATAAGAATGTTGCAAGAAAATCATGAAAAGAGAGT
>CM053583.1:284911819-285024063 GCA_028627135.1 Pseudochirops cupreus | reverse complement strand
GGGAATGGCTGAACAAGCTGTGGTATATGAATGTAATGGAATACTATTGTGCTATAAGAAATGGGAAGGAGATGGACTTCATAATTACCTGGAGAGGCTTATACGGACTGATGCTAAGTGAGAAGAGCAGAACCAGGCAAAACCTGTACACAGTCACAGACACATCGTACATATGATGATCAACCTTGATAAACTGGACTATCCTCAACAACGCACAGCTAAAGACAACTCTACAAGCCTCAAGATGGAAGTAGATATCTAAACTCAGAGAAAGATATAGAAAGGCTACAGTTTAAATGGAGACTGAAGCAAAATACGCTATCGTTCTCTTTCATGTCTGGTTTTGCTTTTTTTTTCTTTTCCCAGTGTTCACTCATTGGTTACAACACTTCTGTATGACCAAACTATTGTACAATGTGAAAATATTTGCAGATCCTATACATGATTGCACGCCACCATGGGGGGGGTGTGAAAGGAGGGGAGAAAATCTGAAACTCAAGTGATTGTGGAACTGAATCTTGTAAATTAAAAGTAAATAAGTAAATAAAAAAAATAAAATGAGAATTTCTTGAAAAAAAAGAGTATTGGGGGCAAATGGTGGGAGTCATCTAAGGTTGGGGTTTGACAAAGCTTTAAAGTCAGTAGGATAGATGGGTAAGGGATTCAAGAATAGAGGAAAGTGTAGCATTGAGCTGGCTAACTAGAGTGTTGAGATTGAGAGTGAAATGAGTGAAGTCAGATTAGCAGAGATGGCAGGACAAAGTATTGAAGGGCAGAGGGTAAGAAGTTCAGGTTGAGTAAGAATATGTTTAAGAATGTAAGGCATAGGAAGAGATAGAAAGAGAGAAAGCTATTATCAGATAAGGGGTTTCAGAGATTTTCAACATACATGTGGGACACTTGTGGGTCATGATGAGATCAAGGGTGTGGCTATCTTGGTATGTAGCTGAGGTGAAGTGGGAGAATTAGTTATGGGAACTGAGGATACTGAGGAGTTGGGAGTCTAGAGTGTTTGACAGAATATCAACGTAAAGTCTCTTAGTATAAAGGCAGGAGTTGGGGTGGAGAGTAATACTATAATCAGATTAGTCAGCAAGCATTTATTCAGGGCCTGTTATGTGTTAGGCTCGGTGCAAAGTGCTGCAGGTACAAAGAAAAGGCAATAACTTCTTGACCCACGGAGTTTATATTCTTTTGAGCGAGACAGCATTTAAAATAGTAATTATAAGACAAATAGAGAAGGGGCTGGGGTAGAAATGATAGAGAGGAGTCTCTCATGAATACCAGAAACTGTTTTCATTAGTAAGAAAAAGCACTTCTAATGGGGTGGCTAGGTGGCACAGTGAATAGAGTGCCGGCTCTGGAGTCAGGAGGACCTGAGTTCAAATCCAGCCTCGGACATTTAACACTTACTAGCCGTGTGACCTTGGTCAAGTCACTTAACCCCAATTGCCCTGCCTTCCACTCTCTAAGAAGCAAAAAAGAAAAAAAGCACCTCTTTAAGTAACCTTTTGTTAAGTAATCTGTGGGAACCAGGAAAGGCCTCTTAGCAATGCTTTAGCTGAGTCTTGAAGAAAGCTAGGGCTTCTAAGAAGCAGAGATGATAAGAGAGAAAATTCCAGGCATGGGGGTGTAGCACATGAGGAACAACAGGAAGGCCAGTATTGTTAGAAGAGAGAGAATAAAGTGTAAGAAGATTGGAAAGGTAGGAAGAGACCAGGTTACAAAGAACTTTAAATGCCATGCAGAGGAGTTTAATTCTGGAGGTAATAGGGAACTACTAGAGTTTATTGAATAAGGGAGGACATAGTTACACCTCAGCTTTAGAAAAAAAAATGACCTGGAGTTAGTGAATAACAGCCACCAGCATCTGGATTGAGTAAAAAATTTGGATAGAGTGAACCTCAGAAGAAGCAAGGTTGCTGAGTAATTACGGTAAAGAGAACATCTGCAAGAGGTAGTACGGAACAATGACTATTCCAACTCCTTCCAGGACCAGTGTATATATATTGGGGGTGGAGGGAGAGATAAGAAAAAGATTTTGAAATAGATGGCTTTCTGTTAATTTACAAGGAATGAAAATAATGAAAATAAAAGGTAGACTACCAGAGCTTCAGGGCGCTGGGGACATTAGAGAGCCTTTTCTGGAGAGGCACAGATCCTGAATCTCTGTTTAAGGATACTTAGAAATTTGCAGCTATGGAGCATCTCCTTGGTCAGTCAGTCAGTTGGTAAACATTTATTTAACACTTATGTGCCAAGTACTGTGCTAAGTGCTGGAGATACAAAGAAAGGTCCTTGGAAAATGATCATGCTTCTTATAGGAACTGTTCTCATCCGTCTTCCAATGTGGCAGAAAGTGCCATGATTTGTGCTTCATTGGCATTGCATTTGAGAACTCTTGAGGTTACCTCTATATCCCAAAGAGGCATTGGATTGAGAATTTGGTGGAATCAATTTATAATGCATCAAATGCTAACCTCTGTAATAATTCTCTCATAGACCTTTCCTTGATATGGTATATAATGCATTGGACAGTCCTGAAGATGATTATCATGCCCTTTTTGTGCTCTGTCTTCTGTATGCCATGTCTCATAATAAAGGTAAGATTTTAAATTGTTCTGATAACCGTGGATGCTTTCAAGTCCTGTATCTATTCATTTTTAAAAGAAATAAAAGATACTTTTATTAAGGGGTTTTTCATAGTTATAGTTTCTAGGATTTCTAGAATTTTGTTTCATGATAGAAGGAATGTATAGCTTGTTTTTCATATGTCTATGCCAGGAAAAAAATCATTATTGAAAATAAATTTAAAGCAGGATTTTTTTTTTGGTCTAGACCTGTGATTTCAGTGGTGTAGGGAATTCCGACCTTGAAACCTCCACCATTCAAGTTTGCAAACAACCATAACTTAGATTCACAGAGAATTGCCTGAACCATTGAAATGTTGAGTAATTTGCCTGTGGATGCACAGGTAGACTATATTAGAAGCAAGACTTGAATCCTAGACTTCTTGACTCTGTAGCCAATATACCAAGCTGCCTCTCAACTGGGTGCATTACGGTATTTTGGTATTTTCCTAGCACTTTGCTGTAAAACGAAACTTACGGTAATTTTAATGTGTTTTCCTAGCAGTTGTGCCAAAATCAATTGATTTTGTAATTTTGGTTTTTCTCTTTATATTTAATTTATATTCCTAATGCATATAGGATACAAAACTGATATTTCTTTGTATCAGAAGATCAGTCTTAGTTCTTCTATTTTGATCAAATAGTATCAAAGCTTAGAACCTCATATCATTAGAATGGTTCCTATTTTTAAATATGATTAGCATTCTTTTATTCATTGGCATAGGGGTTAGAGAAAGAACCTCAAAACCAGAAAGATCTGACTAAGAGCAAGTCACTTAATCTCCTAGAGTTCCAGGGAGCTCTCAAGACTTAAGTTGCTGACTAGATATAAAGGGATATCTGGTAGGGGGATTTTCCTATGCCAGTCCAATTCTAGGTCCAGTTCCTGTCCTTCATCCCATTCACTGATGGCACCTGGGAACAAGTAGTCTTTGTCCATTCGGTGATTCCCTTTGTAGTTTGTCATGTGGAAATACATTAAACAACTGTAAAAGAAGTATCTGGTTTTTTTTTTTGGAAGAGAAATCAAGCTATAGATGGAATATATGTTACATTTTCAGTTGGCACAAAACTGAGAGAGATTCTTAATACATTGGATGACAGGGTCAGGATATAAAAAGATCTTGATAAGCTAGAATGTTGAGCTGACATCAAGATGACATTTAATAGTGACAAATTTAGAATCTTGAAGTTGGGCTTAAAAAATAATTTCACTAGTACAATATGGAGGAGACACGGCTATGCAACACAGTTTTTAGTGGACTCTGAGTTCATTATAAGTCAGTTGTATGATTTAGCAGAACAACCTAGAAGCATTTCCTTATACAAAATAGAATTTGAAAGAGGATTATTTATGAAACTATGCATTTTCCCTTTTCCTTGCTATTTAAAAAACTGTAATAAATTCAGCATGTTAAATTCAAAAGTGTCCCACTTGTTCATACTTCTGTTTAAAAAGTCTTGTTTTTAGTAAAACCGTGTTGCCTCTTTGCGATCACTGTTAACCATTCTTTTAATAAGACCTCCTAGAATTTCAAACAACCAAAGTCAAGGTTGCTGTTTTCAATCATTGAAGACTCTAGCTCTTCAGTTGGGACATTTGCCCTTCCCGAAGCTTGTGGTATCTCTTCATCACCCAAATCTCTGGCAGAGAGTCCCTCTGGAATGACATCTTGCACTCCTTCTGTATCCTTGAATATAGCTTGTCTGTGCCTGATGGCTCGATTGATTTATGACCACTAGAGAATTTTTGTCCCTCTTTTTCTTAAATATCAACTTATATTAGCCTTAGATTTTTTTTTTATTTCCAGTCATTCACATTGGCCTTTACATAGAAAAGAGAAACAAAATAAGATTTGTGATAATACAAAATTTGTGATAGTAATAATAAAATAAGAGCAGTGATGTCTTCTCTTAGTATCGACCCATCTATCCTGAATAGTGATATGAATATTATCCACTGTAGTCCTTGAGACTGGTCTCCTCTCATTATCTGAAGAGCATTGTGTTGGGACTTAGGTAAGAGAGAAAACTTGGGCAAGATATCCTCTACCCTCAAGAAGCTTATTATCTATAGAGAAACACATCGTTGGCAGAGATAGCTCTAACAGAAAGTACATGATAAATATATGGGTGCTACACATAAAGTGGTGGATGAGGTCCAAGAAGTAGGATAGCATGATAGGAAGAAGAAATACTAAATATGAAAAATGCTGAAATCAGTGGATTCAGGTTCTATTCCTGCTATCTACTGGTACTAGCTACATTGTCATAGGCAAGTAACTTCACTTTCAGCTTCAACTTTTTCATCTGTAAACTGGAGGTAATAATAATTGTACTTTACATCATAGAATTGTTGTGGGGAAAACACTTTAAACTTAAAGTTTAACATTATGTTATTATATTAAAGTATATTCCCATATACATGTGAATTATTATTATGAAGGTCATTACCAGCTTGAGGGACTCGGGAATACTTCTTGGAAGAAATGACATTTGAGTTGGTCCTTATAGAAGGGGTAAGGATTTAATTGGATGACGGCAAGAGTGTTCCACACTTAGGAAGAGTCAAGGCTCAGGTGAAAGAAAAGGTATAGGACGTCTCTGAGGGGCAGTGAGAGTACTTCAGTTGGACCAGAGTGTAGAGAAGGTAGAAGGGAGTAATATAAATTGCAGTGAGAATGACGCTGTGTTGTAATGAGCCGTGAATGCCAGGATAAGAAGTTTGGATTTTATGTGGTAGGCATTGGGGTGCCTTCACAGTCTAACAGTCTGTAATTTGGTAGAGAGCTAGTGAAGGTATGGGACAAAGGAGGGACACCATGATCTGATCTAGGTGTAAAGATGACCATTAAGCCTTATGGAATATGGATTTGGCCTGTGGAATGGGAGGGGGAATGGGACTGGGGACAGGAAGACTAGTTAGTAGGATGTTACAGTAGTAGAGGGAAGTTATAATGAGCCCCTGTACCAGCAGAGAAAGAGATCTATTCAAAAGCTCCTCTGGAGATAGAATTGACAGGATCTACCAATTGATTTTATATGAAAAGAATTAGAGATAACTCTAAAAATAATACTAAATGTGATAGACCTGGTGAATGATTATATTTCTGGCACTTTCTAAATGCATTGCAATATTCTTTATATGAGTGTTGGGTCATATGTTAGTGTCCTTTGTTTTCTGTGACTAACATTTTAGCTTTAAAAAGTAAAACTGAATATTTATGAATGATAAATCCCTTCAATGTGACTCTTAGTTAAAAACTTTTTTGCAACAAAAAGAAACATCTGACAATGCAGATGTCAAAAAAGTCAAATTGTTTCATTCTTTGCTTTCCTGCTAATAATCTCCTTGTAACATTGTTTTCTTTGAGAAAGTTTTGTGTTAATGTTATTGGAATACAATTATGTATAAAAAGACACGTCATCTCATTTGTAGAATTTGTTGTTTGCTTTTTGCTTTCTTTCCAGTCTTAAAATAGGGTTTTGGTTAGGTGTGTTTTTACTTTGAAGCAGCAGAAGGTCATTTCTGCTTAACTTTCTGGATTTTCATTCCAGATTCTTACCACCATCACAGCTCTTTTAATGAGATGGTCTCTCTTTCAAATGGATTTTTCGTCATGAGACAATTTAAACATAAAAGCAATGATAATAAAAACTGAATGTTAGCTTAGGACTTCCAGTAAATAACAATAGATTAAAGGCTGCATCAAAATGAATATACAGCAGTGAAAAGGGTTGAATGGAATAAGAGAGCTTTGCCAGTTACGATTCAATAGGGTGACATAATGAATTCTGGTTCATGACCATGATAGAAAATTTGTCCTTTCATTCCTTTGTTGAGTCTCCTAAAAGCAGTGGCTGATGGCAGAAATCTTCTCTACATAAACCAACCTGGTGGTCTTTGGAGATGTTACATTTCTATTTTAAAACAGCCTCCTACCTAATCCCCCCATACAATCCACAAACACACTTTGTGGGGAAATGCTACTTAAGGGAAGAGAAATCTGTTTTCTTGTAGTGATGTTATTGGGAAAGGGTGAGAGAAATGGGGAAATTAGACAGACACCAAAATAAAGTGGAATTCTGATTTTTTTCAGAGATCTAGAAAAACATTATTTCAGAGTACAAATTATACATAATATTTCAGAATGGGAAGAAAACTTATGTAGTCCAGACATATCTCATATAGGAATTCCCTCTACAGTATTCCTGATGGCTGGTTATCTAACCTTTGTTTAAATACTTCCAGTGTTGGGAATTATAATTTACACCATAATATGACACTAATGATAATCACAATAGCTCCCTTTTATACAGTACTTTAAGGTTTGCAGAGTCTTACGTACTTTGTCTAATTTCATCATCACAACAATCCTGTGCGTTAGATGCCATTTTTACAATCTGCTTTTTCCAGATGAGGAAGCAAGCTTGGAAAAGTTCAGTGACTTGCCCAAGATCACACAACTAATATATACATGACACCATACTGCTTCTCCCTACTACCCAAGGCAATCCCTTCTAGTTTTAAACAGCTCGTAATTCAGTGTAGCTAAAAGCCCACCATGGATTAGAATTCCAAAGCAGGCTATTTTTAAACAACCGTAAATGTCAGCCTAACTGAAGATGTGCTCTTGACTGTAACTTGTTCAGTTTCCCCCCACATTTATTCAGATCTACTGTCTAATCTGGCAGGTGGTGTTTTGAGTATACTTAATGACTTTTTTGAGGGGTGGAGGAGGAAACTTTTGTAAACTTTTCGGTCCAGGAGTCTATTTCAGTCCTAAAAATTTGCAGACTCCCGTAGTGTAGGGACTACATTTCTGCCTCCAGAATCCCTGTGGTGGGAGGGAATCTAAGAATAAGAAAGTCTGTTTAATTACCAGTAACTGAGATTGGCTGATTAGGAAACCTCCCACAGAGTAACACTGCCTCTAGTTCTTTAAATTAGTCTCTTTTCACACATGGCGTTGGTGGTTATAGTGATGAGGCAAAATACACACTGAAATTATTTTTTCAGGTCAGGATCTGACAGATGTAGATAGAGGGAAAGACCTACCATGCCAGATGGTTGGAAGATTTTAGCAATTTCCTCCCTTCCCTCAAACCTCTCTAACACTGCTGGCTCTCATTCATTCACCTACTCTCTTCCCCCATCCCCCTCCCATTTCCCTGCCAGCCCTGGTCATAGGAAGTATATGAAATACAAGATTATATCTCCAAAATGTGACATCAAGGATTTATTGAGTGCCTATTGTTTATTTGGCACTGATGCTAGTTTCTAAAGATAAAACTATTGCCCTGCAAATAAGCTAAGTTCCTTTGCAACTGGCCCTGTCTTTCTGTATTTGAAAATCACTAGTCTTCATCATTGTAGAGGATATAAAAGAATTAAAACATTGTTCCTGAACATCCAGATCTAGAAACACAGAGTAGCCACAGAACAAATGATGATTGTGACAAATGCTAGATATAGTATGTTTTTTTACATAGATGACATAGACATATTTATTGGAAATATTTAGCTGTCTTATCAAAGAATCAGTATTGTAGTTAGTGGGTAGAATTTTAAACATTTAAAAAATCTTTTTGACTTCTGAATGCATATAAAAGCCTAAGGAAGGGAGAAGCTATGATTTGGGGACATTATCTTCTTTTTCCTTCTTTTTTTCTGAATATTTGATTGTCTCAGGCTTTTTATCTATCTAAAAGCTTTTCCAGTTACTGTTTCTAAAATAAATTTAAACTTTTTTTTATAAGTATGAGATTTAGCACTGAATAAAATGTCTTCCTTTTCATTTAAATGTAAACAGTATTACAACCTTTTGGCTTTTGAGAACTGTGGCCCCAATTCAGCATTTGTCATTCATCTGTTGATCAAATTTCACTGAAATTACTGAAAATTGCATAAGATGTCATTTGAAAGTTTTATTAATTACCATTTTGTTTTAGGATACTGTTTTGAACTGTAATTCAACTTTTGAATAGAAGTTTGTGAAATTTGATGAAGATCTGTAAATTGTTTTAAAAGGGTATCATGAAAAAGAAAGACAAACATAAAATGCCAAGCAGTCCGCAATAGTGGTCATAATTTTTGAATTCATATTTGTGTTTTCCTCTTCCTGCTCCTTCATTTTTAGATTTTATCTGTCTTTGAGGTTGGTACCCTCCATTACAGAAGGTAGCATTATCAGTTTCAGGATGTCAGAATAACCACTGAAATTAAAATGTTTTCTTTCTGTGATAAGAAACCTTCTCTTTATGTTCCCTATTTGTGTCCAATAAATAAATAAAGGAAGGAAGGCGCAGGAAGGAAAGAGAAATATTGAGCATGTACAAGTACGTGGAAATATTTACTTAAATTTGTGTCTTTTACTGTGTTTTATGGCCTGCCACTGAATTCCAGGGAAAACCAGCAACCCATGTTCTATGTGACCTCTTCTTTAAAGACATATGTTTGACTAAAGGACCATAAAGTTAGGTGATGAATTTAGGAATAAGGTACTATTTTCTTTTTCAAAAATTACCTACTGTTTCAAAGAGAAAGAGTATAATGTTTCTAAAATCTCTAGGTAACAGAATAAAAATTTCAATCAAAACTATCTTTTATGTTTTTTCCAAATAAATAAAATGCAACCAGGGCACATCAGTATTTTTCCATTGTAGTGTGAGTAATCATGTTTAAAAGTGATGTATCCTAAACAAGATGAATTTTCATCGAAATGCAGTTTTTGGCAAATAGATTTTTATTGTTGTATATGACAGGAGTTATTAAATGTATTTGGAAGGTATGTGTCAAAAATGTCATCTCCTTGGAATTATTTAACAAGTTAAGTTCACTGTTGGAAGAAATTCAATAAAATAAGATATATTGTTATGCTTTATTATGTCAATATGTTTCTTGCATTTACTTAGAATTTAGACAATAAGCTGTTTGATGCAATTTGCAGCTCTTTTATCAAGTTTCTTAGGAAACATCCAGTTTTCAAAGGACAATATTTCAAATGTTCCAAGCAGTGACATTTCTCCCTTCCCTCGCTTTTGTTCTATCTTTCCCCTTCCAGTTTTATGATTTAAATAGGTATTTACTTAAGTGTTTCATTGGCACAAAAACAATGAATTTTTAGTGTTGTTGGTTTTCCATTGTACGTACTTCCTTCCTGCCTTCCAAACTCTGTGTTGACTGAAATTCATATAAAAAATTTGTTGAAGTTGTATATTTCTAATAATGAAGATGTGATTCTTTGTGAGATGGTATCTGCAATGACTGGTGAAAATTTTAGTTACAATATAATTTCCTTGTATCTCTTGGTGAGCAGATCTCCTGATAAAAACATCTTTTTCTATGTTTTATGTTGTTGTTGTTTGTTTTCATTTTAGGAATTGATCCAGAGAAGTTAGATAGAGTTCAGCTTCCAGTGCAGACTGAAGTTGAGAAGACCTCCTATAACCACTTACTTGCCGAAAGACTCATCAGGATAATGAACTATGCTGCTCAAATTGGTAAGTGTATCTTAAATGAAATGCTAGTAATTCCTAAAGTGCTGTTGTCAGCCTTACTGTCAGGCAACATTGGAACAAGGTCAGGAATTTAAAGTCATTTTTTTTCCTAGTCCTAACTTTTCTGTTGCTCACCTAAGCAAATATTATTTTCTCATTCTTCCTCAGTTTGCTCATCTGTAAAATAAAACATCTGTGAAAACATAAGGTGCACCTTCAAAAAAAGAAGTGGCATGGTTTAATGGAAAGAACATTGGCCTAGGAGGCAGATGCTTTGTGTTCATTTCCTGGCCCTTACATTTACTAGCTTGTGACCTTTTACAAGTCACTTAACCTTTCCTGTCCTCAGTTACCTAATCTGGAATATCTAAATTCCTCTTCCTACCACTTTATCTGATGGTAACTACTTTTTACAAAGTTGTCAAGGTCAGATGAGATAATGAATGTTAAAGCACTCTATAAATTGTAAAATGTTATAAATGTAAGGTATAATCACAGTTATTTAATAAAATATGCTCAGTATTTTCAATGACTTTTATCTACTGCTCTCACTGTAACTTGGGAAAATATAACTTTTTGTGTTTTTTGGTGATGGGCTTTTTTTCCTTACTATTATAAATTTTATTTTAACTTTCATTGAAATAAGATAATATCCATTGAAAGGGATAAATTATATTCAGTGGCAGATGCTTATTGTTTTCAAACCAACCAGAATGCTTCCAAAGTCATGTGTGGATTAGTTTAAGCAGCGGTTCTCAACCTGTGGGTTATGTTCAATTTGTAACAATGAAAATACATCCTGCATATCAGATAGATTCATAACAGTAGCAAAATTACAGTTATGGAGTAGCAATGAAAATAATTTTATGGTTGGGCATCACCACAACATGAGGAACTGTATTAAAGGGTTGTGGCATTAGGAAGGCTGAGAACTACTGGTTTAGAGGAATGAAGTATATGAAGTATAGGCCATTATCTTCACAGATAGGCATATGGTAATCCAACATAAGAAATTGTTTATACAGGATTGTGATTGGTGGAAAAACACTTAGAGTGGAGTTTGGAACTTTTAGAGCAAAAGAGAATAGAGAACAGAAAACTTGAGAGAAACTCACCTGAGATAGAAAGCAGTAGGATAAGCGCATTTGGAAACCATTTTAAATAGGAATCATGATACATTGATATCATTTACACAGTGAATAATTAGAGGAAACTAAAGGGAAAGGAAACAGCCTCATTTATGTTACTTTTTATTTCATTCCCTTTATGATACCTTGCATATACTAAGCATTGAGTGAATACTTGTGGAATGAACAAGTGGAAGACTGTGAGCTGCAGAGGAGAGGCTAATCCAAGGGTTTAGGCTATTGCAAGAAAAATTTTCAAGCAAAAGCTGAGGAGTAGACCTAGGGCTCAAGAGTTTACTTCCCTAGTGTCAAAATGGACTGACAGTACTAATTCCACTTTGTATTGTATGGGAAGAAAGAATTAGTTGGAACTAGTAAAGAGTGATTCTTAAGGATCATTTCTTCATAGAAAAGAAGACAAGTGGCATGAAATAGGGAATAAAAGACTTGATAATATTTTAAGCCAAATTGAGGTACTGAATAACTACTTACTCTAATTAAGCAATTCTAGTTATAGTCTCCAAAATTCTCTTATAGTAAAGTAAAATAGTTATTTTAAACGTCTGATGACGTGTGCTGTGCTACAGTCTATAAACAGAAGTATCAAACTTTAGTTGGGAAATGTTTTACAAAATAAATAAAAATATAATACAACCCAGATAATGTTAATTTATAGTTTTCTAAGTCAGTCTGCAGCCTGTAGGGATTCTTTCTATTTGAGTATGATACCACTGTTGTACATTGTGCAGAAGGGAGATTAAAATTGAAAGAGCATGAATTCCAGGAGCATGGTTGTTTTTTATCTATTTACTAACTTATCTTCTTTTATCAGAAGAAAGTTATCTGTAAGTGCAATTGAACTTTTGCCAGGAAGCTCAAGTTGTTTGCTCCCCCAAGGATATATTACTTCAGACTTGCCCTTTCTTCTTGCTTAGTAGTCCAGTTGTAGATGTACTGCAATAGGGTAATATTCTCTCTCTTTTGATACCTCCCTGGATGAGGTCAGCACAGTGGGGTGCTGTGTGGCAACACTCATTGAGGTGGAGGGGAGCAGTAATAACAAGAGAGCAGCATTTCGATCTTAGCCTTGGTTTTGGCGTTATCTTATTTCCTTGATTCTGGACAAGTCACTATTTCTCAGAGCTTCAGTTTCTTCATCTGTAAAAATGAGAAAGATGGAGCAGTTTATTTCTGAAGTCTCTTAGATCTGTGAATTTCTGTGATTTTTATGACTGACTACTAACTCTTTTTTTCTGTATTATAAGATACTTAAGGTTTTTAGGGTTTGCCCTCTCTTTCCATTGAATTCTGGTAACTTGGATGATTTTTTTAAAAAGTCTATTGAACAGTTAAGATTTTTGTGGAATATTATTGGGATAAGAAATGACCTTCTGCTCAAATGAGCTAAGACTTTGAAGCTATTTACTAACTTATCTCTTGTTCTCTATAGATGGAAAAATCAGACTGGCTACTTTGGAACTTAGCTGCCTGTTACTAAAGCAGCAAGTTATGACAAACAGTGGCAGCATTATAAAAGATGTTCACCTTGCTTGCCTGGAGGTAAGAACCTGTCTTTTCCTACAGAGGGGTGATCTTTCCAACCAACATTGTAACCCACCTCATTCAGTGGATAATGATAGCAAGGAGAAGGAGAATCTTAAATTCCTTCTCAAGAAATAAAGGTTCTTTCTTGAATCTAAAATATTCTTTAAAAAAAATTTCATTTTATATTTAGATACTGGTATTTTTTCAGTAATTATTTGATTCCCATGTTTATCTTAAAGTTTTTAAATTCAGTTTTCTGAACATTTTCCCATCTAAGATTTGATTCTTCTCTGTTTTTCTCTCTTTAATAGGGTGCAAGAGAGGAAAGTGTTCATCTTGTGAGGCATTTTTATAAGGTAAATATATGTATATGTATGTATATGTACATAAATATATAGTACTCTGTTGATTCCTCAGACATTTAAACTTATGCAGTAGATTTTCAAGTAAAAAGAGTATGAAGAATGATCCAGAAGAAGTGAGGCTGATATGGTGGGATAAGGCAGGGAATTGTCTGAGCTCTTCCAAATTTCATTCTAAGTAACTTTGAAATAACACCTCCATATGAAATCTGGAACTGCAGAATCAACGGAAGGATGGAGTAAAATGGTTTTCCAGTCTAAGACAATTTAAGAGGTAGTCAGGAAAGGTCTGTCTTACAGGGGTGAGAATAGAGCATAGGCCAAGCCCTGGCAAGCCAGCTGCAGACCTTGGGGTCAACTGAATTGGTGGCAGCAGCTTCCGAAGTTCTCAGCCCACAGATGGTAAGGTGGTGGGCGGAGCCAGATAGTTGGTCAGAAGGAGATTACAGAAGACCATTTGCTGTCATGGGATGTAACGTTCTCTTGCATTGTACCTACTCAGTTCCAAGTCAGCAATCCCAGGGTGAGGAGGAGCACTAGCACTCTTGTGGCTGTGGGGGAGCAGGAACCACGAACCATGGACAGTTCCAGGGTGGGAAAGAATGCTTGCGATTGTTCATAGACAGGCCAGGAGAGCAGTGACCACACCTCTCCTTAGAGCATGCTACTTTTGAAGAACTGAAAACTTAAAGACACCCCCCCAGAACTAGCTCTGAAAATAGCAACCCAAAAAACTCGAAGCTTGGAACAGTGCCTCCTTCACCCCAGTTGCAAAACCCAACTTTAATATGTAGTTAAAAGTAAAGAAATAGGCTGGAAAAATGAGCAAACAACAGAAAAAGAACCTGAACATTAAGTTATGATGGTGACAAGATCAAAACACAAACTCAGAAGAAGACAACAAAGTCAATTGCTATATCCGAAGCCTCAAAGAAAAGTGACTTAGTCTCAGGCCCCGAAAGAATTCCTAGAAAAGTTCAAAAAGTATTTCAAAATGCAAATAAGAGAGGTAGAGGAAAAATTGGGAAAAGAAATGAGAATGATACAAGAAAATAATGAAGAGTCAATGGCTTGGTAAAGGAGGTACCACCCCTGCCCCCCGCTTTCCCCCCAAAACTGAAGAAAATAACACCTTAAAAAACAGAATAGGCCAAATGGTAAAAGAGGCACAAAAGATCCACTGAAAAGAACAACTCCTTAAAAAGCAGAATTGGCCAAGTGGAAAAAATATGTACAAAAATTCACTAAAGAGAATAACTCATTAAAAAGCAGAATTGACCAAATGGAAAAGGAGATATAAAAGCTCATTGAAGAAAATAATTCCTTAAAAATTAGAATTGGGCAAGTGGAAACTAATGACTTCATGAGAAATCAAGAATAAAGCAACATCATAAGAATGAAAAAAATAGAAGAAAATGTGAAATATCTCATTAGAAAAACAACTGACCTGAAAACTAGATTGAGGAGAGATAATGTAAGAATTATTGGACTGCCTGAAATCCTTGATCAAAAAAAAAGAGCATAGACATTATCTTTCAAGAAATTATCAAGGAAAACTGCCCTGATATTTTAGAACCAGAGGGTAAAATAGAAATTTAAAGAATCAACCGATTTCCTCTTGAATGGGATCACAAAAGGAAAACTCCTAGGAATATTGTAACCAAATTCCAGACTTCCCAGGTCAAGGAGAAAATATTGTAAGCAGCCAGAAATAAACAATTAGAGTATTATGGAAGCACAATCAGGATAATATAAGTTCTAGTACCTTCTATATTAAGGGATCAGAGGGCTTAGAATGTGATATTCCAGGGGTCAAAGGAGCTAGGATTAAGACCAAGAATCACCTTCCCAGCATCTTACCCTACAGGACAGTAGAGGTGAAGGGGATAATGGGGGGATAATTGGAGGGAGGGCAGATTGGGGGAGGGGATAGTCAGAAGCAAACACTTTTGAAAAGGGAGAGTGTCAAAGGAGAGAATAGAATAAATGGGGGGGGTGATAGGATGAAGGGAAATATAGTTAGTTTTATAAATATGTTTATTATGGAAGTGTTTTGCATAACTGTGCATATATAACCTATATTGAATTGTTTGCCGTCTCAGTGAGGGTGGGTGGGAAGGGAAGAAGGGAGAGAATTTGGAACTCAGAGTCCTAAAAACAACTTTAAATTGTTTTTACATGCAACTGGGAAATAAGATATGCAAGCAGTGGGGTAGAGAAATCTATCTTGCCCTACAAGAAAGTGAAGGGGAGGAAGAAGATAGGGGGAGTAATAGAGGAGAGGGCAGACTGAGGGAAGGGGTAATCAGAATGTTTGCTGTCTTGGGGTAGGGGGAGGGGAGAGATGAGGAGAAAATTTGAAACTCAAAATTTTGTGGAAATGAATATTGAAGACAAATAAATAATAAAAAAAATAACTTTAGTATTGTTAGGGCAGTTAGAAGGAATATACATAGACAGAGGTTATGGGTGGTGAGAAAGATGGATAACTATGATGGGGTGACATCTGAAACAATGAAATTAAAGGCTGAGAAAGAGGTTTGCATTTGGAGAAGGGGGAAGGGAGAAGTAGAATGAGGTCAAATATCTCACATAAAAGAGGGTTGAAAGAACTTTTAAGAGGAGGGGAAGATGGGGGACAGAGTGGAGTGGCAGGGACAATACTTGGACCTTACTCTCATTGAAATTGGCTCAAAGAGGGAATAGCATACACACTTAGTTGTCATATAGAAGTCCATCTTACCCTATAGGAAAGTAGGAGGATAAGGGGGTCAAGAAAGAGGTGGAATGGGTCTGATAGAAGGGAAGACAGATTCAGGGAGGTAGTGGTCAGACATTTGAAGAAGGACAGGGTGATAGGAGAAAGAAAGAAGGATTAACAGGAAAAATAGTATGGAGGGAAATACACAGTGATCATAATTGTGAATAAATTTTTATATCAAGGTTCTCTGGTAAAGGCCTTCTCAAATATATAGGGAATTGAGTCAAATTTATAAGACTACAAGTCATTCCCCTATTGATAAATGGTCAGAGGATGTGAATAGGCAGTCCTCAGACAAAGAAATCAAAGCTGTTGATTAGAAAAATGCCATTAAACAACTCTGAGGTACCACCTCACACCTATCAGATTGGCTGTTATGATAGAAAACAGAAATGACAAATGTGGGAAAATTGGGACAGTAAAGCACTGTTGGTAGAATTGTAAACTGATCCAATGACTCTGGAGAGCAATTTGTAACTATGTCCAAAGAACCATAAAACTCTGCATACCCTTTGACACTGCAATTCCACTACTAGTTCTATATCCTAAAAAGATTTTTTAAAAAAAGAAAAGGAAAGGAAAAGGACCTATATGTACAAAAATACTTTTAGTAGCTCTTTTTTGTGGTAGCAAAGAATTGGAAATTGAGGGGGTTGGTTGAAGGAACTGGTATGTTTAACCTGCAAAAGAGGAAACATACAGGCAGCGTTAACTACCTGCAAGTATTAAAAGATAGTCAATTGGAAAAGGGATTAATCTTGTTCAGTTTAGCTCCACCAGGCAGAACTAGGAGTGCTGATTGGAAGTTAGGAGACAACTTTAGGTTTGATATTAGGAAAACTTCCAACAATTATAACCATCCTAAAGTAGAATGTGCTGCCTGGGGAGATAATAAATTCTCCTTCATTAGAGTTCTTCGAACAAAGACTGAGTGACCACTTACTAGTTTGAAGAGAGAATTTTTGTTGTATTAAATGGCCTCTGAGGTCCCATCCAACTTCTTTAATTTTTTTTTTCCAAAAGACAATGAACACAGTATATTTTTTCAGAGCACATTCAGTACCATCTTCTAACTCTTCTACAGTTAAAAAGTCTAGCAATATGGGCATTCCTATTCAGAATGATGACCTTGAAGAATTAAAAAATTCTAAAGTGCCTTCTGAATCATCTTAAGAAAGATTTATGTCTAAGCAAGATATAAAATAATGTTTATCATTTTAGTATCATATTAGAATTCTTTAAGGCTTGGTAAACCATATATGGTCAAATAGTAACTCTCAGCTAACCAAAATATCCCATTCCTCAACCATTATGAATAAACAGGAGTTTACTATGTTTAGTTTGGCAAATTTTAGAATCAGCATCTTTTGAAAATATTTGAATATTAACTTTATTGGAGTTATTTGTAGTATTTATTTTTATACTAACCGCTTACACAAAAGAAAGGATTTAGCACTGTTTTCCTTTCCCTTTCCACTCTTTCCATACTACCCTAAAATCATGTAAAAGATAATGCAATCCTGTCACCTTAGAGCAATTAATATGAATGCCTCATTTCTGTTTTAGTTTTGATTTAAGGGTTTAAAAAATTGTTGACTGGTGAAATGTGAGATTTCATATATCATTTAATTATATATACATGTGTGTCTGTGTGTCTGTGTGTGTGTGTATTTTAGTTCCTGATGATTTACGAGAACTTGGTAATGAAAAACAGATGGCTTAACAGCCGTGAACTGGGGTTTATAATACTTTTCTTGTTTATGGAAAAAAATGAATAATCTTGCCCTTTTTCTTTTAAGGGAGAAGAAATTTTTTTGGATATGTTTGAAGATGAATATAGGAGCATGACAGTAAGTGACTAGTCAAAGTAACCAACTGTATGAAGAAATGCACATATGTTAGGATACTGGCTGATTTCCTTTAAAGTTTAGCAGTTATGTAACATAAAGAGAACTTTGTTTAAATTGTACTTTCTTACAGAGTGTTAAAGATTAGTAGAGGAATTTTCTCTTTTTGTTCACCCTGTAGGAAATTTAATTTACCACCTTACCATTTGTTCTTGGTACTGCTGATGTTGCTGATTATATCCTATTACTGAGAGTAGGTTTTTGCAAGTAGGACTGTCAGAAATGCTCATGGTAAATAAATGCATTTTTTTCCAAACATGCCAAGAGTATGGTGGTTCTTCAGACTAACTGTCTTATCTCTGAATACATGTCCATATGCTTCTTGACACTCATTCTGTTTCTGCTTTCTTGAAACCTTGTATGCTATCAACCTTTATCTAGCTTGAAACTTCACTGATTGGTACAAGTGATACCACTTAGCCTGTTACATTAAAGATGGAAAACATGTGCCTGAGAGAAATATCATCCCTCCTTAGAAAACATCTACCTCTCTTCAACATTTCTGACCTTCCACAGTACTTGGAGTGATAAGAGAAAAAATGGTCAAGAGCCATGGACCTTTTTTCAGGGGGAAGGGAGTAAACAGGGGGAGAATGTAGACCATCATGGACTCCTTTCTCTTGCTCCGCCTCTCAAAGTACCGTCTGATTCTGGGTGAATGGTTCTCTCACTACTTACTCTGACCTGTCCCCTACCCTTCCAAATTCTTACTCCACCTTCCTTATGCCTTAGAGTATTTCCATTAAGTCACATTGTCTTTTTTAAGATAAACATGCCAAATAAAGGACCTACTGCTTTGCATTACTGTCTTGTCTGGTTCTTCAGAGGAGTCCCTTTAAGTTTCAAAAACATTCCACCTCACCAACTGTATTGACTGTATATTTATAGACATCAGTATTATTGTCATATCATTATTCACAGTACCCCTCTACAGCAGTTTTGAGTATTGCCTCACACATTTTCATAGAGCTATTTTGAAAAAAAGTATAAATTAGCATAACTCATTTTCTAAAATGCCTTCTATGAGCTACTCTGGAGATGCAACAACTTGTTTTGATGAGGGTCACCATAAAATGTTGAGGGTTAGTTACGGGTCAAGACCCCAAAATACCAACATGTCAGGTCCTGACAAATGAATTTGACTCAAGTCTTCTCTCGGCCAAAGAAAAGCAGTTTACTAAAAGTTCGCCATAATGCGTAGACTCTTAAGGAGCCTCAGTATCTGTGACACTTGCATTGGACAAGCGGGCCAGAATCATCTGACACAGAGTGAGTCTGTGCTAGATCATTCTCTGGCCTTCCTCCTTTCTTGGAGGCAAGATGGAGTCTGATATAGAGAAAGGTTGTGGGAGGAATCTAGGGGTGGTCTAGAGGAAGAGTCTGGGGAGGGTCTCCAGGAGGAGTCAGTGAGCTCAGATTCCAATAATGAGTGATTAAGGGTGGGAAGTTGCTGGAGGCCACTTGGAGACAACAGACAATGGTGGGCTAGGTCAGTTCTAGGGTGTCACAGATTTGGGTATAGTTATTTCGGGAGGATCAAGGGTGGGAAGTTGCTGAACAAAGGAGGGCTAAACTAGTAACAAAGGTTTGGGCCAAGCCACAATGAAAGGCTTATGGCCTCATGCAAATGCCTCCTTTGGGAAGATTCAAGGAGAGCTCAAGGGGGTTCCGAGAGCCTGTACCTCATCAGTTCCCTTGTCATCTTAATAGAGATGTATATGTTTGTGTAGTTCTGCTCACAGTTTTCATTGGTCACAATCGACTCACTGTTCATTCTAATCCTTTAGAGGAATTTTACTGTTATATACTGGCCATTAATCAAAGTGAAGTGTATTTAAATTTACCATTTTATCTTACCATATGACAATTCCTTCTCTAATGAAATTTTGCTAACCTATTTTACTTTTTGAAAACTTGAGGCTTATTCTTCTGATGAACATTTAAATGCTACTATAATTATGAATTGTCTGCTCTGGCTTCAGTCTTTCCAACAACCAATCAAGTGTTGAGTACCTATTGTTTGCTCAGTTTAGGGAAAGTACTTTGGGCAATACAGTGGCAATATGGCCTCTAAAAAAATGACTTTCAAATCTCTATGTCCAGTCCTTATCACTTCTCTGAGCTCCAGTCCTGCATTTTCATCTGTGTGCTAGACATAGCTACCTGAAAGTTCTGCTAACATAACCTCAGACTCATGGTTAAACTGAACTTATCTTTTCTCCTATCTTCCCTGTTTCTATTAATATTATTTCTTCCCATCACGTGGCTCAAAACTTTGGGGTTACATAGAACGATCTTCCCTCTTCCCCACTTCAACATGTAAACTAACCAGTCATTTGTCAGATTCTATGAATTCTGCCTCCAAAGTATCTTCTCTGCTCATTCTGCCACCATTTCTAACCCTAAATCAAGCCTTTATTTTTTTCTCTTCCAAAATGTTACAATAATCTCTGAACTGGTTCCCATGCCTTCAGTATCTCACCTCTAATCCATTTTGTGTTACATAGTCTATAAATTGAGCTTTATAATTTGAGCTATTTTGTATCTCTATTTCCTGGGTTGCTATGTAACTAGAGAATTCATCATTGAATGCCCAGCCTTCTGGTGATGAGCTTTTCCGTTTTGGCCAGGTTGGTCTTTGGAAAGCAGAAATAGTCTCATGTTAGGACTGTACTCAAAGCCTTTTTATTTTGGTAAAACCTGCTAGAGCCTTCATTCTTTTGGCATAACCTTTGAGAACTGGGGTCTCCTCTTTATCATGATGAGACCTCACAATAGGACAGCCAGTGTACCATTGGTATCCTTGTAATGTCAAAAAAAAAATTTGAGGAAAGTCTCAAACATACTGGGAAATTTAGGGGAGGACCTAAACAAGAGTTACTCGCAAGATCAGTAGGCATCTAAAAATAGATAAGTTATGATCAGCATTGTTGGAGCAAAAACCCACATCAATGAGGTCACAGAGTCATCTGAGTATAATGCATGGGTTTGACTGTCACTCTTCTGATTCAAAACAAAACAACTTCAGCAACTTCTCATTGCCTCTATGACAGAATATGAACTCTACAGCTGGACATTTGGGATTCTTTGCAATCTGACTTCCACCTACCTGACTTGCCCTATATCATATTATTCTTCATGAACCTTACCTATTGGATGGGCTGCTAGCCAAGCTGGACTGCCATCTCTTCACCTGAGTCATCCTGAATACTCCAGATACTAACCCCCATGTGTGCAAAGTTTTCCAGCCATATGCCCATCTATTATAATCCTTATAATGAAATACCGACTTCAGATTCCTACTTCTCCCTGAAGCTGTCCCTTTAACTAAAAGTGATCTTTTTCTTCTCAGATTTTCTCATGACATTTTGTTTGAATTTCTCCCTTCCTTTTATCATGTTCTACCTTTTATCATTTTTATGTACATGTGCCTGACTTCTATTAGAATATAAGCTTCTTGAAGACAGGAACTTTATCTTTGTATCCCCTCATGTAGCACAATGTTTTACAAACTGTAGTAAAAGCAATTAATCAAGTGATTTCAAAATGAAAGTTAATCTGACCATGCCCCACAATTTTTTTAGTGTCAACCTCATGGTGATTTTCAACCTCAGAAGAAAGCCTCACCAGGAGAATTTAAAAAAAATCAACAACAACCAACTTATGGGTTTGGGAGGGGAAGGATGGAGGGAATAAGAATTTATTAAGCACCTATTATGTGCCTGGCACTGTGCTAAGTGTCTTACAAATATTATCTCAGACAGCCCTGGGAGATAGGTGCTATTATTGTCCCCATCCCACAGTTGAGATAAATGAGGCTTACAGAGGTTGAGTTGCCTGGGGTCACACAGCTAGGAAGCCTCTGAGACTGTTTGAACTCAGATGTTTTCCTGACTTCAAGCCCAGCACTCTACCCACTGCAGTACTTCACTCCAAAATAATTGCCCCAAAGCCCCAGCACTAAACCAAGTATTCTATTTTAGATCCCTGACTCAGAACCTTGTGTAAAAGGCAGAACTCTTCTTTGCTATACGACTTTTGATGAGCTTGCTTATCTGGTTTTTCCAGCCCCTGGCTAATTAGAATCTGGGTGGAATGAGGAGGATATAGGCAAGGAAGGACACTATATATTTTCTAGAGGCAGTCAGTGACAGTAGAAAAAGGGATAGCTGACATTCTGATATTTAGGGAAGATTCAAGGAAAAAATTAAAAGCAGAACTGTATTACTGCACAGTATAGTAATAGTTTTCAGAATGATAACCCCAAGTCATCAAAAGTTAAATTATGCTTTATAACATTTGCTTAAAAGAAGGCAGGGAATGTACAATGCATTTTATATAAATTTCCATTAAAAACATTTACTTATGTGGAACCCCTTAGGTTCCCAATGATGCTGAATAAATTGTGTTGATGCAATTTTTAAAAAAAAATTTTTTTAACATTTGATTTTAAAACTTTGAATGTTAGATTCTTTCCCTTCTTCCCTCGTCACTCACCCTTACTGGGAAGATAAGCAATTCAATATAGGTTGTACATTTGTAGTTACACAAAACATTTCCATAGTAGATATGTTGTGAAAGACTGACTATATTTCCCTCCATCCCATCCTGCCCCCCACTTGTTCTGTTTTCTACTTTGACTCTGTCCCTTTTCAAAAGTGTGTGCTTCTAACTCCCCTCCCCACATCTGCCCTCCCTTCTATCATCCCCCTCTCTTGTCCTCTTTCCCCCTACTTTCTTGTAGGGCAGTGGTTTTCAACCTTCCTAATGCAGTTCCTTTAATACAGTTCCTCATGTTGTGGTGACCCCCAACCATAAAATTATTTTTGTTGCTACTTCATAACTGTAATTTTGCTACTGTTATGAATTGTAATGTAAATATCTGATATGCAGGATATATTTTCATTGTTGCAAATTGAACATAACCCACAGGTTGAGAACCACTGCTGTAGGGTAAGATACCCAATTTAGTGGTGTATGTTATTCCCTCAAGCCATGAGAGTAAGGTTGACCCCTTCCCTTTTGTCTTCCTGTTCTTCCTCTACATTGGAACAGTTTTCCCTTGCCTCTTATATTAGATAATTTATCCTATTTTGTCTTTCCCTGTCTCCTTTCGTTATATTCCTCTCCCACCTCTTACTTTTATTTTTTAAATATCATTCCTTCCTATTCAGTTGATCCTTTGCCCTCTGTCTATGTATACCTGTACACATATATATGCATACTCACATATATATTCATACATACATATACCCTCTTATATAGACATATATATACATTTATATTCCCTTCAACTATCCTCATACTGAGAAAAGTTTCATAAGTTACAGTAATCGTTTTTCCATGTAGGCATGTAAATAGTTCAGTTTTGATAAGTTCCTTATGATTTCTTTTCCCTGTTTACCTTCTCAAACTTCTCTTGCTTCTTGTATTTGAATGTCAGAGTTTCCATTCAACTCTGGTTTTCTCGTCAAGAACACTTGAAAGTCCTCTATTTCATTAAATGACCATATTTTCCCCTGAAACATTATACTCAGTTTTGCTGGGTAGGTGATTCTTGGTTTTAGTCCTAGCTCCTTTGACCTCCAAAATATCATATTCTAAGCCCTTTGATCCCTTAATATAGAAGCTGCTAGATCTTGTGTTATCCTAATTGTGTTTCCACAGTATTCAAATTGTTTCTTCTTGGCTGCTTGTAATATTTTCTCCTTTATCTGGGAACTCCGGAACCTGGCTATAATATTCCTAGGAATTTTCTTTTTGGGACCTTTTTCAAGAGGTGATCAGTGAATTCTTTCAACTTCAATTTTGCCCTCTGGTTCTATTATCCAGACAATTTTTCTTGAGAATTTCATGAAGGATGATTTCTAGGTTCTTTTTTTGATCATGGCTTTCAGGTAGTCCAATAATTTTTAAATTAATCTCTCCTGGATCTATTTTCCAGGTCAGTAGTTTTTCCAGTGAGATATTTCACTTTACCTTCTATTTTTTCATTTGTTTGGATCTTTTTAATAGGATCTTGATTTCTCATAAAGTCATTAGCTTCCATTTGCTCCAATCTAATTCTGAAGGAATTATTCTCTTCAGTGAGCTTTTGAAATTCTTTTTCCATCTGGCAAATTCAGCTTTTTAAGGCTTTCTTCTCCTCATTGGCTTTTTGGACCTCTTTTGCCGCTTGAGTTAATCTATTTTTTAAGGTGTTATTTTCTTCAGGCAAGTTGTTGACTTTCTTTTCATGATTTTCTTGAATCATTCTCATTTCTCTTCCCAATTTTTCCTCCACTTCTCTTACTTGATATTCAGAATCCTTTTTGAGCTCCTCCATGGCCTGTAACCAGTTTATATTTTTCTTGGAAGCTTTTGGGGCAGGAGTTCTGACTTTGTTTCCTTCCTCCCCTTCCATGATTTGATTGCTGTACTTGCTTTGCTTCCTTTGCTTGCTCATGTTGCCACTCAGTTGCTTGACTTTTGAGCTCTTTGCCACAGTAGAACTCTACTTCCAGAGAGGAGAGCTTTGTCTCAGATCGCTGGGGTTTTCAGAGCTGCTAGAGCTATTAGTTGGGTGCCTTCTCTGCTGCCCCCACAAGCTCTGGGCTCGCTGGTCGCACACCTCAGGACCACCACCCAAGACTGCGATCCGGATCCAGGCAGTTTAAAGCAAGAGCGATTAGCCTCTAAATGGTTGCTTGGTCCCCCTATGATCTGCAGGCCAGGAGCCCTGAAGCAGCCATGTGGAGGTGGCTGCATGGCCATGGCGCCTCCATGGCTTCTTGCTCAGAGGGCAGAGGCTGTACCCGCTCTTATTCCCTCTCAGTTCCAACAGATTTCCACTGACCTTTTACTTTGTCTTTGACATTTATGGGTTGATATTTCTGGAAACTGCCACAGCTGCTGGTGATTCACTCTCCAGAAGTCTACTCTAGCCGCTACTGGTCA
Organism: Pseudochirops cupreus; assembly: GCA_028627135.1. Taxonomy (NCBI): domain Eukaryota; kingdom Metazoa; phylum Chordata; class Mammalia; order Diprotodontia; family Pseudocheiridae; genus Pseudochirops; species Pseudochirops cupreus. Next base: position 284,999,295 of record CM053583.1, on the reverse strand, counting down.
GGGCTACCCTGGGGCTAAAACCGTGGCTAAAACTACCTGCTAGGCTGCCTTCAACAGGAGATTTGTTTCTCTCTGTCACTTTGTGGGTTCTGTAGCTCTAAAATTTGTTTAGAGTCATGTATTATAGGTATTTGAGGTGGTTATGGGGGGAGCTCACAGAGTTCTCCTGCTTCTATGCCACCATCTTGGCTCTGCCCTGGCTTTCGTGTTGATGCAATTTTAAAAGAAAAATTGCCCCTGCCCTTAAGTAACCTAGAGTCTATTTGGGTAGCATACAAATGGAGCAGTTAAACACTAATTGATTGGTGCTAAATTGAAGAAGGATTTAGAGAAAGCCAAAGCCTGGGTGGGTTCACATTGTTGTCAAAGACTTCATGAACAAGACAGATTGAGGAGGACCTTCAAGGTTGGGTGAGGGTTGAATAGAGAGAATGAAGAGGGTGGTTTCAGTTAGGAGGATGACATGGGGAAGTCATGGGGGGTTAAGGTGAGCTTCTGGAAAAGATGGAACTTTTTTCTGACTGTCATAATGGGGAGTGCTGAGGTTAAGATTTCGTGTTTCGGTAGTGTGGGGAGATGGTAAATAGCCAGTAGATTATCTTTGCAGTTGAATATAGCATGAGGAACTTTTTTTTTCAATAGCATACTCTTTATTGAGTTGAATCAAGGCATCAAAGTTACTGAATTTTGGTTTAATCTGGGACATTTAATTTGTATTGTTTAATATAGTAAGACCTGTATAATCTGCCCAGCAGCCTCCTGCTTCCATGTTTAACTTGAATTTCTCTTTAATAGATTAAGCCCATGAATGTGGAATATTTAATGATGGATGCCTCTATCTTGCTACCTCCAACTGGAACACCTCTAACTGGGATTGACTTTGTAAAGCGATTGCCATGTGGTGATGTGGAAAGAACCCGTAGAGTGAGTATATTTTAATTTTTCTCCCCCAAATACATAGTAGCTTTTGAATATAAGGCAAAAAAGTACTTGGCTGCATTAAAATACATACTATTGGCAGTTGGGATTTGCTGTGGATAGAGTGCCGTGCCTCGGGAGGATCTGAGTTCAAATCTATCCTCAGATGTTTGCTGTGAGACCCTAGACAGGTCATTTAACCTCTATCTACTCCAGTTTCTTTGATTGTAAAATGGCATCTAGCTCATAGGGTTGTTGTCAGGATCAAATGAAATATTTTTAAAGCACTTAGCACAGTAAAAAGCTCATAGTAGGTGCTTAATAAATGCTTGTTCCCTCCTCTTCCATAACATTTGTTGTGATACTATGAAAACGTACCACAAATTACCCCATCAAGCAATCTAAGCTTTCTATAGAATGATTAAATTGTCTGTACATTCAGATTTGAATTAATTTCCTTTGGCACTGGGCATTAATTAAAAGAAGAATTGTCTTGGCCAATCTAAAATAAAGAAAACTGAGCACTATGGGAAATAAGGAGTAGTCGAGTACGCATTGTCAGATAAAGTACAGATTAACTCCATCTTCCTTGATGATTTGTTGGTAAGAAATCTATTTTGTCTTGGTTTAAGCACAGTCATATATCATTGTGATTCATGTTTGTCTGCAGGAGAAAATGTGTAAGAAAGTAGATTAATTCCTAGAACACTCTATAAAGTGTTCTTTCCTTATCAGTCGTATTCTAAAACATTTGGTTTAGGAAACTGTCTGTGCCCTGTTTATGGTATTTTATCTTACTTTGTAAGATCATGGTTTGTTTTCTTAGAAAGCACTCAAATATTTTCCTAGAAAATCATTCCATGGAGGCAATTAATAATAATGGATGTTTTAGAGAAATTCCTAGTGGCTCCCACAGTCCTTGCTGTGGGTTTCTGATGACACTGGGTCTCTGAACTTGTTGCCTCCCATACACGAGACCCTTGAGCTTCATTAATCCCTAGAATCATACTTTGAGATTACTATTTTTTATTTTTATTTCCCTAGGCCAACAATGACTTTACCCGAAGTCCTCTTTCTTATTGCCTTTGGACTTCTGGCTGCCTTTTTGTGCAGTTCTTACGTAGAAGAAGTTGTTTGCTGTGGTGTATCATAGAATTTCTTGATCGTTATTCAACCTGTTGTGATTTTAAAATTTTTGCCAGAGTTGGTGGGGCAGCTTATCTACCTGTCTCAATTTGAGTAGCACCCAAATTCAACCTCAGAATTGTACAAAAAGCCAACCAGAAGCCCAGAGGTAGTAAGAAAGAGGGCTGCTAATAAAGTTAGTGTTGGTCTAGGAAAGAAAATAGTGGTCTCAAAGTGTGATTTTGGGGACATATGTAGCCAGGAGAGCTGTGTGTCAAGAGGCAACAGGTCAGGAAGTAGGAGATTGGCAAGATTGAAGCTCATGAACTGGTTTGGTGGTTGTTGTTGTTGTTTCTTCAAGTAAGTAAGCATTTATTAAGTGCCTACTATGTGCCAGTCACTCTGCTAAGCAGAGGGGATAAAAAGAAAGGTAAAAATAATTCCTGCCCTCAAGGAGCTTACATTCTTTTTTGTTTTCCTTTAAAAAACTTCTAACTTCCAAATGTTCTCCCTTCCTTCTCCCCTCCCCCTACCCATTGAGAAGGCAAGAAATATGATCAGTTATACATATGAAGTCATGCAAAACATATTAGCCATGTTAGAAAAAAAAGCAAGAAAAATAAAGTAAAAAAAAAACATCAAGCTTCAACCTGCACTCAGAGTTCACCATTTCTCTCTCTGGAGGTGGATAGCATTTTTCATCATGAGACCTTTGGAACTGTCATGGATTGTTGACACGATCAGAGTAGCTAAGACTTTCACAGTTGGTCATCATTACAGTGCTAATGAGCTAAGTTTAGAAAAGTTTTGTTTTATTGTTTAAATGATAAAATTAAGTTATTGTAATATTTCCATAGTATTCCTTATTCTTTTTACTTTTCCAAGGCTTTTTAAAACATGGCCAACATTTCTACTAAGTTAAAATTTCCTCATAAATGTCAGGATGCCTTGGAATAATATGCTTTGAGTTATGGCCAAAAGGAATATATATGTTTAGCGCTTGATTGTAGACTTATTTTGTTTATTAGTGTTTGAATTTGGGGAAGGAGAGGGGAAGAAAATATTCAAAGGATATTGTGGATGATTGTCAAAGAACTATTGAAGTCTAGTTGTATTTACTCAGAATTGCTATAACTTTTAGGAAGTTAATTATTTTAAAAGTTGTCAAGAGAGTTTTTAAAGCTTTATCAATAAAGTTTAAGATTTTTTACATCTAGCAACAGAATCAGATTTTTTTCTCTACGCTTTTCTGCTAGATACTAAATTTTTCTCTGCATTTTCTGCTAAATACTAAATGTAGAAACACTAATGGTCGATTTCAGAGTTATTAAGTGTTTTAAAAGGATATTTTATCTAGAATAATGTTATTGTGGGGAGGCTAGGTGGCACACTGAATAGAGCGCTAGCCCTGGAGTCAGGAGGACCTGAGTTCAAATCCAGCCTCAGACACCTAACACAAAAACTAGCCTTGTGACTTTGGGCAAGTCACTTAACCCCAATTGCCCTAACTTCCCCTCTCCAAAAAGCAAAAAAAAAAAAAGAATAATGTTACTGCTGTTGAGATTTGATGATTGACATTTTATCAGTCTCAAGCCGGATACTAGAGCTATATCCTTATTCATGCCACATTAGGTCGAAACTTTGGGCAACATATCTTAGATCAGTGGTTCTCAACCTTCCTAATGCTGCGACCCTTTAATACTCATATGTGGGCATATTTGCATGTGGGCAGACCTGCCTGGAGACAGATAGAGAAGCGGTGTCTCGGTTCCTAAGACCATTGGAAATATGTGTTTTCCAGTAGTCTTAGGCAACTCCTGTGAAAGGGTTGTTTGACCCCCAAAGGGGTCGTGACCCACAGGTTGAGAACCGCTGTCTTAGATGTTCCTTATGCAATCTATTTAGGAAGACATCATGGTAGAGAGGAAAGAGTGATAGATTTGCAATCAAAGGACCTTCATGTGCATTCTGGTGTACTGCTTGAAGTGACCTTGGGCATATCACTTAACCTCTCTAGGCTCTTAATTTCATTATCTATAAAATGAAAAGGTTGGACTGGGTGACCTTAAGAAGCCCCAGTAACTGTAAATCTATGATACTATGATTCAGAAATGAAAAAGAAGCATTGACTAGAGCTATCTAACTTCTTAACTTCTTCCTCCCACTAATGATGAAATGTAAGCTCCTTGAGGGAAAGAACTGGGTTTTTCTTTTTTCTTTTTCTTTTTTTTTTTTTGTTCTTGTATCCATAGTGCCTAGCATATAGTTGACACATAGTAGATACATGATGATTATATACAGATACATATTGGTTAATGCTGTAATTTGAGATTTAACCTTGAAGAAGGCGAGGAAGAATAGGATCTTATATATAAGACAATACCTTCCCTTCCCTTTCACTATAAAAATAATTTTTTTAACATTAAAACATTTTAAAAAATCTTTCATCTCTCCCTCTCACCTCTTCTCCACCCCCATTGAAAAAAAAGAAATACAAGTTTCTTGTAACAAATATTCATAATCGAGCAAAACAAATTACTTCATTAGCCCTGCCAAAACTATGTGTCTCAATCTGTACCTCTAGCCCATCACCTCTCTGTCAGGAGGTCAGTAGCATATTTCATAGTGAGTCATTTATAATTGTTGCTGATCATTTCATTGGTTAGAGCTCTCAAGTCTTTCAAAGTTGTTTCTCTTCATGGTGTTGTATAAATCCTTATCATGTAAATTGTTCTTTTGATTCTGCTCACTTTACTCTTTATCAGTTCATATAAGTCTTCCCAGGTTTCTCTGAAACCGTCCCCTTCATCATTATCTTATGGCACACTAGTATTCTGTCATGTTCATATGCCATAATTTGTTCAGTCATTCCTCAGTTGATGGATACCCTTCTTATTGGCCCGGTTCCTGAGTTCAGATCTGACCTCAGATATTTACTAACTGTGTTAGCCTGGGCAAGTCACATAAACCTGTTTGCCTCACTTTCCTCATCTGTAAAAGGTGAGGTGAAGAAGGAAATGTCAAAACACTCCAGTATCTTTGCCAAGAAAACCCCAAATGGGGTCACAGAGAGTTGGACATAACTGAAACAACTGAACAACAACAGATCTCCTTATTTTCCAGTTCATGGCCACCACAAAAAGAGTTGATACAAATATTTTGTATACATATAAATCTTTTTCCTCTTTCTTTTATCCCATTGATGTATAAACCTAGTAGTAGTCAAAGGATACACATAGTTAATGACATTGAAGGGATATTCCAAATTGCTTTTCATAATGCTTGGATGAGTTCACAACTCTACCAACAATGCATTAATTTACATGTTTTCCCTAAGTCCTGGCATCTGTCAATTTCCTTAGCAAATTAAATCTCTTAAAACACGTTATTTGCCTTTTCCTGGTATTCTTAAAAGCAAGATTATCAATGATATCTTTATTTAACATGTTTTTACTTTTTCCATGTTTTTTTCCTCTTCATTCATAGAGAAACCTCCAATCTGTTTTTCTTTATCATAACCATGAAGAAATTGAAGATTTTCCTTTTCGGGGGGGGAGGGGGGAAAGGGTTAGAGGGAGGAGGTGGTGATAGCAGGAGATCGTGGAAGAGACACTAATTTAACAATGATTTTGAAAGTATGTTTTTGGTATTTAGACTTAGATCCTCAGTCCTCCCAAATTGAACTTTTTAATCAGTGGAGTCCTTGTCATATTTTCAGAAATAATACACATTAAAATTAATGTGTTTGGAAGTTAAGCATATTTCTCAAGTGGGTCTCTCTGTGATTACATTAGTAACCATACACAGTTGTAGAGTACTTCATGGGTGAAGAAACCAGAATTACTTCTCAGCACTTTGCTTTAGTTGTTTAATTTGAAAATCATTAAACTTGGAAAATTTAAAGTTGTTTAATTTCCAAATTAGAAATTAATTTGGGCCTTAACTCTTTCCAGAACTAACTCTTGTTGGTAACCCATCTAAGTAATTGATTCTATAGGGATTTTACATAATAACCCATGTAAGTATTTGAGTCTATAAGGATTTTCTTTATATTCAATAATTTTGTTGAATTTGTCTTTTTGTGTTGGAAATGAAGCAGAGTGGAATAGTAGAGAGCTTGTCTTGGAGTGAGGAAGACTTAATACAAATCCTGCCTCTACCACATACTGTGTGACCCTGGGCAAGTGACTTAAACTTAGCAAATTTCTAAGAATACAAGGTACTGACTGGCATTTTAGAAGTTACCTGGCCAGTTGGTATCCTGTCATTTATGTTGGAAGAGAAAGGAGTCAAGCATGTCATGATTTCAAGGAACTTATTAAGATTGAACTGTTCACATTCCTACGTGGAAAGACGATATTTGTAACTCATGAGACTTTTCTTAGTATGAAGATAGCTGAAGGGAATGTGTGTGTGTGTGTATATGTATATATGTATATATATGTATATATATATATACATATATATATACTCTACAGGAAAGTAGGGGGGAAGGTGATAAGGAGAGTGGTGGTAGAAGGGTGGGCAATTGGGGGAAGGGATAGTCAGAAGCAAACACTTTTGAAAAGGGACAGGGTCAAAGGAGAAAATAGAATAAATGGGGGGTGGGTAGGATGGAGGAAAATATAGTTAGTCTTTAACAAAATATCTACTATGGAAATGTTTTGCATGGCTACACAGGTATAGCCTATGTTGAATTGCTTGTCTTCCCACTGGGGGTGGGTGAGGAGGGAAGAAGGGAGAGAATCTAGAACTCAAAGTTTTAAAAACAAATGTTAAAAAACTGTTGTTACATGGAACCAGGAAATAAAATAGACAGTTAATGTGGTATAGAAATCCATCTTGCCCTACAAGAAAGTAAGAGGTAAGGGAAGGAATTGGGGGGGGGGAGGGATATATGAGAGGACAGATTAGGGGAAAGAGTAATCAGTATGCTTGCCATCCTGGGGTGGGAGGGTAGAGAAGAGATGGGGAGAAAATTTGGAACTCAAAATTTTGTGGAAATAAATGTTGAAAACTAAAAATAAATAAATAAATTCTGGGGAAAAAAAGTCTTTCATGATTTCTTAGGCCTTGAATATTTTATTTTATTTGCACAAGGGAGAACAGGGTTGGAGAATCTAGAGATAAATGTATATAAATCTTATATCAGAATCTCCAATTAAACAGCAAATTTGAAGTCCTGAAAAATCAAAGGAGAGATTAATAAAATTGAAACTAAGAAAAACATTGAATTAATAAGTAAGACTAGGAGCTGGTTTTATGAAAAATAAATCCAGCAAATAGGTAAACCTTTAATTAATTTCATTGAAAAAAGAAAACCAGATTACCAGTATCAAAAAATGAAAAGGGTGAATTCACCACCAGTGAAGAAGAAATTATAGCAATTATACAGAGCTGTTTTGCCCAATCATATGCCAATAAATCTGACAATCTAAGTGAAATGGAAGAATATTCACAAAAGTATAAGTTGCCCAAATTAACAGAAGAGGAAGTAGAACACTTAAATAACCTTATTTTAGAAAAAGAAATTGAACAAGCCGTCAGTGAGCTCACTAAAAAAATCCCCAAGGCCAGATGGATTCACATGTGAATTGTACTAGACATTTAAAGAACAATTAATTCTAATATTATATAGACTACTTGGAAAAATAGATAGAGTCCTACCAAATTCCTTTTGTGACGCAAATATGGTGCTGATACCTAAACCAGGAAGAGCCAAAACAGAGAACGAATACTCTAGACCAATTTCCCTAATGAATATTGATGCAAAAATTTTAAATAAAATGCTGGCAAGGAGATTACAGCAATATATCACAAAAATTAGACACTGTGGCTAGGTGGGATTTACGTCAGGAATGGAAGGCTGGCTTAATATTATAAAAGCTGTCAACATAATTGACCATATCAGTAACAAAACCAACAAAAATCACATGATTATCTCAATAGATGCAAAAAACCTTTGATAGTACAGCACTCTTTCCTATTAAAAAGTCTAGAAAAAAATGGAGCTTTTCTTAAAATGACAAGTAGTGTTTATCTAAAGCCAACAGCAAGTATTATACTGTAATGGGACTAAGCTAGATTCCTTCCCAGTAAGATCAGAGGTGAAGCAGGTATGTCCATTATCACCACTATTAGTCAATAATGTACTGGAAATGCTAGCTATAGCAATAAAAGAAGAAAAAGAAATTGAATGAATAGGCAGTGAGAAAATAAAACCATTACTCTTTGCAGATGCTGTGATGGTAGACTTGGAGAATCCTAGAGAATCAACTGAAAAATTAATTAAAATAATTAATATCTTTAACAAAGTTGCAGGATTTAAAATAAACCTACAAAAATCATCAGCATTTCTATATACTACCAACAAATCCCAGCATTAAAAGACAAATTCCATTTAAAATAACTGTAGACAATATAAAATATTTGGAAGACTACCTGCCAAGACAAACCCAGGAACTATATGAACACAATTACAAAATATTTTTCACACAAATAAAGTTCGATCTAAACAACTGGAAGAATATTGGTAGCTCATGGGTAGGCCAATAAAAATAATAATTCTGCCTAAATTAATATACTAAATTGGTGCCACACCAAACTACCAAAAATTGTTTTATAGAGCTAGAAAGAGTAATGAAAAATGCATTTGGAAGAACAAAAAGTCAAGAATATCAAGGGAATTAGTGAAAAAAAATGAAGGAAGGTGGCCTAGACATACCAGTTCTCAAATTGTATTACAAAGCAGTAGTCATCAAAACAGTCATGTATTGGCTAAGAAATAGAGTTGGTGGATCAGTGGAATAGATTAGATACATAATACACCGTAGGAAATGACCATAGTAGCTTTTGAGACAAGAACTCTATTTGTTAAAAACTGCTGGGAAAACTAGAAAGCAGTTTGACAGAAACTAGGTATAGACCAGCATCTCACGCTGTGTACCAAGGTAAGGTCAAAACGAGTACATGATTTAGACACAGAAGGAGATGCCATAAGCAAATTAAGGAAGTGTTGAATAGTTTACCTGTTAGATCTATAGACAAAGGTAAGAATTTATCAAAAGAGAGAACAGTACAGGATGTAGAATAGATAATTTTGGTTACATTAAATTAAAATAGTTTTGCTCAAATAAAACCAAATGCAGCCAAGATCAAAGGAAAGCAGAAAAACTGGGGAAAAAATTCCCAGCTAGTTTCTCTGATAAAGGCCTCATCTCTCAAATACATAGATAAGAGTCAAATTTATATTAGTAATGAGTCAGTCCCCAATTGATAAATGATCAAAAGATGTCAATAGGCAGTTTTCAGAAGAAGTCATCAAAGCTATCTATAATATGAAAAAAATGCTCCAAATCTCTACTGCTTAGGGAAATGCAAATTCAAACAGCTCTGGGGGACCATCTCACACCTATCAAATTGATAATAGGACAAAAAGGGAAAATGAAATATGTTAGAAGGTATATGGGAACATTGGGACACTAAAGCCCTGTTGGTGGAGCTGTAAAATCCGTCTGTTTTGGAGACAAATTTGAACTATGCCCCAAGAGCCATAAAACTCTGGGCGTTTTGACTGAGCAATGCCACTTCTAGGTCTGTATCCCAAAGAGATTTTTTTTTTTTTTAAAGGGTTGGTATAAGGACCTATACTTATAGTGACTCTTTCTGTGGTGGCAAAGAATTGGAAATTGAAGGGATGCCCATCAATTAGGGAACAGCTGAATGAGTTGTGATATATGATTGTAATGGAATAGTACTGAAATTATGATCAGGATGCTTTTAGAAAAACCTGGAAAGATGTACATGAACTGATGCAATGTGAAGTGAGCAACACCAGGAGAACGTTGTACACAGTAACAGCAGTGTTGTAAAATGATCAGCTTGTAGGTGACTTAGTTTTTTCCAGCAGTACAAGTGAAAAATCACCTCCAGAGAAAGAACTGATGGAATCTGAAAGCAGATCATAGCATACTGTTATTTAACTTTTTTGTTGGTCTGTGTTTCCTTTTTTAACATGACTAATATGGAAATATGTTTTGTAGAATCTGCAAATACTACACAAATTTCTTGCCTTGATGATGGGAGTTGGGAAAGAGGGTTGAAGAAATTGGGAACTCTGTAAAAAATGAAGGTTAACAGATTAATGTCCAGTTTGAAAATATTTGCAGATCCAATACTTGATTGCATGCCGCCTGGGCGGGGGGGAAGGGAGGGGAGAAAATTTGAAACTCAAGAGATTATGGAACTGAATCTTGTAAACTAAAAGCAGATAAATCAAATTTTTTTTAAAATGAAGGTTAAAAATTGTTTTTACATGTAATTGGGGAAAATTTTACAATTTAAAAAATAAATAGGCTAAAAAGATGAATCTTGTATCAGGACTTTTGCCTTTTGTTGTTGTTGTTGTTGAGTTGAAGGGAAAAAAACAAAAGAACTTCCCTTTAGCCACCATGAGGGAACAGCTGGATACGTAGACAAACTTCAAAGGCACATGTTGATAGTATGTATTGTTGCTCATGCAAGGCTTGATCAGCATTAGTTAGTCCTGCTTCCTCAGAAATGTAGAAGCCTGCTCTGTTCATATATATGCTTTTTAATATTCATGGTGCCTGATATCCTTAAGTTTGATACTTTCTTTTAAGGGTTTGCATAGGAAACAGGAAATGTAATGGGAGATTTTATTTTTTTTAAAAATATTCCTGGAAATATTTCCCATTTGTTGTTCATAGTGAAACCAGATGTTTTACCAAAAAGACCTGCATTTTGAGCCAAATTCAGCACACGTTTTGCATTTTGAGGTTTCACTTTTTAAAGAAATGGTTATAATAAGACATATAGGATTCTATTTTCTCATGTCTAGGCCAGCATCTTGCTTAATTTTTCTTCACTTAAGTCTGTGCTTTTATACTTCTGGAGTATTGTACTGTTGACTTGGAAATGAGGCTTCTACTTTTTTAAAATTTTGTAGAGTTTTTCCTTCATTACATACATGGACAGAACTTTTCTTTTGAATCCTTAAACTGAAATAACTTGTCAGTGGCCACCCACATCTTGTACTCTATAGCATACTTGGGCAGCTCTGTCAGGATGATCAGTCTTTACATAAGTACATGGGTTTAATTAAAACTTTTGGTTAAGTTAAATTATGTTATTTTCTCAGTTTCTTGCACATCTTTATGCAGATGCAGACATTTTAAATTTCTTTAAAAAAATCAGTAGCATTACTTAAGCCTTTCCTTAGAAGAGCTCAAAGCTCAGGCTTGACCTGTTTAAACTCCTTGATATTCATTTAGAATATTAGTCAGTGGAAGTTCATTTTTCTGCAAACAAAAATAAAGACTTTTGGGGAAGAATACCTCCTGTCCATCCTTTAGCATAGTCTAGTAAAAATAACATTGAATTTGGAATCGGAAGATTTGATTTCAAGTCCTGGCCCCTTTCCTAGCTGTGTGTCTTCACACAAGCCATTTAACTTCCTCAATCCTCAGTTTCATCTATAAATTAGATGTAATAATATTTGTACTGTCTGCCTCATAACAGGGGTTATGAGAAAAGTTGTTGGCAATAAAGGTAGAATGTGAAGTGTAATTTTGGGGGGGAGGAGGATAGCAAGAGGAGCCTAAAAAAACCTTTGGCTTGTATGAAAATTAATTATTTTATACTTAGTCAACTTCCATTTTCTACTTGTCTTCTTTGTGGATAGTAGATCTCTTGCTGCTTTTCCCCTGATCTTACTGTCTTTCTTCCTGAGGCTAATCAATGCATATCTATCTACTCTGTTTCTAATGCTTTACTATCACAAAAATTGCTGCTATAAGACTATGTGTGTTTGTTAACAAGGTTTTTTGTTTTTGTTTTTTCTAATGGTTGGGGGAGGGGAGAGAAAATTTGAATTTCGTTCATTGCAAAAATAAAATACGTTTTAAAAAATGGAGTTGAGAGTAGACTCACTGGGCACCCATGTCTAACATAAATCCTGGTTCATAGTGGGTGCTTAATTGATTGCTTATTTCCTCTTGCCATGAAAACCCTGGTTTTCCAGGTATAACCTACACCAGAAGAATGAGGCTAAAAGAGATGTGTGTGTGTGTGTGTGTTTTATCAGGTTGCTGTAACATGTTTATCTTCCTGTGTGATTTTTATATGGAATTTTAAATGAATGACACAGCAATTATACTGTTTCTATTCTCTTACGTATTTCTCTAGGCAATTCGAGTTTTCTTCATGTACCGCTCCCTATCATTGCAACTTAGAGATGAACCTGAGACCCAGTTACCGCTGACAAGAGAAGAAGACCTGATAAAAACAGATGATGTCCTGGATCTGAGTAAGTAACCCTTCATTATTAATAGTAACTGTGAAGAACGTTAACTGCATGGTTTACAGATGCTAAACAAATAAACATTTGACTTTCGTTTTGCTATATAGTAATTTTAGTAACAGTACTACAAATGTATGATGTCTACTGTAATTTGATTTTTCTCTGGATTTTTCTCTATTTTGAGTGCTGAGACTGAGTGCTCCTTTTTATTTTTAACCCCTCTGAATGTTTCAGTATTTTTCTCTTTTCTATCTCTGCAGAGTAGAACATCGACTGATCATGCCAGATAGTTTCTCCTACCTCTACTTCTGTTTTCAGCCTGTTCACTATTTTTATTTTCTTTGCTTATATCTGTTCTTTTTTCCCTTTCTTAGAATTTAGACAAACAGTTTAATTCTCATGTCTATACTAGCTATCTCCTTTCCTCTGCCTTTGCCCTTTTACTATTTTCATCCCTCATAGATGATAATATGGGTCTCTTCAAGAGCATTAGAAAGTATGGATTGGGGGGTGGCTAGGTGGTGCAGTGAATAGAGCACCGGCCCTGGAGTCAGGAGGACTTGAGTTCAAATGTGGCCTCAGACACTTGACACACTTACTAGCCGTGTGACTTTGGGCAAGTCACTTAACCCCAGTTGCCCTCCAAAAAAAAGCAAAAAAGTATGGATTGATTATATTACCTAGTTTGATTATGATGAAACAAAAGAGTTTTTCTTGAGTTTGACAGTGAATATTTTCATCAGCTAGGTATAATTAAATGTCAGAAAACATGCTGGCACATGCACATTTTTCTCCCCTGTCTTTGTAGATAGCCAACTGAATAAAGGTTCAAAGTATTTACTTACCAATTTACTTACCAATTTAAATGATTAGCTGACTAGTTGTGATCATTTCACTGAGCTTTTTGAAGTATTCTCCCATTTGACCTTGATGGGGTCGAGCCTGAATAAGGCAATTCTTCCAAACGGTCTACTGATTGAAAGTTTGTTGTAACAGTAAAAGCAAATCTAGGGTTGTGGCCAGATTCAGGGAAGCTATGGGAGAAGCTTTGTTTGGTACTGTATTCTTCTCAAATAATTCCTTGAAGCAGTTTCTTTGAACTTCAGACCCAATGGTTTGAAAGTAAGAAGTAGAAAAAGACTTCTCTTGATGACTGTAAAATAAATATACAATTTAGTTCTGATTCCTTATCCTGTAATATAATTTCCAGTAAAGTTGGAAAATTTTAAATCATCCCTTAGACTATGCCCTTCCTCTCTTCCCAGTTTTGTCCCACATTTTTAAGCTTCATAATGATCTTGGTGCTGACAGTTGTGTAAGAGCACATTCTGGAAGAATTATATCAATGCTAGGATTAAATTAACAGTTTTTCTTAAAATCCTTACACATTAACTGATTTTCCTTTATATAGTGACTAATTTCTTCCAAGTTGGGGAGCATTGTAATTTTGCCATGGTTGCCTTCATTTTGTCCAGATTATTTCTTAATTCCAAGAACTAAGTGATTTTAAAACATATGGTAGTAGTAGTAGTAGTAGTAGTAGTAGTAGTAGTAGTAGTAGTAGTAGTAGTAGTAGTAGTAGTAGTAGTAGTAATGTGCTATTCTTTATGTAGAGAGGTGATGCTACCAATTCATGCAGTTCCAGTTGTTTTTTCCATTAGCAAGAATGAGTTATCGATGGCATATCTATAAACTTTTAGCTTTTCTCTCTCATGACTAGTTGTGAGACAACTAGGCAAGTATTCAGAGTACGGTCTGTGATCATCAAATACTGTGAAATAAATTTGATTATCTAATATTCAAACCCATACCAATGCTTTTGCTGGTACCATGTTATAACTAATTGAACAAACCAGTCATAGATAGTTTTAAAAAATTGCAAGTCTGACAGGTGTTCCATAACTTTCGTGCAAATTGACTTCTTGGAATTTATATCATTACTGAATATAGTCACTGAAAGTAACATAAGATCACACTATCATAGGATAATAAAACTAGAAGGGAAATCAAGCCGCCTACTCCAAATTGCTTCATTTAATAGATGAGGAAATTTGGTTCGAACAGATCAGAATGCAAGCAATACCACAGAGGTTTATAAGCTAAAAACAAATTGTTTTGTTCTCCCCTCAAATCTGTGGCCAAATTGCAGATTGATGAAGAATTAGAAAAATTAGAATTATTCTGTGTTCTAATTCCTATTCAAGTTGTCATATTTTATTTCAAAGTTTATTAAGTTTTGGCATACCATATTTGTAGTCCTGGATACTTGATTCTTGGCAAACTAGAGTTTTTGTCAAGTAGTTGCTCTAGGTTTGTATTAACCTGAATTTGTACTGCCTCCTGAGAATTAATTTTGGCAACTTTAATCATATGGTTTGGTCCATATGTAAGTGATCTTTTCTGTTCCATTTGTTTCAGGATATCTGGTGTTATTGTTATAATAAAGGGCAGCTAGCTATAATTAGGGCAGCTAGGTGGCACACTGGGCTTGGAATCAAGAAGACTCATCTTCATGAGTTCAGAGCAAGCCTTAGACTTAACTAGCTGTATGATCCTGGGCAAGTCACTTAACCCTTTTTTGCTTTAGTTCTTCATCTGTAAAATGAACTGGAGAAGGAAATGGCAAACTATTCCAGTATCTTTGCCAAGAAAAACTCAAATGGAATAAAGAAGATGTTGGACATGACTGAAATGACTCAACAACAATAACAGCAATGTTTATTGTTCTAGTCCTGTCTATCACCATATAAAAATTGTTTCCATAAAACTGATTCAGTACATTCTCATCTATTCTGTAATTAGCCTTGCTTAAGACAAAAAGACAACATTTTCAAAACAGTTATGAACAAAGTGATAATATGAAAGACTGAAAAATTAGTGATCATTCAACGTAAATACATTAAATAGCATAATAACCATAGTATTTCACAGTAACAAAGAGTTTCTTATATATTTTCTTGTTTTCACCTATCACATTAGTTGATTTAAGTATATTTTAATTCGAATGTTTTGAGAAGTTTTGGTGGAGTAGTTAGTTGATTGATAAAAGGTGCAGGTCAAACATATCTAACTACATTATGAATTAAATGACAATTGTGACTCTTAGAAAATGAAGGTGAAAGTAAGGTAGTTCCAAATAAAATGGATCTTTTGGAGCATTCAAGTTCAGGTACTTAGAGATGGAGCTCTGAGAGTTTCTTGAACAATACAAGAGTGACCTGAGTTAGTTATAATGAAATTTGAGAGGCAAGTGTAAATGTGGCATTTGAAAAGCAAGTGCATGTGGCCATTGTGGCTTTTGTGGGTAATATTTCCCCCTTTTTGTTGTTTTCTCCTTAAAGAGAATGCAATTCAAGTTTGATTGGTCTATTTTAAAATATATTCATATGGGGAAACCGCATTAAAATAACAAGGTATGACAGCCACTTTAATTATTCATAAATACGTAAGGTGATTTCATTAACGAAATTGACTTTTTTAAGTGATTAAAGCTTTAGTGGTTTGAGATAGTTGTAATGGCCAAACTTTTTAAGGAGGCCTAAATATAACAAAAATGAATTTTTACACACACTATGCATTTGGTTTTGTTGTTGCCATTCACAGATTCTCCTAACTATGAATATTGGTCACATTTTCTACAGAACTTGAAATACAGTATTTTTAAAAATTATGTTTTTGTTCAAATGGAACATTACACAAAGATTCTAAAAATCTACACAGAATATACAGAATGTAGACCGTATTTTAATTTTTGCAAATTATCCACTCCAATCTTAAGTATTTTTTGTATTATTAATGTTCCACCTGCGTGCTCTTCTTTCTTTTCCCTCCTCGAAACCAGAGCTAAATGTTATACTAATCAGAAAGAGGATCATGTTTGAATTAAACTGCCAATTCTCCAAGGGAATGATAACATGAAATTAACATCATTTCCCCTCTCTCTATGAATTACACTTCTTCTCTGAGTGTTTGATGAATAATACTGCTGGCCCTTTTTCAGAAATGAAGTAGAAATATGGAGAAATGAAATTTTGTCTTATAAACTGACTGGAAATGTGATTATAATACAGCTGTCAGTTTTGTTCTAGTGGATTTTCTTAAAGTAAATCAAATTGTAATATTAGTTTGTACTTTTAAAGCAGGATGATGTAGTTGTTTCCTGCCTATTGATTATTTGATTGGTACCTGTCTGCTGCAACTTTTTTTCAGTAATGCTCATTGATGTGGTTTAATGTATATTCCTGTAATCTTTCCCCATTTTTATAAACTTACAATCGTAATTGAGTACTTTAGAGACACATTCTACCAAAATAATATGGTCATTTATGTATCCTCCTTTTATGTACTGGAGTAAAGACAATTTTTTTTCCCTCTCTTTACCTGACTTTCTGTTTTTAGACTGTTTGAGAAACTTTTAAAAAAGCTTTGGAAAGAGAATATTAAGCTTTACCGTTTAAAGTTATATTTACTATCTCTCAAAGACCATGTGTTAATTTTCCCTAAAAATGGGTCTGTTAAGTTGATATCTGATCAATTTCTATTGGACTTAGTTTAAAAAATTTGCTCAGATAGAAGTGATTTCCTAATAGTAATCACTGTATTCTTGACATTCATTGATGTCTGAGTTTATGGACCAATGCAGTGTTGTTGTTTTTTCATGGTATATAGTTATATCTTATCTACCTTCAAGTTTTATGTGGGCTCTTTAACCGTATCAATGTTTTAAAAAACTTACTGTGAATTGGTTTTGCCATCAAAAGACTAAATGAGCATCAGCAGTTTTTCCTTTTAAGAGTTTTATGCTAATTATTACCTTCTGCTCCCACCCTACTCCTGCTTCTACCCCCAGTTTTGTCCATCTTTTAAGAAATGGCCAAGTGTTCTAAACTTGGAATATAGTAAAGCCAAAGTTGTCATTTCCACTTTGGCTTGAGTAGAAATAAGAAATGAAATTTAGTTTTTGAAACTGTATCACTATACATCAGAGGAATTGGCCTCAACCTATCTACACCTGACAAATGTGTTTTATAAGAAGGCAAAAGTTTCTTAACTGTCTTTAGGTGGATCAAGAAACTGAGAAACAGGTTTTATGGCTTTTGTTCCTAAGAACATCTTTAAAATTTCAGTTAATTTTTCCCCAGTAGCAAGTTTTTAAGATGTTCCTAGTAACAAAAGCTATAAAATGTACTTCCTATATTCTGCATCCCCCTAAAAGATGTTTAGAAAATAAAAGCTGCTTCTCATTTAGCATCTTCCTATCTGTCATTACCAACAAGTTTTTAGGAGGTCACATATACTATGTATTAGGGATTTTTAATTAATAGTTCTTAAGCAGTTGTCATTTTGAAACTTTAATAATTTAGAAAGAGAGTCAGTTAAGGAGAGTAGGGGAAGTATGCTTACTGAACTGAGAGTAGTAAGTACTACACATTGAGAGCTGGTATTCTTTTGACTTGAGACCTTTATTAAAGGTCATGTTGTCTGTCACTTGTTCAGACTCTTTAAAGATTTGTTTTGGGTGTTTTGTGGTTGATCAGATAGTAGGGCCAGAAACACATCCTCCTTCCTCAGAGAATTTTAAGATAACTGCATTCTATGTTAATCTGATTTGTCTATAACATTGTTCGAGACTATAGTGAGGTGACACATGGGAGTGAGGGGTTAAAATGGAGATGCTCCCATTGGGCATATGGTGGGGGGAGTACCTTCTGAACAGAAACTCTCTGTAGGAAGAGTATAAGATAGCAAATGAGTTTAACTTTGGTGCATCTTAGAATAGATATGTATGTAGTAAGCCTTTACTTTCTTGATTTCTCTCCTCTATCAAGTTACCTTCAACAGTGTCTTCAACTTTCCAAAAGAAATAAAAAGTCTACAGAAAATCTCTCTAGTACTGGCATACTTGTGGTATCTTTGAGAGGCAGTGTGAGCAAAAGTAAAAAACTGCTGACCTGGGAATCAGGAAACCTGAACTGGAACCTAGGGTGCTCTCACTAGTGACTATGCTATCTCTCGGGCTTCTGTTTTCTTATCTGGAAAATGAGAATTTTACCAGCAAACATTTATTAAACTCCTACTGTGTGCTAGCCACTGTTAGACTCTAGAGTCTAAAGTTTCTTCTGATTGAAAACAGTATCTATATTAATATTTTAAAACTACAAAAGAAATTGTGCTTCCAGAACTAAATCTTCAAACACATCTAAACACAGTCATCAGAAATTAGCACCAGTCATAGGAACTACTTGTTTTATCATTCCGATGTCATCAGGCAGAAGTGGCCTTCTATTTACCTCTTCTTCTAAGATGATCAATTTTATAATTACAGGCAGAACTTCCTTACCTTGAAATTGAGTTCTGAATGTTTTTCACATTTTGCTCAATTTTGTGAACAGTTTTTCTAAATAGAACCTTATTCCTTCTAAAATAGATATTCCTCTGACCCTGGAGTTAGGAGGACCTGAGTTCAAATCCGGCCTCAGATACTTAACACTTATTAGCTGTGTGACCTTGGGCAAGTCACTTAACCCCAATTGCCCTTCCTTCCCCCTCCAAAAAAAAAAAGCAAAAAAGTAAAAATAAAAAAATATAAAATAGATATTTCTTCTTTCCTCAATAACCTCTCCCAACATATGCTCACAGAGAAAAGTTTTATCTTCCTAATTTCTTCAGTTTAATGCTTTAAGCTGTCTTTTCACTCATCTGTTTTAATTATCTCTACCTGACTTTCAGATTTTAAACTGTTTTGCATTTTTCTAAGTACATTTGGGACTTTTCCAAAGTTCTGAGGCAGGAAAATGTATGTAATTTAATGACTAGTATAACCTCTAGCCTTTTCTGATGTCCACAAAGCTGTTTTCTCTCCTTCTAATTGCTTGCATCCTTTGTAGCAGTGAAATGGACACAGGTCATAGGGTCACAGATCTAGAGCTGATAGGGACATGGAAGCTTTCAAGGTAAGCCCTGTCATTCTGTACATGAGGAAACTGAGGCCCAAGGAAAGAAGTGACTCGTCCAAGGTCACAGCAGTAGCTGAATATAGAATTGTATTTGGCAGTTGTATTCACACTAATGTAGTTTCTCTACTAGTGATCCTCACTGCCCGGTTCCTGTGTCAGGGAGCCGGTATACATGGACATGTCGTCTCCTCTTTTAGGGTGTAAGCTCTTTGTGCCTTAGACGTTTCCTAAACCAAAGATTCCCTGGCCGTATTCCTTGCTGGCTGCTTGGAATGCTTTGCTGATGTCAACACCTAGAGGCTTGAAGGACTTTGGATATCTTCTCCCAAGTTCTTGTTTATGTTTCCCCTTTCATTTCTTTTGCAGTTGCCTGTCCGTCACAGTATCCTCTCATTGCATTGTATCTCCAGCTCCTAACACAGTTTGTGGCACATAGTAGGCATTTAACAGAGCTTGTTGATTGATTATGTTTATGCAGCACAATATATTCAGTAGTTTTAGAGTACGTGAATGCTAGCTGTTAACTATGGGAGGAACTCTTTAGGTATATAAACTTTAGGTGCAGACAGTAGAATAGGTAAATGATGACTGCACAGTCTGGCACAATTGTTAAGTTTCCTAGGCTGTCAGCCACTAAATTAGATGACCCCCATTATAACTAAATCCTGGAGGTCATCCCCTGTCTTTGCTATTTTCTCCATACTTTTCATATTTAGACTAAAGCTAAGTTGCTTCCTTCAGCCTTCTCCATCCTTAGAGAAGCAAGGCCCTTTTCTGTGTGAGCCTCAGAGCCATCACTGATATCAAGTATATCTGGCAAACTACCAGACTTTGACTCAGTGACATTCCTCACCCTTTCCATGGTAGGCATCTTTGCTGGACAGAGTGTGCTTTTAGCCTTCTAAATGGACTGTGGTACAGTAGAAAGACCACTGAGTTGGGCTCAAAGGAACTAGTTTTCTTCCCAATTTTGCCACTTTACTCTGCCTCTGTGACTTTGGGTAAGACTCTCAGGGCCTGTTTCCTCATCTATAAAACAAGTGGATTGGGTTGGATAAGCAATAAGGTTCCTTCCAACTATCACTAATGTTTACCTCCAAACCATCTAGTCTCAGTTGACTCTTCTTTGTTCTGTTCTAAAATCCTCAAGCATCCTTTGTAGCAGCAACCTTACCAGCCCCACTTTGTTCACGCAGGGGCTTCTAAGACTCTTCCTAAATCATCAACACCAGTACTCTCTCTGAAGGTCATCTTTCCAAGCCTTCCTTCTCAACCATCATCTCTTCTCAGACAACATTAGCAGAGAGCAATAGTGTACTGTTACCCAGTTACTTTTTCAGTTCTTCTGACTTCTGTCAGAATAGAGATACTCTAAAATCACAAATGAATTTTGAAAAGGGAAATTTTTACTAAAGACTGAATTCAACTATGGACTTTTCTCAGGAAAAGGGGGAAAGAGGTCTTGGCAATATTTTATAAAATATTGGTCCTTTTTCATAAAGGGTATCATTTTCAAAAATTTTCCTTGAAACACTTCTAACACTTTTGATATGAGAAAATATGTCTTGCTCAGGGCTTTAAAATTATGTATCTGCAGGGGCGGCTAGCTGATAAAAAAAACTAGCCGTGTGACCTTGGGCAAGTCACTTAACCCCAAATGCCCTCCAAAAAAAAAAACAAGCAAAAAATAAATTATGTATCTGCAAATGCTTCACTAGATTTTGAGATCAGTACAAAAACCCTGCGGTAAACCTTGATACGGTTGGTGTGAATATGTGTAATGGGAAATCAGAGTGACTCAACTCTACCTATATACAATTACTAAAATATTCATGGGCAAACAATTTGGAACTTCTCTGTGGGGTACCCAATTCTCACTTCCCCCAGAATACTCAAGTCCATTCTTTCAGTTTTGTAGCTATAAAAAGGCTCTTTCTGTTGAAAATAGATGGTCCTCCTTGAAAATTACCTTACTAACATACTACTTCACTGGAGCTGAAAGTGAAAGTGGAGGCATTCATTAGTTCACATCAACACTGTAGTATGTGTAATATTTAAATAACCTATTTTTTGCCTTTCCTTCTGATATACCTACGTGTATAGAAATGTGGTCTCACCATCACCATCTATTCTTAATGCTTGCCTGAAAAGGATATAAGCATTCATTCCTGACTATGAATTTTCTTGCTTTGGAATTTGGACTAAATAATAGTTTCTATTACACATTTTAAAAAAAATATTAGTTACTATATTTTCTGGACGTTTAAACTTTGTTATTCAAAACTCTTTTGCAGATGTACTGCCTTTATATTTGAATTAAATCTGGTGTATTTGGGTAGTTAGAATTTTCCATTCAAGATATTCCTTTTCAGTCTGATTGTTTGATTTGCCATATGATATTATTTAAGAACCCTTGGGAATCTTCCTGATATGATCTTGCATCCCAATTTAAATTTAATTATCTAAAACCCTAGTACTGTAATTTCTTTAGAGAATGGATTCTAGACAGTACAGGATAGAACCCTGTTAAGCTGAAAAAGTCCACAGTACAATCCTCTGGTCCTTAGGATTTTCTCCAGCTTCAAAATGAACACATTTCTTAAACACCTACTTTGTGCCAGGCATTGTGCTAAACAAAGACAAAAGTCAAACAGGCTCTATCCTCAATGACCATACAGTCTAAGGGAGAGAGATGTGCATATGTTGATATTTATAAAGTAAATGTGTATGTATGTAAACATATATGTATACACATACACACACACGCACACACACACACACACACAGAGTAAATGCAAGGTAACCTTAGAGGGGAAGGCATCAGCAATTGGGAGGAACTGGGAAAGGCTTCCAGTAGATGGTGGCATTTGAACTGAGTCTTGGGGGAAATCAGTGCTACCAAGAGACTGAGGGGGAAAGAGGGAGGAAGAGCATTCTAGGCAAGAAGGACAACTTGTGAAAAGGCACAGAGTAGAGGGGAGTAATATGTAAGAAGACAAAAGAGAGGGAAAAACCAGAATGTGAAGGATTGTAAATGCAAAACAGGAGCTTATATTTTGACCCTAGAGGTGGCAAGAGGTCATTAGAATTTATTGAGTAGGGGACTAACATGATCAGAATTTCCCTTTAGGAAAATTACTTTGGTCACCATGTGATGAATGGTCTGGAGTGAGGAGAGTCTTGAGGCAAGAAAGGCCAGTTAAGAGACTATTGCAAGAATTCATCAGATGTGATCATGAGGGCAACCTACCCTCACTGAATTCTCTAATGAAGTTGAACAAGTGTAGTATAGTGGAAAGAACACTGGTCGTGGTGTCAGAAGACTCAGGTTGGGTCCCATTTGTGACCTAGTTATTTGACCTTGGGCAAGTCACTTAGTTGCTCTATGTCTCAAGCTTCTTCACCTGAGAAAGCAGGATGATAATGATATTCACACTACCTACCTCCAGTGTTAGTTATTAGGAAAGTCAGTTAGCTAGCATTTATTAAACCCCTGTTATGTGCAAGACCCTGCTCAGTGGTGGGACTACAACAAAGAAAAGCAAAGAACAAAGAGTCCCTGCTTACATTTGAGAGTGTACATCCTGCAAGCAACCATGTAAAAAGAAGATCTATAAAGGGTAAACTGGGGATAATCTCAGAGGGAAGGTTTAGCATTAAATAGTACTAGGAAAGGTTTCTTGCAGAAGGTGAGTATTTGGGACTTGAAGGAAGCCGGGGAAGCCAGGAGGATGTAATGAGGAAAGAGAGTATTCTATTCATGGGGACAGCCAGAGAAAATGCTCTGTTGAGAGATTGAGTGTTGTGTGGGGGGAACAACAAGGAGACCAGTGTCACTGGATCTCAGAGCATGTGGAGGAATGTTAGGTATAAGAAGACTTAGAAAGGTAGTAAAGGGGCAAGGTTATGAAAAACTTTGAAAGCCAAACAGCAGAGGATTTTGCATTTATTCCTAGAGGTAATACAGAGTCACTGGAGTTTATTGATTGGGGCCGGGGGAGAAGAGGGAGGGATGAGATCTGTTTTTTAGGAGAATCATTCTGATAGCTGACTGAAGGATATATTAGAGTGGAGAGGCATGCTCTTTACCATTGTGCTGTCGGCAGAAGAGGAAGTAAATTGTTAAGGCTGTTTTCCTTAACTGTCTAAGAATAACCTCATTATTGGGAGATGGCAGGGTCTGTTGTGTGCCAAGCAGTTTGTTAAACACTTTACAGATATGTCATTGGGGGAAAGATACCAATACTGGTGTTAATGCCATATCAAGGAAAAGGAGGAAAGAACTGTAACTTTATTCCAAAGAAAGGAATGTTTAAATTCAGATCTTGTTTTCAGTAACTCACAGCTTCCTCTATTAACTGATTCAGGTATTTATTAGCTATACAGTAATAAGTCATCCCCAAGGGTCCACAAAGGCATACTCAAGATTATTGTATGTAATTGTATATAATCTTTTGAGATGTTTACATAGCAGTCACTCAAGGGCATCATGGCTTCCTCTCTCATGTGTACTTTGATTCTCAGATTTTCTTCTACATTTCAATTTAGTCTGCCTTTGCTAGTCAAAGTTGGTCTGATACCAAGATTTTATTTGGAGGACTAGTACTAGAGTCTTGTTTTATAATTTGTGTATATAAATTAATTTCTTTCTGAGAGAGGATATTTTTAAACTTTTTTAAAAAGTCACATATATGCAACTGTATGGTAAATAAATATCAGCGTACCTTTGAAAAGTCTCTTGGCAGTCTGCTTATTCAGATGCTTTTTAGATTCTATCATGAAAAGATGATTAACTTGAAAAAAATTAGTAACTTCCTATCACTTTTGAAATCATGAAAAATTCAGCGCCAGCTTCTTTTTATTGTGAGTGAGGAGTCATTTGCTGTTCTACCCCCTCCTCTGTTTTCGGTGGTCTCTGCATTTGCTTTTTTTTTTATAACTTGCTATTACTTTCATTAAAATTGACCTTAGGACCTTCAATTTATATTGAAGGAAGGGAAAAATCTTTCTGGATCCTCTTCTCTGTGATACTTTCTCATTGTCTGGAGTGACTTATTAGGTTCCTTGATCCATGTTTTCAGTTTAAGAGTGATAAAATGTGAACGTTTATAATAATACAATGTATGTAAAAATGTATATTTCTTGGTAGAATCATGGTAAGGAGAAATTTTTATCTATTTTGTGGCTAAAACTAACTTGTTTTTTATTTAAATGTGTGTAAATTTGTATGGACAAAGGACATGATTGTAACAATTCATTTTAAAATAACAAACCTGCCACCTCTTCTGTATCACCTTAGTTTAGACTGTTGTCACCTTTCACCTATATTATTGAAACAACCTCCTAATTGATCTCTTTGTCTCAAGACTCTCACCGCTACAGTCCATCCTCCCAAATGTTGCCATAGTAGTTTTCCTTAAGCTCAGATCTGACTATATTGTTCTCCTACTCATCCTATTCAGTGACGTCCTAGTGCCTCAAGGAGAAAATACAAACTTCTTTGCTTAACTTTTGTAAAAAATATTTTTTCTAGTTACAT
Source organism: Pseudochirops cupreus (assembly GCA_028627135.1). Classification (NCBI taxonomy): domain Eukaryota; kingdom Metazoa; phylum Chordata; class Mammalia; order Diprotodontia; family Pseudocheiridae; genus Pseudochirops; species Pseudochirops cupreus. The sequence goes on along the minus strand of CM053583.1, from coordinate 284,974,436 downwards.
GTAAAAACAATTTTTAACATTCATTAAAAAAATTTTTTTTGAGATCTAGAATCTCTTCCTCCCTCTCCCTCCCTCATCTTCTTCCCCTCATTGAGAAGGCAAGCAATTTGATATAGATTATATACGTGCAGTCATGCAGAACATTTCCATATTGGTCATGTTGTGAAAGAAAACATAAACCCCTCCCCCAAAAAAACCCAAACCTGATACAAAACTGTGAAAAAATAAAGTAAAAAAAATAATATTCAGACTCCATCAGTTCTTTTTCCTCATAAGCCCTTCATAATTATCTTAGATCTTTGTATTACTAAGAATAGCTAAGTCATTCACAATTGTTCATCATAATACAACATTACTCTTAGTGTGTATAATATTCTCCTGGTTCTTCTCACATCACTTTGCATCAGTTCTTGTAAATCTTTCCAGACTTTTCTGAAAGCATCCTGCTGATCATTTCTTAGAACACAATAGTATTCCAACATATTCATATGCCATAGCTTGTTTAGCCATTCCCCAATTGATGGGCATCCCTTCAATTTCCAGTTCTTTGCCACCACAAAAAGAACTGTTATAAATACTTTTGTACATAGAAATCCTTTTCCCTTTTTTTAAATCTCTTTGGTATACAGACCTAGTAGTGATATTGCTGGATAAAAGGGTACTTGACTTAGCTTTTAAAGACCTAAACAGCCTGGCTCCGACTCTTATTTTTCAGCCCTATCCAGTAATATTCCCTCTTCCACATTCTGCAGTATAGCCAAATTGGCCTTATCTTTGTTCATCACACTTTGTTCATTACCAAAGATTTGTTCTATAAAGTTTGGATTCCGTTAAACTTGACCTAGAGGGCCCCATGTGACCTCGAAGCTGCAAGTTCCCCACACCTGCTAGGCACCTCCCCTTCCTATTTCTGTGTTTTTGCACAGGCCATCCCCTGTACTTGAAATTGTTTCCTTATTTCTGAATCATAAAGTCACTCTTCCTTTCAGATTTAGTTCAGCCACCATCTGCATGAAGCCTTGCTGAATCCCCGGAATTGCTAGTGCCCTCTCTCCCAAATGACTTTATTTTTAACTACTTTGTATACATTTGTGTTGATTCACTTAATGCTTATACTATGTATGTTTTCATCTCTACTTCTTGTCTTCCCCAATTAGAACGTAAACTCCTTGCCAGATAGAAGTTGTTTCATTCTTTACACTTGAATCCCCAGAGAATAATACTATGCCTGGAACAAAGCAGATGATTAATAGATTCTTGTTGATTGGTTGGTCAGTTGATATGTGAAGCCTGAATGTTTTTCTTTATTATTGTGTGTATTTTTTTCTGTCACCTTAGACTTCTAGCCTGGTGAAGGAAAAAGCAGTTAACAAGGAGTTTAGTCTACTTTCTATCAAGTTTCTCTATGGCCTCACATTTTGACCTTCATTAAATTGCTTCATCTCTGTTTTGGTTTATATAGTCTAGTGACTGTGTACAGTGAGTTCCGCGTTGGTGGTTAACTGTTGAGCAGGGAGTTCCTAAGTTCCTGTTCTAAATGATCTCCTTACTGAAGGCTAAAGTAAAAGCCTAGTATCCAGGTAGAAATCGAGAAAGTGGAGATATGGAGGAAATAAAGGCAAAGAGAAGATAAAATCATTTACGTATATAACATTTGAAAACAGGACATACAGGAAAATTACACTGCTCATACAATAGACAAATTAAAAGGCTGTTGAGGGGAGCATGAGTGAGGGAAGATGAGCTACAGAGGCAGGAAATATTAATAAATGATTAACCTCCTAAGCATCATTTCCATCACCTGCTAAGTCCCTCAAAGAAATACAGAATGACTGTTCTTCAGGAATTGGTTCCCCCACAGAGAACTTTGGATCAGAATGGGGCTTCTAATGATCTCATTAGTTCTCTTGGGCTCAATTATCATCTCTATGCAGATTACTCCCAAATTTACATATTCAAGCCTAATCTCTTTCCTGAGTCCCAGATTTATATTATCTACTGCCCGCTCTTCTTATCCATCTAGGTGTCCCATAGACATTTCAAACTCAGCACTTCTAAAATAAAACTTATTCTCTCTTATCCTCCCCCAAAAAACGATCTTTCTTCCATATTTCCCTGTTCTTAACTTTAGAATCATCCTTGACTCTTCCCTTGTCCTCAGTCTCCTCTCTCCCTTTTTCAATTAGTTCTTAAGTCTTATTGGTCCTGCCCCCCACAATATTTCTTGCATCTATCTCTTTCTCTCCTATAGCCTCTACCCTAGTTCATGTCTCATCATGTCTTTCCTGGACTAATGTCTCATAATTGGTCTTTCTACTTCAAGTCTTGCTCCTCTCCATTCCATCTTTATTGTAACTGTCAGATTGTTATTCCTGAACACAGATTTGACCTTGTTACTTTCCCACTCAAAAATCTTAAGTTACATTTTATTGCTTTTAGTATAAAACAAACTCTTCAACTTGGCTTTAAAAAAAAATTAACATCTATTTTCCCTCCCACACCCATCTCATTGGGGGAAAAAAAAGAAGCTAAAGCAAAATCCTTATTGAAAATATCCATAGGTGATGGGGGAGGACATAGGAGAGAATAGATTGGGGGAGGGGTTATACAATGGGATGGCTGTTTCGGGGTGGTGGGTAGGGGAAAGATGGGGAGAAAATTTGTAACTCAAAATCTCGTGGAAATGAATGATGTAAACTAAAAAAAAAGAAAATATCCGTAGTCAGGGCAGCTAGATGGTGCAGTGAATAGAGGACCAGCCCTGAAGTCAGGAGGACCTGAGTTCAAATGCAGCCTCAGACACTTGACATACTTACTAGCTGTGTGACTTTGGGCAAGTTACTTAGCCCCAACTGCCTTACTTTTCCTCCTCAAAAAGAAAAAGAAAATATTCAGTCACCATAATAGTTTTATTGTGTTAGGATTACTTTTTTGTTTGCTCATTCTTCTAGGCTACTTCCTGATTTGGGTATTTATGTTAGGAATGGGCTCTGCACACTTCTGATCTAAATGTCTTGACTGGCTTTCCTGAAGTAGAGTCTTGTGTTATTCTAGGATCTCAGAGATAACTCAGCCTGAGGACCTACAAGTTTTCAGTGGTCCCAGAGTAATAGGATCCAGAACAAAGTCTGATTGCCGCCCCCTGGTCTGAGTTCTTTAGTTGTCTACCCTGAATTTGGGCCTGATCAACATGCCTATGAACTTGTTTCAATAGACTGCCACTGGACTTAATCCACTATTAGTCAGATGGAAAGCTTTCCAGGTTCAAAGTGACAAAATTTTAGACTCTTGTTTGACCTGGGATTCTTGCCCTGGTTATTCCACAGGAAATCTCAGGTGAGGCCAGAGCTTGAAATGAGACCTTGTTCCGCTTCTGAAGTGTGAGCTGTTCCTTGCTTCTGAACTTGCTTTTAGTTTAGAATGCAGAATACCACCCCTAGGCACAGGTCTGCCCTGCATCTGTGGCACGCAGCTGGATATGGAGGGATAGAACCACTGGTGGCCTTTGTTTCTGCATCCCGCAGGTCAGGCCCCTCTGTACTGGATCAGAGGTTTCTTCTTGCTCTGGTATGTAGCTTTTCCCTGAACTAGAATGCTCTACATGACTGGTACTGGCTAAATCCCTATCCAGGATGCACAGACTTCTCTGTCTTCATATGCTACCTTGGGGTGGAAAAATAACTCATAGTGATTTTTTTCTTGGGTTGTCCCATCAGGACTTGATCTGATGGATGTTCTGTATCCATGTGAAGAAGCTGGTGGTGGGGAGTTCAGCTGTACCTCTTTTTGACATTCTACCATCTTGACTCCAATGAAACTCACTCTGATAGAAGGATATTGATCTAGAGCTAGAAGGAACCTCAGAAGCCATCTAGTCCAACCCCTTCAGACCATTTGCTGACCTCAGCGTCCCATCTCCTGCCTCTTTGCCTTTACAGAGGCTGTCTCACATACCTGTCTTCACACCTTAGAATTACTGTTTTCCTTTGTGGCTCAGTACAGATGCCAATTCCCATAGGAAGTACTTCTTCATTACAAAGATGAACATGGTGGATGATGGCAAAAAAAGTGTATTGGCAAGCATGGCTCAAAATGAAAGAGATAATAGCCTTTAAACTTCACAAAAGCCTTACAATATATGACAAATGCTAAAACAATTATTAGTAACTTTTAATTCACAGTCTTATTCTCTTATCTGTGTAAAATTTTTAGGACAATAATCTAATAATGTTGATTGTTGAAGGAATGAGAAGAGAATGATCAGGCTTTCACAAACAATATCTTGCAATGCATAGTTGCCTGAGAAGGGTAGCAAATATAGTACCTCTTGATACTCCTTATGGTTTATTGATTATAAAAAGTTATTTTTTATTTGAGAGAATAAAATGATATCTTAAAGGCTTCTTCCTTGATCCAGCAATGCCACTTCTAGGTCTGTATCCCAAAAAGATTTTTTTAAAAGGCAAAAAAGACCTATTTGTACAAAAATATTTATAGCAGCTCATTTTGTGGTGGGAAAGAATTGGAAATTGAGAAGATGCCCATCAGTTGGGGAAATGGCTGAGCAAGTTGTAGTATATGATTGTAATGGAACACTATTGTGCTATAAGAAATGATGAGCAGGCAGATTTCAGAAAAACCTAGACAGACTTACATGAACTGATGCAGAGTGAAGGGAGCAGAACCGGTAGAACATTGTACACAGTAACAGCAATATTGTAGAATATCAACTGTGAATGATTTTGCTATTTTCAGCAATACAGTAACCCAAGACAGTCCCAAAGGACTCATGATAAGAAATGCTATCCATCTCTAGAGAAAAAAACAAATGGAGTCTGAATACAGAATGAAGCATACTATACTTTTCTTCCTTCCTTCCTTCCTCCCTTCCTCCCTTCCTCCCTTCCTTCCTTCCTACCTTCCTTTCTTTCTACCTTCCTTTCTTCTTTTGTTTCCTTCTTGTTTTCTTCCATAAAATGGCTAATATGGACATATGTTTTATATGATTGTACATGTATAATCTGTATAGATTGCTTGCCTTCTCAATAAGTGGAGAAGGGAGGCAACAAGGAAGAGAATTTGGAACTCAAAATTTGAAAAAAATACAAATGTTCAAAATTGTTTTTACATGTAATGGGGGAGGAATATTAAAAAAGAAAGAAAAATATAACAGTAGAAATAATCTACCTTGCCACTGAAGCATAAAACAGGCAAATAGATGCTCACCAAAAGGGTCATGAAGAGTAATCAGTGAAGAATCTAGATCAAAGAGGATTTCTGTATAGATGGTGAAATGTTTTGAGTTGCTCTTATTTCCAGAAGACATTGAACTTACTCTTTCAAACCATAGAACATTGCAAAATCTCCTAAATGAGATGTACAGTTACTCAAAAGAGTTCAGCTTTAAGAATTCTTAGATTCCTAGCAAGTAGAACATTTTAAAGCACTTAATATGTATCAAGGCACTATGCTAAATGCTAAGAATGCAAAATAAAGTGAAAAGAAAGACAATCCCTCCTCTCAGGAAGATCACATTCTAATGGGGCAGACAAAACATACAAGGTAGCTCAAGGGATATGGGGAAAGTGAAGAATTGCTTTAAGGAGTCATGAACTTATAAGCCAGATTTGAAGTGAGCATGGGATACTTTCTCAAGTGGAGGTTCTAGGGAGGAGCTTAAATGTCTTATTGTGTAGACCAGAGATATCAAACAATTCAGCAAACCAGATTAAACTGTAATTAGGAAATATGTAATAAAATAGAAAATAAATAATGTTTAATATGTGCTTTTCTAAGTCAGTATGCAGCTGGCAGAGGTGGCTCCTATTTCCCTATGAAGTAAAGTTTGATCCATGTTTTTCTTTTCCAAATTCCCCATTACTAGTATGCTTCTGAAACCACACAGTGATCTGTAGCAGTTCAGCATAGACTTCTTTATGTTGACCTAAATGGTAAAAATTTTTGTTAAAAGCAGATTGTCCCTAGGGTCAGCTCTGGATATGCTCTCACTAAGTCTATACTTATAGAGTTGTTTTATAAGCAATGATTTGAACACATTTGATTTTTTTTTTTAATATATACACTGTAAATTTTTGATGTTTTAGCAGCCTGGCATAACAGATAGAGAGGCCAGCCTTAGAGTCAAGAAAACCTGGATTCAAGTCCTGCTTCTGACACATGCTGCCCCTGTCATGCTGGGAAAGCCATGTAATCTCTCCATACCCTAGGCATTGAAAGGAGTTCTCTATGCCTGTGAAATCACAGGACTGGTTTTTCTTTTAAACTCTTGATGTATTTATGAAATACTTATCTACCTTTGTGAGCTATTACTGGATATTTCCTAGGGTTCCAGTTGGTATGAGGCATTTTATTTTAAAACACACCCAAATAAAAGGGTAGATTATTTCTGTCTAGTAGCAGTACAATTCTGTTATCTATTCTTATTTCCTTTATAGGACATGATTTGGCCTGTGTTACATCCAAATCAGTGTAGTAATTAGTCATTTTATAGAAAGAATTATACGGCGTTATCATTTGGAAAAGGTAAATTCAGAGTTTAAGAGGTTCAAAGGGAAATTGAAAGCTATGAGTCAAGTGTTCCAGAAAATTTACATAGAGCCTTTATCTCTCAGTTGCAGACAATATACACCAATGTTTCCAGCAATGCCTTATTGCAGTTGACAATCTGAAGGTACCTTCTTACATGTTCAGTGAAAACGTGGGTTGAGTTTAAGACGAGATATGCAGGGTTGGTAGGTGTTTCATGTAGGAAGAGTCTTTCATCTTATGCAGCTAACAGTCTTTATACAAAAGTTCATTTGTGACTTAATGTATAAGCAGACTCTCTTTACTAGTTTACTTTTTGTGGCTGACTTCTTTGTGTAGCTATTCCAAATCAAACTATTGAAATTCAGATGAAATTTTAAAATGTACAGCCTTTATAAAATTCAAGGAAGTCTCAGTGGTCTGACTTTAGGTTGCCCCAGCTGAGATGAACAAATAACTTAACAAAAGCAAAAGTTTCTCATTGTGAGAATATCCTAACTCATACCTCCCTTTCTGTAGACTACTGAGAGTACCCAAGAGGTTCTCCTTGTCATGTGCCTCTACCTTGCTGTCAAAATCAGGTGGCTAATTCTTCTCTCTTTCCTTCACGAGATCTGTTGTATATTTTATAATATCATTGTTAATATCGTCATTATAGAGTTAGATTTATATAATTTCAGTGAATTTCGCATAAGTATATTTAAATGACAGCATCTGTAGAATGAAAGAATGATGTTACAGAAAAATACTGAGGTATTTAAAGTGCTCCTGCTCGGGTTTACTTGTTTTCTCTTCTGTGGTGGAAAAAGCTTTCTACTAGTGATTAACTGCTTAGTTTTGATAAGATCTCTGCTGTATGGTAAGTCATTACCCACTTAACCTTTTGTATTCCCAGCCTTCTTAAAACTAGGGCCACATTTTAAGTATGACTAGTAGAGTTTTTAATTTTATCACTGTGGTGTCTATAACCATAACAAGAATAAATTTGTCAGACTTTCCATTACCTGTTGTCTCACTGAACAGTAATTAGTGTCACAAAATCTTTATTTGGCATTCTGTTTAAAATCTCTACTATGTGTATAAGATGGAGATCCCTAATGTAAATGATTTAAAGAAAAAGTGGTCAGTTATGTTATGGAAAGTAGAAGTGTTGTTTCAAGTACTCAGCTTATCTTAACCAAAAGGGATTGGAAATGATCGACCACATAAGTCATTGAGGAAAAAAAGAAATGAGTTGTAAAGTGAGCTGAGAATTTTGATCCTAGCTATATCATGTCTCATTTCGTGACCTTCAATACATCACTTAAATTCTTATTGTAGGGGCAGCTAAGTGGCACAATGCAGAGGGCACCAGCCCCTGGAGTCAGAAGGACCTGAGGTAAAATCTGACCTGTCATTTGACACTTACTAGCTGTGTGACCCTGAGCAAGTCACTTAACCCCATTGCCTCAAAAATAAAAAATTCTTATTGTATTGGTTTCTCAACCTACATGATTATTATAATAATCCTATAATAGGTTCAGTCATAAAGTTCTGAGACAGTAGATTGAAATCATTGCAAAATGTTCTATGGGAATAGTATATTACAGTTGTCAGCATACCTTAGAAAGAAAATTTCTGTTAACTGATATTTAAAATGATGGTAGTTACTGAGCACATCCCCCAAGGAGGTCAAAGCATAAAATAAAGGTTCCATGTTTATCAGCATTTTTTGTAATAGAAAAAAAACTGGAAACAAAGTAAGGTCTTATCAGTTATAGAATATCTCAACAAATTGTGGTATATGAATTTAATGGAATAGTGTTACTCTTTAAGAAACAACTAATGTGAGGAATTCAGAGAAGCATAGAGAAAACTTGTATGAACTTGGATGCAGAGTGAAAGAATCAGAATCAGGAAAATAGTAGGCACACTACAATAATGTCAGTCATATCAATTAATTGCAAAGAGTAGGCAGTTTTTAGCCCCTTATTTTTTGTGGGGTAGGTGGAAGGTCTATAGGTGTCGAATGTTACATGTACTATAGAAACAGTCTTTTGATGGGTCAGTTTTGCATATTTTTTGTTGTTGTTGCAAAGGAGTCTATGGGTTTGGAAAGATGGCATAGGTCTAGAAATGACTGTAGTTCAAAAATCAAAGATATTAGTACAGGTAATTGTGGAGAGTTCTGACAAAAAGTGATCCACTGGAAAAGAAAATGGTAAACCACTAGATTATCTCTGCCAGGAAATCCCCATGTACAGTATTAAAATGACAAAAGTTTTGACACTGAAAGATGTATCCCTCTGAAGGTGTTTAATATGCTAATGGACAGAAGAGTAGAGGACATTTACAAAAGCTCCAGAACTAACGAAGTGACTGGGCCAAAAGGAAGCTTAGCTGCACATGTGTCTGGTGATGAAAGGAAAGTCCAGTGCTGTAAAGGTAAATATTTCAGAGGAACCTGGAATGTAAGATCTATGAACCAAGGTGAGCTTGATGTGGTCAAACAGGAGATGGAAAGATTAAACAGTCAATGAACTTAAATGGATGGGAATGGGTGACTTTATTAATTCAGGTCATCATTACATATACTACTGTATGCAAGAGTCCCTTAGGAAAAATGGAGTCACTTTTATAGTCAGCAAAAGGGTGAGAAAAGCAGTACTGGGATATGGTCTTTAAAATGACAGAATAATATCTGTTCAAATCCTAGGCAAACCATTCAGTATTACTAACATAGTCTGTGTTACATCCACTAATGCTGAAAGAGGCCAAAGACCTGTAATATCTTCTAGAAATAACATTTTTTTAAAAAAGATGTCACATTCATCGTAGGAAATTGGAATGCTAAAGAAGAAAATCAGAAGATAATTGGAATAACAGGCAGGTTTGACTTTGGAGTACAAAATGAAGCAGGTCAGAGACTAAAAGAGTTTTATTAGGATAACTCATTGGTCATGGCATTCTTTTTTCAACAGCCCAGTGAGTGACTCTGCTCTTGGACCAGATGGTCAATGTCAGAGTTAGATTGATTATATACACTTTGTGACCGAAGGTGAAGTTTGATGGAGTCGGTTAAAAACAAGGCTTGGGAGTACCTGCCCTGGAGTCAGGAGGACCTGAGTTCAAATGTGACCTCAGTTCAAATGTGACCTCAGCCACTTGACACTTACAAGCTGTGTGACCCTGGGCAAGTCACTTAATCCCAATTACCTCAAAACAACAACAATTTAAAAAAAAAACAACAAGGCCTGGAGCTAACTGTGGTTCAGGTCATAAGCTTCATATTGCGAAATTCAGACTTAAATTGAAGAAAGTAGGGAAAACCACCAGACCATATAGGAATGACCTAAATAGCACTCCTAATGAATGTGAAGTGAGAAGTGATAAATATATTTAAGGGATTCGATCTGGTAGATAGAGTACCTGAAGAACTATGGTCAGAGGTTCACAATATCATACAGGAAGTAGCAACAAAAGACATCACCAAAGAAAAAGAAGAGTAAGAAGGCAAAATGGCTGTTTGACTAGGCTTTACAAAAAGCTGAGGAAAGAAGGGAAAGCAAAAGGTAAAGGAAAAAAAGATAAATAGATACAGTTAAATGCAGGATGCCAGAGAATAATGAGAGATAAGAAAGTTTTCTTAAATGAGCAATGCAAAGATATCAATAGAATGGGAAAGACAAGAGAGCTCTTCAAGAAAATTAGAGATGTCCAGGGACTGTTTGATGCAAAAATGAACATGATAAAAGACAAAAATGGTAGGGTCTTAAGGGAAGTAAAAGAGATTAAGAAGAGATGGCCAAGACCACTGGCCCTGGAATCAGGAGGACTTGAGCTCAAATCCAACCTCAGACACTTACTAGCTGTGTGACCTTAGGCAAGTCACTTAACCTCAGTTGCCTCCCAGAAGAAGAAGAGGAGGAAGAGGCAAGACTACATAGAAGAACTATACAAGAAAGATCTTAACATCACCAATAACCACAATGATGTGGTTACTGATCTAGAGACAGACATCCTAGAGAATGAAGACAAGTGAACCTTAGGAAGCATTGCTAACAGTAAGACTAGTAGAGGTGGTGGAATTCCAACTAAGCTATTTAAAATCCTAAAAGATTATACTGTTAAATATTCCTAACAAATTGGGAACACCCAATAATGGCCACTGAATTGGAAAAGATCAGTTTACATCCCAATCATAAAGAAGGGCAATGCCAAAGAATATTCATATTGCCAGTTTTGCTCATTTCACATGCCAGCAGGTTTTGCTCATTTCAGATGTTTAAACTCCAGCATTCTGTGAACCAAGAATTGCCAGAAGTGCTGACTGGTTTTTGAAAAGGTAGAGGAACTAGAGACCAAATTTCCAGCATTCCCTGGATTATGGAGAAAGCAAGGGAGCTCCAGGAAAACACACACACGTCTACTTCTGCTTCATTGGCTACACTAAAGTCTTTGTGTGGATCACAACAAAATCTGTCAAGTTCTCAAAGAGTTTGGAAAACAGATCATCTTACTTGTCTCCTGAGGCACTTGCATGCAGATCAAGAAGCAACAGTTAGAACTGACTCTGGAACAACTAATTGATTTAAGATTAGGGAAGAATTATGGCAAGATTGTATGTTGTCATCTTTTTGTTTAACTTATGTGCAGAATACATCCTGTGAAATGCCATCCTGGATGAATCAAAAGCCAGAATTAAAGTTGCTGTGAGAAACATCAGCAATCTCAGATATAGAGGTGATGCCACTCTGAGGGCAGAAAGTAAAGAAGAATTAAGAAGCCTTTTGATGAGATTGAAAGAAGAGAATATAAAAGCTGACTTGAAGTTTAACATTAAAAATAAGATCGTGGCAAGTGGTTGCATCACTTCCTGGCAAATAGAGGGAGAAGAAGCAGTATCAGATTTTATATTCTTGGGCTCATTAATGACTGCAGACAGCAACTATAGCCATGAAATTAGGATTCTTACTTCTTGAAAGCAAAGCTTTGGCAAATCTGGGCAGCATATTAAAAAGTAGAGACTTTACCTTGCCAACGAAGGTCTGTATAGTCAAAGCTATGGTTTTTCCAGTAGTAATATATGGTTGTTAGATTTGTCTACAATGAAAACTGAACACTGTGGAATCAATGCTTTTAAATTGTGGTGCTGAAGAAGGACAGCAAGGAGATCAAATCAGTCAATACTTCCTTTTTTTTTTTTTTTGGAGGGGCACTTGGGGTTAAGTGACTTGCCCAAGGTCACACAGCTAGTAAGTGTTAAGTGTCTGAGGCCAGATTTGAACTCAGGTCCTCCTGACTCCAGGGTCGGTTCTCTATTCACTGAGCCACCTAGCCTCCCCTGAAATCAGTCAATACTTAAAGAAATTAATTCATACTATTCACTGGAACGTAAAATACTGAAACTTAAGCTTAAATACTTTGGTTACTTAATGAGCAGACAGGACTCATTGGAAAAGACCTTGATGTTGGGAAAGATTGAAGGCAAAAGGACAAGGGGACAACAGAGGATGAGATGGATAAATAGTGTCATGAAAGCAATGAATGATAGAAGGACCTATTGTGCCCATGGGGGTTACAGAGAGTTGGACATAACTAAATGAATGAAAAACAACAACAAAATGGATTAACATTGACACCTTCATTCCATATAATGCAAACTGTCACATGTCACGTACAATACTTGAGGTATCTCTGGGGAAAACTGGGAGTCATAGAGCATGGAAGGATTGATGATGGAGTGCTTACATATTAGTTCCCTTTCAGCATATTGTATATATTGCAGTTTATGTGTACCCAGTTAAATGGCTTTATAGACTATATTAATTAGTTTTAATTAAGGTATCTCTCACAAAATGGACAAATTGCTTAAATAGATTCCTGCAAAGAAATTGCAAGTTGAAGATGATACTAATAATAGCGGTATAAGCAAACAAGAAAATTGCAGGGCTGACACATGTACTCCTCATACAAATTCTGTTCATCGCTTTGTAAGGGAACAATATGACATTAGAATGAGATCTGACAAGTTAGCACCTCCTCCCCCCATTGAAATTATCAAGAAGATTATTTGAAATAGAAATTTACTTTCACGAATGAAAAACCTCATCCTAAGAGTACTTGTATTTTGACCTATTTGCTAATGGTAGTATGAAGTCATAACAGCAAGACATTTAAAAACTAAACTCTTGTTGCTGAAAGTGATTTACATTTATCATTTAAAACTGTAAAAATGTAGCACCTCCTGATTACCTTGACAATTGATGACATCAGAAAAAACGAAAATTTACATGACAAATATTAGTAGAAGCCTTTATGTAGTTGGTGGGTAGGTTTGAAAAATGAAGCTCATCATTTAATATGTAAAGCCAATGATGCAATTCTTCCATTTGAGATTGTGTATTTTTTGTGAAGTGTCTTTTCCAGCAATGGCAGTCGTTAAAACCAAATATTGAAATAAATTGAGATTAGAACCAGATCTTCAAATTACTATCATATAGTATTAAACCAAAAAAAATTTCAAAATAATAAAACATTAAATCATATTACTCTTAAAATTAACAATTTAGTAAGGAAGTTTGCATGAGCATTAAATGAATAAATGTAAAATATTGAATGAGTGGAATACAGTAAAATAATATATTTCATCTTTATATCATCCTTCAAAAACTTCTATTTTATGTGTTTTATAATATATATGATTTACTAATATAGTAGTATGTGTGTATATATATATGTTATATATAGTTTTCAAATCAATACCCTGGGTGTTCCTACTCAATTTCTTTTTTTTTGCTAATAAAGATTCATGATAAAACCACTTTAGAAATCATTGCTGTAAAACAAGTCAAATAAATACCTTAATGTCTAGTGACTAATACAAAGGAAAAGATAGAAAAAGATTTGTGTTAGAAAATATGATTCACAATTAAGAAATGAAAAAGACCTAATGCTGAAACCTCATGCCTGAATTTCATGAATAATTTCTTTTCCGAAGAGACCTGAAAAACCCTAGATATGGTGAACCCCAAACAATATCATGAAAAATGAAGTCTACTTAACAGATAGAAAATGACTGGCTTACTGGGATGGGAGTCATTTCCGAATCAGCTGTGTTTGTTCAGACTGTAAACTAATTAGAGTATGACCAAAATCAACACCAAACTAGAAGAAAGGAGAAGCATAAGGAAGAAACATTGGACAATTTACAACAGCTCCAGCATGATATATTTAACAAACTATTTTGCCAATGAAAAATGGAAAACAGATAAAGAAAAAGATACCAGACTTTATTATCACCATTTCCTCCAGAAAATTTGACCTGTGTAATCACCACAGAAAAGAGGCCAGCAGCCACCTCAAACAGCTAACAAACCACTTGATCTCCTTGCAAAGTAGAGACGCCTGACATCTAAGAGTAGCACCAGTTTAAAATCATTTGCAACACATCACAGAGGAAGATAGTGAAAGATTATGAGCAATATTGCTACATAAAATGGGAAAACTCAGTAGAGGGCAAATCACTTATGTAGAAAACTTGGTGTTATACCTAACATCATAAGCCCAGGTCATACCAAGAGCATTTATAAATGAGACTGGGAAAAGACTTATAGATTTTTTTTAATGAAGCATTTTTATTTTTATAATTTATAACAATTGTTTAATCATGTTTGGATTCATTACCTTCGTCTTCAACGTGCTAGATAAGGAAGTAAAAGTGATGCTTTAAAAAATAAAGTTGAGATGGGTAGCTAGACAAGACCAAGTATACACAGAAGAAAGTAACACTGTCTTGAAAACATTGAGGATTTGATTTTCAAGATATCTGAGAAATGGAAAGATACCTATGGTACTTTTAAAAACCTCCATAGGATTTTTATGGGAATTATTTTTACATACATTGAGAATATCCTTGCTAAAAACTGACTGAAATAGACAAGCTTTCACAAACAATGTTTTCCTGCACACCATATATCTTCACAGTCATATATTTTAGAGGATACAAGATTTTTGTTTATAAGAAAGCATTTGATTCAGAATAACAAAGCAAAGCCTCGAGAACATTTTTCCAGTGAGTTATCTTTCATGCACATGTTAAGTTCACATAAGATTACTTAGTCAAGACAACCACAGAAATCAGTCAATAGACATTTATTAAACATTTACTATATGTAAGGCATTGTGCTAGGTGCTGGATAACAAAGACAAAAATGAAATATTCCTTGCCTTTAAGGAACTTACATTCTATAAGGAGAGACAACATGTATGTATACTCACAAATACATATATGTTATATATGTGTATATACTTGCATAAATGTGTGCTTATGTAAGAAAAACTTTTTTTGTGGAGAGGATACTAGTAGCTCAGGGAAATCCATAAGGGCAGTTTGTAGTTTGTGGTGCTTGAGCAGACTTTTGAAGGTAACAAGAGATTTTGCAAGGTGAAGGGAAGAAAGGGGCACATCTGTTATACTTGATCCTAGAGTGATTGGATTTTATTGAGTTGGGAACATGAAGGGTTGATGTGATCAAACCTGAACTTTGGGAAGATCACTTTGGCAGCTATATAGAGAATGAATTAGACAGGACAGAGACCTGATCAAATGGAAGGCTATTAAAATAGTCCAGGAGAGAGATGATGAGAGCCAGAACTAGAGTAAAGCAACAGAAACATAAAAAGGATGGTAGAAAAAAAAAACAGCAAGACTGGGCAACTGACTGAATATATGAAATAAGATAAAGTGAAGAGTCAAGGATGACTGAAGTTACAAACCTGAGTGAAATAATGGTCTTGCCTACAACAGAAAGAGGGAAGTTAGGGAAAGGGATAGATTTGGTGGAAACACAGGGCAGATAACAAGTTCTGCTTTGGATGTGTTGAGTTTGATAAAGTTATGGGACATACAGTTTGAAATATCCAGTAGACAGGTGAAGATGTGGGACTGGAGCTCAGGAAGGAGATTAGGGCTGTAGATTTCAGCATCAGCTGAATAGAGATGATAATTAAATCCATAAAAACTGATGAAGTCAACCAAGGAGAGAGTGTAGAGTCAGGGTTCTTACCTTTGGATATGTGAACTTAGTTTTATAAAAATTTTGATAACTGTATTTTGTTATAATGTGTTTCCTTTGTAATTCTTTGTATTTTATCTTAGGTATTTAAAAACATTAGTCTTATCAAGCATCCATAAGCTTCACCTTATGAAGACACAGACAGGCAGACAGACATACAGACAGACACACACACACACACACACACAATCCCTGGTATAGGAAGAAAATGTAAGAGGACTCAGATAATCTTTAGGAGCATCTGTAGAGTTAGGATATATGACATGGGGCAGCTCAGTAGCACAGTGGATAGAGTGCTGGGCCTGGAGTCAGAAAGATTTATTTATCTTCCTGAGTTCAAGTCTGGCCTTAGACTTTTAATAACTGTGTGATCCTGGGCAAGTCATTTCACCTATGTTTGTCTTAATCCACTGGAGAGGGAAATGTCAAACCATAATCTGTGCCAAAAAACAAACAAAAAAAACCAAGCAAACAAATGGGCTTACAAAGAAACAGAACTGAAAGGGCTGAACTACTATGATACGCATGATGAACTAGCAAAAGAAAGACCGAAGAGCTGCCAGAAGAGGAACAAAGAATAATATTGTGAAAAGATAGTCAATAATGTCAAACACAGAGAGAGGATGAAAATTATGCAGAGACCATCACATTTGGATAACTTTGGAGAGAGCCATATTTGTTGAATAATGAGATTAGAAACCATATTACAAAAGGTTGAAAAATTAGGGAGGGAAAAGCTAGAGGATGAAGCAAGTTTAGACAGCTTTTTCTAGGCATTTGACTTTGAAAGAGAGGAAAGATCTTGATAGGATGGTTAGATCTAATGATTTTTTTTTAAGGACACAGAGAATTGGATATGTTTCTTGGGAACAGGGAAAGAATCATTACTAAGGAGAGTAGTTTTTGAAGACATCACGAATGATGTCTTTACTTGTGCCTGAATTGAATTAAAGTGAGCCAGAGTTTCACAGAGTCATTAGCCTCATTCTTTTCCCAAGTCATTGAAGTCCAGTGGCAAGACAAAAGTCAAAATGACTGATAATGACCCAGAATGCAATGGATGACCTTGATGTCTTCCATGCCTGACCAAGCTTTAAGCACTCTACATTGCCTACTTCATGTATCTTCATGGTCATTGGAACAAATTTTTCCCATCTCCCTATTCTACTAGGGAGAGTCTTCACATGCTTGGGGTAGATATCCACCCAACTCACTGATACTTTTGAGGCTTGTAAGTTACCCTCAACCTGTTCTGACTTCTGCCAAGATGATTTACCAGGGTGTGGCCATCATACATGCTACAGGTAAGAGTTGGGTGAATCAGGTAGATGCCAGAGATGGATAAACAGCCCTGAAAAGGCTCGGCAAGCCCTCACACTGGAGGTGCTAATTCTCTTGAACACCTATACATCCCATGTAAGAAGAGAATGAATGCGAGAGTATGAGGGAGTTTGTGGAGGGAGTCATAGAAGGTAGGGAGTATATGCAGTTAAGGATACCTATAGAATGGTTGGCCTTCCCATCCATTTCTGTTCAAAAGAGATCAACAATTATGATAATCAATAATTATAACAATTATACAAAGAACTAAGTGACTGAAGAATATGTATTCCTCAGACTATGGCATTCAAATGGATGGGTTGAATTAATCTGCCAGTATATTTGTCTTGGACAGGAAGTGCAAGTGGAAGGTGACCTAGAACCCAGAATTGAATAAGAGAAAGAGTAGACTAGATTGCATCTGAAAAATAGCTTAGGACTTTAAAGGATTCCAAGTTGTCCCCTCCAACAGAAACCCATCTTTTTACAACCAGTTTTCTTCTGGTGGTGTGGCTGTGACTCATGGAGCACCATAACTCAGAAGAATCAGAATTACAGTTGACCTTAAAAATAATGTAGGCACAAATAGTGAGTAGCATACTATCATAGGTTTTTTTGTTTGTTTTTAAGAAATGCCATACAAAGAATTGGAAATTGAGGGGATGCCCAACAGTTGGGAAATGATTGGAAAAGTTATGGTATATGAATGTAATGGAATACTATTGTGCTATAAGAAATGATGAGCAGGTAGACTTCAGAAAAAGTTGGAAAGACTTATATGAATTGATGCTGAGTGAAGTGAACAGAACCAGGAGAATATTGTCCACAGTAACAGCCACAATGTGTTATGACTAACTTTGATAGACCTGTCTGTTCCTAGCAATGCAAGGATCCAGGGCAACTCCAAAGGACTCATGATGGAAAATGCTTTCCATATCCAGGAGAACTATGGAGTCTGAATGCAGATTGAAGCATATTATTTGTTGCTTCTTTTTTTTTCTTTTTTTGTGTTTCTTTTTTCTTGTGGTTTCTCCCATTGGTTCTAATTCTTCTTTATAACATGACTAATGTGAAAAATAGGTTCAATATGAAGATATATATAGAGCCTATATTAAATTACATGCTGTTTTGGGTGAGGAAGGGAGAGGTGGGGAGAAAATTTGGAACTCAAAATCTTATGGAATTGAATGTTGAAAACTAAAAATAAATAAATTTTTCTTTAAAAAGTTAAAAAATAAAATAAATGGTATAAATATCAGCTCTTAAATTGTACTATAAAGCAGCAGTCATCAAAACCATTCGGTACTGGCTAAAAAATAGTGGTGAATCATGGAATAGGTTAGGTACACAAGACACAGTACAGTAGTCAATGACTATATTAATATATAGTTTGATAAACCCAAAGACTCCAACTTCTGGGATAAGAACTCACTATCTGACAAAAACTGCTGGGAAAAACTGGAAAATAGTATGGCAAAAACTAGGCATAAATCAGTAATTATAACAATTATACAAAGAACTAAATGACTGAAGAATACGCATTGTTGGTGGAGTTGTGGTCTAACCATTCTGGAGAGCCATTTGGAACTATGCCCAAAATCTTTATAATAAAATAAAGTAAAAAATGGGTACACGATTTAAATATAAAAGTTGGTAGTATAAGCAGACTGGGAGGGCAAGGAATAGTTTACCTGTCAGATTTATGGAAGATGGAAGAATTTATGAACAAACAAAAGATAGAGAACATTATGAAACGCAAAATGGATAATTTTTATTACATTAAATTGAAAAGTTTTTGCACAAACAAAACCAATGCAACCAAGATTAGGAGGAAGCAGGAAACTGGGAAAGAATTTTTACAACCAATGTTTCTGATAAAGGCCTCATTTCCAAAAAATATAGAGAACTGAATCAAATTTATAAGAATACAAGTTATTCCATAATTGATAAATGGTCAAAGGATATGAACAGGCAATTTTTGGATGAAGAAATTAAAGCTATATATAATAATATGAAAAATTGCTCAAAATCACTATTGATTAGAGAAATGTATATCAAAATAACTCTGAGGTACCATATCACACGTATCAAATTAGCTAATATGACAAAACAGGAAAATGATAAATGCTGGAGAAAATTTGGGAAAATTGGAACACTAATGCATTGTTGGTGGAGTTGTGGTCTAGCCATTCTGGAGAGCCATTTGGAACTATGCCCAAAATGTGCATACTCTTTGACCCAGCAATACCACTTCTAGGGATATATCCCAAAGAAATTTTTAAAATGGGAAAAAGGACCCACATTCATAGCAACTCTTTTGTGGTGACCAAGAATTGGAAGTTGAGGGAATGCTCGTCATTTGGGGAATGGCTGAACAAGTTGTGATATATGAATATCATGGAATATTATTATGCTGTAAGAAATGATGAGCAGGCAGACTTCAGAAAAACCTGTAAAGACGTATATGAACTGATGCTGCAGAACTAGGAGAACATTATACACCGTAACAGCAACATTGTGTGATGACTAACTTTAATAGACTTAGCTCTTCTCAGCAATGCAAGGATCTAAAACAACTCCAACATGGTGGAGAATACTGTCCACATCCAGAAAAAGAACTATGGAGTCTGAATGCAGATTGAAACATATTATTTGTTCTCTATTTTTTTTCGTTTCTTTTTTCTCATGGTTTCTCTCACTGGTTCTGATTCTTTACATATGACATGCCATCTTGGGTTGGGGGGACAGGAAAGATGGAGAGAAAATTTCAAACTCAAACTCAATAATGTTTAAATGAAGTGAATGTTTAAAATTTAAAATAAATACATAAAAAAGAAATGGCATAAAAATATCATCCAGCCTATCTTTGCTTAGAAGAGATAGGACAGTTATATAAAGAGAGCAAAGATAAGAGATGAACAGTCTGATACCTCTCTGATGATTATAGAAAGTTAACAGAAAGATCTAGAATTCAGCCTCCAACATATTGAATAGATCCTCTGTGGACAAAGTGTAGGACCATATGGACCAGCATCACACAGGATGAAAAAGCATGCCCAAAGGGTGCACCCACACTATAGGATCATAGGGGCCTTACGGGCTGGGTGTTCCAGCCCCTTCATTTTACAGATAAAGAAACTAACCAAGAAAGATTAGATAACTTGCCTAAGGTCATGTGAGGAGTGACAAAGGCAGAATTTGAACCCAGTTTGGTTCATTGACTTCAGATCCACCATTCTTTCCACTATTCAATATCAGTGTAAGTCACAGACTCATTGAAGTAATTTAAATTCACAACTTTAAGCAGATGTATCACAATACTCATGAATTCCTGAACACTAAGGATTTAATCACATAATCTGTCAGTGACTGTTTGCCAGTTATTCATTTTTTTTCAGTGCTTCTGTAAAAGCATTTTACTACTTCCCTTAACAGTATGGTGTGAATGTATTAATTGTGAATTCAAATTTGACATCTTGGAAACATTTTTCAAAAGCCTTAGCTATCCCTTGGTTTCTTTTCCGTAGGCTAATCTTTCATGTGTTCATTTACTTGAAATCCTTAATGCATTAGGTATCACGATAGAAAGCATTTTGGAATTATGCTTAGAAATTGACTAAAATGACCATATTCTTTAGTTCAAAGAAAAAGGAAGACCCCATATATACCAAAATAGTCATAGTGATACTCTTTCTAGTAGCAATTCAAGTGCTGTCACTTGATTGGGAAATAGCTAAGCAACCTGTGTTGTATGAATGTAATGCCATATTACTGTGCTTGAAGAAAGATGACGCCAAAGAATATAGAATAGGACAACTTATGAATGGATACAGAGGGAAGTTAGCAGAACAGAGAAAATAAAATTATTACTAACAATGTAAATTAGGAAGAATAATAGCAAAGGGGAAAAAATAAAATACTGAATGCTGTGAAATTTTTAACAGCTGAGCTGAGCTCCAAAGAAGAAGTATGAAAAGTGAACCACCTTCTGTTCTTTGCATTGGTAGGCAGCTATGGATGTGGAATACTGAGTTTAATGCCAGACTTGGCTGATTTGTTGGTTAGTTTTTGCAGAACTGGCTTTTTTTTTTCTTTCTCTATTATTATAAGGGATAGCTGTTTGGGAAGGGAAAGGGGAACAATATATACTAGGAAATGAAGGTAACATAAAAAAATCATTTTTTTAAAAAGAAGACCCCACAGATTTTTATAATTGGGTGCACTCAGTCGTATATTCTGAGAGCAGTCAGTCAGATGCTTGCTAGTGGATTTAAGGCCCTGTTTTTAAACCAGCTTTTAAAAAGCCAAGGGGCTGAGGGAGCACACTTAGTTCATTAGCATCGTGCTAGGTATTTGCCCTCATGTTGGCACTGTGAACTTTAGTCTTTCTAGAGTATCTGTAAGTTGTCAGCATTGTGTCTTCCCTAGTAAAGTGAGAGAAATAAAATAGACTTATTTAAGGCAGCCTTGAAAATAACCACTTACCCCCAAAGTGAATGGCAGTTTTTATATAGTTGAATGTGAAAATAATTTGAGATTTCATTTCCTTTAAAAACTTGTTGGCTTGGAAATGTTTTATACTTATTTTCAAGAAAGCCTTTAAAAAAACCTCTTCTTGACAATTGAAGACCTGTCAATCTTTTTGTTGTTTAATTGGTGTTTTCCTGATTGGTTTAATTGTGGAGTTAACTTGCTGAGTTTCCTACAAAGTGACACATTTCTCATATATGTTTATTTTGGTGAATAACCAAGGTTGAATTTTGCCAAAGCTTTCAGTTTTTCCAGGTCAAGTAGTTCTAGAACATTAGGTCATGCTGCCTTTATGTCATTTCATTACATGGGAAAAGCTTAAAGTGTTAGCTGGTTCTACTGAGTACATTTTCCTGTCCTGAAATTGTGCTGCTATCAAATAAATTCTGAGTAGACTATCTCATAGTCATTATATCTGGATTTTAACTTCTGGTTGAAACTTTTGTTTTGATCCTTCCTTTTGACAAAAGTGACTCTGTATCCCCAAACTCTATGTTTCTGACTTTTTCTGGGTTGAGGTGGCCCAGGTAAGAGCAGTTAGTGGCACAGCTGGACACAGTTGTTGGAGCTGTCCTGTTCAATCTCTGAATTTGAGGAAGTGAAGCTACATTGGCTTTAGACTTAGATTTTAAATGTTGTTTTCACATAATTTTACTTACGCAGATTTTTAAGACAAAACTATTATAAGCTTCTGTCTGCCAAAAGCCTATTTTTACAACCAAAATTGATTCAGTGAAATCTTAGCAATGTTGATGATTTGTGTATGCAAGATGCCAGAGAAAAGTTTTACACATCCGTACGTTTTAGTAAAGTGTGAAAAGTTTAACTTACTTTACACTTGAGCTGTAAAGGAATATGGTTACATCTGGATGTTGGAGTGAAAAGCTTCTTTCTCTGCATATTGATTAGCTTTCTCTGCATATTGATTAGCTTACTGTGCTAGGAATTTTGCAAGAAAATGCTGAAGTAGGAGGTTTTAGTTTTATTTATCAGAGATGATAATAATAGCTAAATTGTATATTTCTTTAGGGTTTGTGAAGTGCTTCATAAATATTATGATATTTTATTCTCATAACAACCTTGGGAAGAAGGTGGTGTTACTATCCCATTTTACAGATGAGGAAACCAAAGCAGACAAAGGTCAAGTACTTTGTCTGGGTTTACATAGCTCATAAATGTCTGTGGCCAAGTTTGAACTCACATCTCCCTGACTCCGGGTCCAGTTAACTCTGTCCATAACAGTTTTTCTCTGAGTTTCATTCATTTGTTAGCATAATCATCCCTTACTAATTCCAACTGGTTATGGGATACTCAATTCAAGTCATTATGAAAAGTCTGAATCATGTAATACTTTTACAGAGACAGTTTTGTTTAAGTTTATAGAGTGACTTGTTATAAACTAGCCAATATGAATCAATTATAAGTATCATAGTAAATATTTATAAGTGAGTGTTTCTTAAATGCCTTTTATAGATTTGAAATTAATAGAGTCTGAGGCAGCTAGGTGACACAGTGAATAGAGCACCACTCCTGGAGTCAGGAGGACCTGAGTTCAAATCTGGCCTCAGACACTTAACACTTACTAGCTGTGTGACCTTGGGCAATTCATTTAACCACAATTACCCTGCCTTTCCCCCTCCAAAAAAAAGACAAAAAAAAAAAAAGAAATTAATAGAGTTTAAATTAATGTGAGTTGCCCAAATAACTTGTCCAAAATCACTACAATAACTACCTTTACACGCTTTCCCCACTTTCTAGGCATAAATATAAAGATGTTTGCTTTCTCCCTGCAGTATGTGAAAATTAAAACTTATTTTCATTATTTTAAAAATAAATGAACAAAAATACAAGAAATTGTTGATCATTTCACTGCATAATCATTGCACCATTTTTTTTTCAGTCCAAAAATTGGTTTATGGCCTTTCATCACATAATCATCTCATGGTATAATTCTGTTCATCACACAGGTTAAAAGGTGAACAGAGCAGTAATGTTTTCACTAGTGGCATATGGATCTGCATTTATATCTTGTGCACTAGGGAACCACACACCTAGAATCCTCAGCATATGTGCATTGTTAGTTTTCAGTTATAACATATATTCACAAGTGTTCTGTGGATCCTAATATTACACCAAAGACAGTTAAGTAATAAGTGATTTTTAAGTAATACCAGCACAACTTTTTTAAAAGCTTCACATAGTGGTTGCATCCCACTTCTTCCTTTTTTTTTTTTAACAAAAATTTGACTTAAAATCTATGACAGTTATGCTGTGAAATATGGAGCACATTTTATATGATGACTTTGAAAAAAGCACACTGTGCAGGCAATGACTGGCTTACAAATAAATGACAGGATTTATAGTATTGGAATTAAAATTGTCTCACTAAGATATATTTTTATATCTTGAATTATCAATTATAACTTGCTAAATTGTAGATGTATTATATATTCTGTTATCTGACTTTATATAATTTGTTTTATTGTAATTCATATGTATTGTAATATACAAATATATAAATGTAAATATATTAAATCATAAATTATGAGGTTGCATGCTCTCGTCTGTCATCAGAAGGATGTTATTATTATTACTATTGTTAGGTTATAGTACCATAGATTTAGAATATAAGACAGATAATTCACCCTATAAAGTATGTAGCTTTTGTTTAAATTCAGTTATAATTTTATTTGCCAGAAGTCTCTTATATTTATTTTGTAATGTTTGATAAATACTGATCACATTCATATTTATAATATAGTCTTAAATAAGATTGTTAAATACGTTCTGTTCTCAAAAGTATATTTAAATAATTGATTGTTGTGTTGATAAACATTCAGAATATGTATGTGTGTATGAGTAGCATGGCTATTAATCTTAGCCACAATATTTACTTCTTTCTGATCAGTAAAATCGCCTAATTCCACACTTACCATGCCCACACCGTGTGCTCAGTGCACCACTTATGCATTGGGAACGTGACAGAAAAAGTACAAAATGTGGTTCTTGCCTTTTGAGGTGCTTAAAATGTGGGCAACGAAGTCAGGAGGGCAAACATTCTAAAGCAGTGTCTGACAAATCATGTACCTGTGAACTCCAAACTTGGTTGCTATTTTGAGAATTAAAATTTTTTAAAGGATTACTTAGGATTAGGTTTAAAAAAAAAGTTTGTTGGAAATAGGTTAGATTTCTTTAGGTCGTGAAGGAAATGTCAGATTTATTAACTTTTATTTGTTAGTGCTGTGCACATGTAATAATATATGTATATAATACTGCATAATAACAATAAATGCAGCATTCAAGGTAATGACAACAACATACACAATTTGAAGGGGTTGGAAAATTGCATTTGGATTGTCCCCAAGTTCACTGATTAGCCTGACTAGAAAGCGAGGGCGAGACCTAAAGTTGAATAAGCCAGATCGATGAAAGTGGAAGAAAGCCTTGAATGCCAGGCTGTGGAGTTTGACCTTGGTCTGCATGAGTTATGTGAAATGACTGAGAATTCTAGTCATCTGTAGCCATAGAACATCTTTGAAATAAGCCTATAAAATCAAAAAGAAAAGTGGAATTCCTTTAATTAGAGGTTTTCTTTAGTGACAGTGAAATACAAAATCACACAATTTTTATCCATATTCTTTATGTTTATATTTCTGTATTTGTTTAGTTAATCAACAAACATTTATTAAGTACCCATCATGTGCCAGACATTATGGTAGGCACTGAGGATGCAGACAAAAATGAAATAGCACCTATTCTCAAGGAATTTTATTTCTCCTGGAAGATAAAATATGTTGTGGATAAAAGCATATCGACAACCAATGCAAAATAACATTGTAGTTTAGAGAAGGAAGGCACTAGAAACTGTCATTGTAATTCCTTTTCAAGCCCTTCGCTGGGTCACAAGAGTCCACCTCAAGTAGAAAACTACTTTCTGGAGCTACCATTCTTGTGAGTTTTACATTCTGTCTTCAAGTTAACAGCCACAATAGCCCTAATGCTCCAAAAGGCACTGAGAAGAGATTCGGTGGTAATAGAGAATGTGTTCACTATCAGTGGGGATCTTTTATTCTAGTTTCAGTGTTACAACATATGTGTGTGAAGAACCATGAGAGTGCAAATACAAAATAAAACGAAGTAGACTATAAATATTTGTTTTAAAAAGACACACAGCAAAAGAGCAATCAGAATGAGGTTGAGTTTTGGAGAGCAGACTAATTATTCACCAGCAAAATAGCATAAATTATTACTCAAGATGTTGGGTGAAAGAAAGGAGTTGCAAAAAGTATAAATTTATCAGAAGTAAATTAAGTAAATGTGCTAAAGCATATTGACTGACCTTAGGGTTTTACAACAAGCAATTGTAATATTCAAATATTTTCTAGGAAGTCTCCAATTTCCCATTGTGGCTCTTTACTAAATTAGGCAACTTGTTTATAGTGCTTTTGAAAGGAAATTATGCAATATGTTATGCAAATTCAGAATTCCTGAGAGCAAAATATGAAGATGTGTTGCCAGTATGTATCGTGAAGATATGAGCCATTTATAGTTCTTAGTAAACAGATTTTGTATTACTTTATTAAATGGATATGAGTTAATTTCTGTAAATCAACTGAGATGACATGTAGTGTTTTGCAGACCTTAAAGGGCTATACAAATACTTATTATTATTATTCCAACTCCAAAGTCTATGATCCTTTGTATTTAAAAACCCTACTCATAGTTCTGTCAGAGGTATAATGATGTAGAAAGGGGGCCCATATTTCAAAGATTACTGTATTTGTAATTATACATATGATTGCAAAAGAGCAAGATAATTTTAGTATGGCTTTTGAAAATCAATCTTTATAGGCTTTCAGAGTTGGAAGTGTTCTCATAGTAGCCTGTCTAGTTCAGTCTGCCCCCCCATGACTCAACAAATAGTAATCCATTGAGGAAGAAGCCACTACTTGCCTAGGCAGCCTATTATACTTTTAGATAGCTCTAATCATTAGTTTTTTCTTACATCAGTTCAAGTTTTCCTCTTTGCATCATCAACCTAACTTTGTGCTTTGGCAGAATAAAGAATGTCTAACATCTCTTCATTTACTAAAGACTACTCTCTTCCTCTCCTCAAGTCTTTTCTTCTCCAGGCTAAATATATCTAGTTCCTTCCATTGATCTTCATATAGAATAAACTTGAGGTATTTCATCTTGGTTGCCCTCCTGGACGTGATCCAGCTTTTCAGTGCTCTTAAAATACAGTGCCCCAAACTGGGCAGAATGTGTTCTCACTATGATATGGAGCATCACTGTCATCTCTCTAGTTTTGGACACTGCACCTTTCTTAAGGTTGCATTCATTTTCTTGGCATTCATGTGGCACTGTTGATTCTTACTGAATTTGCAGTCTATTAAAACCCTCAGATCTTTTTCAAATGAGCTGCTATGTATTCCTATTACTTGTACTTATGAAACTGACTTTTTGAACCCAAGACTTTACATTGATACTGTATGTGTAATTCTTAGATTCGGCCCAGCATTATAATCTTCTGAAACTTTTTTGAACCCTGACTCCGTCAGCCAGTATGTTAACTGATGTTCTCAGCTTTGTGCTGTCTACAGTTGTGATAGACATGTATGTGTCTTTATCCATGTTATTGATAAAAATTTTAAAGCACAGGACCAATGCCTGAACTCAAGGTGTAGTTCTAGTAAAATGTATAGTTCGTTTAGAATTAACTTCATCAAAGTCTGCAAAGTTAATAAATGATAGAAAGATTAGCAGGAATGATGAATAACTAATGTTTAAAAAAGAATTAGGCCCTGGTAGTTACTGGTAGGGAAGAGATGCATGGAGTATTGGGGAGCATCAGAATACTAAAAGAATTTCTTTGTATAGGATGGATTGGAGAAAGAAGCAGATGAATAGAAAGTCAGCAGCCAGCTGCCCTGAATTGGATGCAGTAGTTAAGCCTAGGAACAGAGCAGTGAACCACCTAGATAATGCCAGCCCTTTTTTAGCTATTATAAACAAATACAGGATGTATTACAGACTGCTTGATTGTCATCATCCTTTGCAGATTTCACATACCTTCTGGCAGGAAAAAACAACTTTTTCCCTTCTTTTTTTTGAGTACTGGATTGTGTCATAGAACAAAAGGTGATAATTCCATTTTTGTTCCATATTGGTCATTGAAATATTGTAATTTACAGAACCATCTTAGCATGCTGGGAAAATGAACACATTAAGACATTCTTCGAAGAAGACAAAGTAATTGATTGTTACTTGCAACAAATGATGCATAAGCTCTTGCCGGGTTAATGGAGGAATAGTTACTTAATTTTCTGCAAAGGATTGACCGACTGGCAGCAAAATTGATTCTGCAAAGTCCTTTACACCCCGACTGTGAAGGATCAGATACTTACTGCTGTAGCTGAGAGTTTTGAGGACAGTGTGGTATAGTGAAAACCTTAAGAGGGAGGAGAAGAGGGAGCCCTCTGGTCTGGCTTTGGCCATGGAAATGTAAAGTGCCATGAATGTAAGCCATTATGTACACAAGTAGGAAATTATATTCATCTTACATCCTAGTTGTAGCATGACACTGACATGCTTGTTTTCATCTGTTATTTCTACAAAACTGCTTTCCTTCATTGGGAACATTTGCATCGTCACTAAGTTAGTTAACAAGTATTGATTAAGCCCTTACTTTGTGCCAGGCATTGTGCTAAGTACGGGGGGTGCTAGAGAATGAAAGGAAGTCAGTATCCTCACAAAGCTCACATTCTAACTAGGTACATACCAGCCGTATACAGAAGGTATGGAAGGTAAAGGGAAGGGAAGGAAGACATTGTCAATGGGTGATAACCAGAATGGCCTCTTGCAGAAGATAGGATTTCAGCCGAGCATTGAAGGAAGCCAGGAATACTAAGAGGCAACACTGAGGCAGGGAGAGCCTTCAAGGCATGGGGGACAACTGGGGCAAAAGCACAGAGATGAGAGATTCAGTGTCTTGTGGGAAAGAACATTTGGTAGGACAGATGGGCTATTTGGAAGGGAATTAAAGGTAGGAAGGGGCCAAGTTGTGAAAAGCTTTAAATGACAGGGAACTTTATATTTTATCCTACAGATAATAGGGAACCATTGGAATTTATTGGGGTGGGGAGTGACATGGTCAGACCTGTGATTCAAGAAAATCACTTTGGCCACCAAGTGCATAATGCTCTGGAGCAGATCATTACAAAGGATCTCTTTTCTCATCCCAATTGTGTACTAATAGAAGGCACTTATTTTCAAAGAAGTCAGGGTACTTCCTGAGGAAATGTGATGTTAGTAACTTTCTTATACCTAATGACAAGTGCTGTTTTCATTTTGATAATGGATTTTGATAGAGTGGTGACATTTGGGTGATGGATGACTTTCTCACATGGTTTTTTCTTTTCTGATACACTGACATGCACAATTTTTTTTTTATGAACTAGCTGTAAGCCAGATGACTCATAAGTGTATTTTATATAAGTGCATATTATTGGTTTGATTAAAGGCTTCTTCCTATATTATACATTTGCATTCCCGAGGTCAGTGAGGAGTGTTTAGCTTTCCAGGCTGTGGCTGCTTACCTTCCCTGGTGTAAAACGCAAAGCTTTATTCAGTGCCACAGCTAAAATGTCTTTTTATTGGTTAAAATCCTCTAGTATAGAATGTCTTACAAATCTTGACAGTGCCATCTTCCAAACTCATAATTTCAGAAAATGTCACCATGTTAAATAATTCCTATAAAGTAGATTTAATACAAGAACAATGCCAAAAGTGGAGCTAGGAAGGCGGACGTAGGTCATGATGGTTCAAGTTCTAAATAAGAAAATACTGTTTAATTTGCTTAAATAACTGATACTGAGATACCTATTTTTATTGTTGTTACTAAGAACAACAGTAATAAATAATTGAGAATTTTGTGGCTTTGGAGGGTTAGAAAAGTGCTTTACATATATTATCTCATTTAATCCTTACACCCTGTGAGTTAAGTGTAACAGCTATTTATTATCCCCATTTTGAAAATGAAGGAAGTGAGACTGAGAGTGGATAAATGGCTTGCCTAGGATCACATCTCCAGTAAATGCCTGGGGAAGGAAGCAAACCCAGATCTTCCTGACTCCAAATCCAGCACTCTAATCATTACACCTTGCTATCACTTTTGCTAGTCAGGATAACCTATGGGAAACTGAAATTTCAGCTCATTGATATAAATTAGATATAAACTTTATATAAATTAGACCTTGTAATAATATACAAATACCTCTACCAGCAGTTCTCAACCTGTGGGTTATGTTCAATTTGTAACAGTGAAAATACATCCTGCATATCAGATAGATTCATAACAGTAACAAAACTACAGTTATGAAGTAGCAACGAAAATAATTTTATGGTTGCGGGTCACCACAGCATGAGGAGCTGTTTTAAAGGGTCGCAGCATTAGGAAGGTTGAGAACTACTGCTATAGACCATAATATCTCTGTAAGAGATAGGAAGCTTGATTCATCATCAGCCATCTTGAGTTGTGCCTGATCATTCCATTGATTATAGTTTTTAAATTCAGAGTTGCTTTTCTTTACAATGTTGTATAACTTGTTCTCCTAGTTCTACTCAGTTTACATCAGTTCATCATTCCAGGTTTCTCTGAATTCATTCCTTTTGTCATTTCATAATAGGTCCCATTATAATTCTATTGTATTCATTGGCCACAGTTTGTTCAGCTGTTTCTTAAACTGATAAGCGCACAAACTTTGTTTCTACTTCTTTGCTACAGAAAAAGGTGCTTTTATAAATATTTTGTACCGTATAAATCCTTTCCTTCTTTCTCTGATCTTCTTTTTGTATCTAAAGTGGTCTCACTGGGAATATATATTTTAGTGACGTTTTGGGTGGAGTTCAGAATTGTTTCGAGAATATTTGATCTACTTCAGACTTCCACCAGTAGTGCGTTATTTTGCCTATCTTTCCAAATCCCCTCTAACAATGGTCATTTGCCCATTTTAGCATCTTTGCTAATTTTGTGAGTATGAAGTAGAAACCCAAGAGTTGTTTTAATATTAATTTCTCTTATCATTAGTGATTTGGAACATTTTTTGTGTACTTAATGGCTTACCTTTCTTCCCTTGAGCTTTGTCTGTGCTAGACAAAGATGTCCTTGGACCAACTATCTATTAGGGAATTTTTTTTCTCACATATTATGACAATTCTCTACATATCTCGGAGCTCAAACCTTTATCCAAGATATTTGCTACAAAGATTTTTTCCCCCCCATTTGGCTGTGTCCCTTCTAATTTTAAGTGTATTGATTTTTTTTGTGCAAAAAGAAATTTCAATTTTATGTAATGTTTTATTTTCTATGAGATAACCAGATAACCTTCTCTATCTCTTAGGTTGGCTAAGAAATCTTCCCTTATCCCTAGTTCTGAAAGCTTTCCTGCTCATCTGTGTTTCTGATATGTCCTTTTATATCTAGGACTTGTATCTGTTTGCTTATTTGCTACGTAATACAAAATGCTGGTATCATTTCTGCCAGGCTGCTTCTCAACTTTCCCAGAATTTTTTGTGAATTAGTAAATTCTTATCCCAGTAATTGGAATCCTTGGGATTATTAAACAGTATGCTGCTATGTTCATTGATTGCTGTTGAATCTGGTGTACCTAATCTGTTCCAGTGGCAGCTGGTAGTACAATGGAGCAATGGACATGGTGGCAAGACTTCAGACTTTTACTAGGAAGTTATGTGATCTGGGGCCAATCATTTAACCTCTGTTTGCCTCAGTTTCCTCAACTGTAAAATGGGGATGAAAATAGCATCTACCTTACAGGGTTATTGTGAAGATCAGATGAGATAATATTTGTAAGAAGTGCTTAGAACAGTACCTAACACATAGGAGGTACTACATATATAGATATAGATATATGCATATTACCTTCCCTTCCCATTAATCAACTTCTGTTTTTTAATCAGTACCAAATAGTTATGATGATTACTGCTTGTAATCTAATTTGAAATCGAGTACTGCTAGACTCCTTTTCTTCCTGCTTATTTTCACTATTTTCTTTTAAATTCCTGGCTTTTTGTTCCTCCAGATGAGTATTATTATTTTCTAGCTCAATTAAAAGTTATTTGGTAGTCTGATATGACACCATCTCTAAGTTAATTTTAGATAGTATTGTCATTTTTGTTACATGGACATAGTCCAACTACGAGCAGTTAATATTTCTCTAATTATTTAGGTCTGTCTTTTATTTCTGTAAAGAGTGTTTTGTAGTTAAGTTTATATAATCCCTATGTGTATCTTGGTAACTGGACTCCAAACTTGTATAGTTAACTTTGACTGGAATTTCTTTCTATTTCTTCTTGCTAAATCTTGTTCGTAATATAAAGAAAGGCTGATGATTTTTGTTAATTTGTTTTATGTCTTGCTCCTTTACTGAAGTTATTATTTCAGTTAACTTTTTAGTTGACCGCCTAAGGTTCTCTAAACCATCGTGTCATTTCAAAAATTGATCATTTTATTTCCTCTTTGTTGGCTAGTGTTTATTAAAAACAAAAGTTGGAATGGAAATGTTTCCCAGAGAAAATGAATGATCTCTCTTTATGCTTATAGACGTAATCATGGCTTCCTATTAGCTATCAAACTTTACTTTGAGTCCTAACGTATTGAGAATTCAAAGTGAATCTTGCTTAGTACTAAGGATTTGATATACTGCTATTTACTTTCTGACCTCCGATTAAAAACATATGTCTGAAAGCCTTTGTAGTTGTAATAGAATATTTACACAGTATTATAGATTTAAACTGCAGCTGCATCAGTGTTCAAGAAATGTACATATGCCCTTAGATATTTGATTTCAAAGAACTTTAATTCAACAGGGCTGTAGAGACTATGCTAAGACACAGATGCCAAGATGGGAAGTATAATACTGGCATCCATATTTTATTAAGGTATAATTTAAAATGTACCATTGTTATTATAGATGATCTGTATTATAAATGGGCGTGCACACGTGTTTGTGTGTGTGTGTGTGTGTGTGTGTGTGTGTGTGTGTGTGTGTGTATTTGTTTGGGAGTATGACTTTGGACCAGAGTGGTTACCAAGGATGCTTAAGAAGCTATTCACTTCCTAGTGTGAGGCTGCCAACCAGGTATCAGTAGGTAAAGGGCCTCTGAGAGCCCTCTTACTTGGTAGCTACATGTACATTCTCAGAAATTGACTGAAAATCATGCTTCCCTTTTTTCCTGTCTGATATCAGCTTCAGTTCAGTGGTACCTCACTCTCCTTTTTCTCCCTCTGCATTAAAGCTAATGAAAGATGGTTCTATATTTTCTATTTTTCACTCTTTTTTTCTCTTAACACTACATGGAATTCTGAAGACATAAAAGCATATTGACCAACCCAAAATAATTTTTTTAGATTTTGGTTTATTTTTAAAATACTGACAAAATATTTGGAATGCTGCTGTAAATTTATGCGTTTGAAATCAAGTGTTGCATTACCATTTAAAGTGAAATGCGTTTTTATCACCATGAAAATACAAAGAGTATATCAGAGGATCAAAATTCTGTAGTTTATTATCATACCTTCAAAAATTTTTTCTTCCATCAGGCATTATTTATGCCTATGTTATCTGTTTTCATATTTGTCATTGAGCTGTTCATATATGATTCTTTTTTTTAACTCAAAATTGTTGATAGAAGTGACATTTCATATTATTTGTTATCTGCCTCTCTGATGCATTAATGTTGTTCTTGAACTTAAGTTCCATTCTGGACAGAACAATATGATTAAAATTTACATGCACACTTCAAGTAATCTGGTTTTGAAGATAGGGAAAGGTAGTAGCTAATAACTGAATGATACCAGATTATTAACAGGTCATATTGAAATGAACTGTTAATTAGTTTCAGTTGTATAATGTGAAGCCAATGCTTACTCGAGTTTCCAGTAAGGAAACTATGCCATTTTTTAAACCATAGGGAAGCGTGATTCAGTGATTTAGTTTGTCAGATACAAACTGTAGCCTTAAGATTTCCAAAAAAAGAGAAAGGTCCATCAATGAGTTAACTTCCTGTTTTGTTAACTAGGGGCTCCTTTTTGGTTTTCTCATCAATTTATGCTTCTGTACTTACAGAGCTTGGACTCCTCTACCAGATTTTTGTGTGTTTTTCCCCTTTTATTTTTATAGCTTCCAAAATCTAATGTTCGGAGATTAGCTATGTTCAGAAATTGGGGGAGTTGGGTCCAGTACAGGCAAATACCACAGTAACTGATATTGTGTGACTGTGTTTTCCCACAATAAAAGCATTTAGATTGACTCATTTTACGACAATGGGAATGGAAGAAAGCTGAGTTTCTTTCCTGTTCGTGTTTCTTTTGTAAAGAATGTCCCTCCCAAAAGGATACCATTGCAATGAACTCAATAACACTATAAATAAAGATATTTCAAGGCCATCTGGAATAAACAAGATACATTAGAGAAGTACTTGGAGCTTAGATTAACTAGAAGTGTTCATACATGTGTGTCAGACCAACAGATAGACAGATACTTATATCTCTTTTCTCTCTTTTGTGTTTCTCTGTCAGAAAAAAAGGTTATGCTTTAAAAAGAGAGCTGTTCTATGAAACTAAAAAATTAGACATTCATTCAAATATTGTGTTGTATAATCCAAGCTGTAATGGACTGATTACAGATCATATCATTTTGATCTCCATCTCTTATTCTTTTCAGATAACAGCGATTTAATTGCTTGTACAGTGATTACAAAAGATGGAGGTCTCGTTCAGCGCTTTCTAGCTGTGGATATTTATCAGATGAGTTTGGTGGAGCCAGATGTTGCAAGACTAGGGTGGGGAGTAGTCAAGTTTGCAGGTCTCTTGCAGGTAAGGTGTCAGAAAGTTCTGAAAATACTCTTATGTATCTTGTGATTCAGTTAGGAGGAATCTAAAAGGTGATCTAATTTAACCTCCCAGTTAATATAGAAATGCCTCATAGAACATCATTGTAGTCTTTTGTTGGGATACAGTCAGTGTTATTAATGACTTAGAAGGCAGTTCTTGTACTTCACATAGCTTTAGTTGTTAACTAAAACATGACTCGTTTTAATTTCTACCCATTGATTCTAGTTTTGTACTCTGGAGCTGCAAAAAAAAAAAGTATTACACACAATAGCATTTCAGATATTTGAAGATCAGTATCAAACCTAAGTCTTTTCCAAACTAACTCTTTTTTTCTTCTAAAAATGGCTGAAATTTTGCACTAGAACCATTTCCAGGTTTTTTAGTTTCACATGTTCTTCTAAGACACTTTTTGTTCGTTTTTCAGATTTCACAGGTATGCATAATTTACCATACAAATAGTTACCTCTGATGCATCATTCTTAATTAATAGGTTACAAAATGTTTGAATAGGTCTGATACAGTCTATGATAATTCATGATTTGGACTTTAGTTCATTATCTCAGGTTTCTCAGTATTAAAGAATCTTTGAAACATAGCTTTTCTGTTAAAAGATCGTAAACATATCTATTTAGCTGACATCTACCTAGCACTTTAAGGTTTTCCAAGCATTTTACAGACATTTAAGTTTAGATCAGGTTTTTTATTTGTTGATTGGAGCATGGTTAATCACCAGACTTAGAGTGTTGTCTGCTCCTGTCACCTTCAGAATCAGCAGGTTTGCTAATACATCACCATTCCACTTTTGTGTGGTGCAGCTCTTGGCTTAGATCATCCACCTCCTGTTGGACATAATCTTGTTTGGGAGGGTTAAAAATGATTCTGAATTTGGCATCAGGATCCGAGTTTTGAGTTCAGATTCTCGCCTTACCAGTTTGTGACCTTGGAGATGTCAAGTCCTTTGACCTCCCTGAGCTTCATTTAACTCATCTATTTAATAGTAATAACAACATTTGCATTACCAACCTCACAGAAATGTGAGAAAAATACTTTGTTAAATATAAAGCTCTATATACTTCTTACCACCTCTCTACCTGAGAGCCTTGTTTTTTCTGGAAGGAGGTATTGCCAGGCTATAGAAAGAGCCCAACAAGCCTGGGTTCTAATCTTTGCTCTGTCATTGATGAGACCTATGGAAAATCCCATTCTGCCCCTCTCAGCTTCTGTTTTCTTATCTGTCAAATAAAGGGTTTGAACTTGATGTTCTCTAAGGTCCCTTCTTGCTCTAAAAGTTATGCTCCCTGTGAAAGTAAAGAAAAACTGTTTTCAGTTTGATTCTCTCTGGCTTTACTTCCTGAGGCCTGTTTGCTGCATCAGACGTCAGACAGTCTTAACCAGTTGAAAGGACTTTGTCCTTGTTTTAAATGAGGGATGGGAATGGTGGGACAGAATAGCTCTATAATGTGGTATGCTATTTTGAAACTAGTATTTTGTGAGAAGGATCATGCAGGATTGTGTACTATAACTTCTTGAGGAGAACTGGTGTTTTTTTAGTTATTTTATTACATCTGATTATGTATAGTATCCAGAAGTTCTTTCTCTGACTTTGCTCACTCACATCTTAGACGTGGAAAGGTAGGTTTGTCTTTTACCAATTGAATAAGCATTCACGGTTTTGACATTTTTCCGAATTGTTTCCTAAGAGCTGATTGGGTCTTAGGGCCCTTTGAGATGCTACCGTATTATGAACTTAATTGGATTACTTTTTTTTCTACAGGATATGCAGGTAACTGGAGTAGAAGAAGATAGTAGAGCTCTGAACATTATCATCCACAAGCCTGCTTCTAGCCCCCATTCTAAACCTTTCCCCATTCTCCAAGCTACGTTTGTATTTTCTGATAATATCCGCTGTATCATTGCAAAACAACGCTTAGCAAAAGGTCGTATCCAGGCCCGGCGTATGAAGATGCAGCGGATAGCTGGTGAGTAGATTCATCACCTGCAGATTTTTCTAGTTTCATTTTGGTAATAGTGAATTCCCTCTCCTGACACAGCAGAGTTCTGTGATGTATTGAAACTGCTGATTTGCCATAATTGAAGATAGTGTACTTTTTAAATGAGACAACAAATTCAAGTTAGTAGTAAATTTTTTATTTCTGCTTATTTATAGAATGGAGAGATGACAATCAGAATTTCCAATAAATTTCTATTGCCATAGGTGGTCTTTCTGAGATGTGGAGGAAAAGCTTACATTTCCTCTCTGCTCAAGCTCAAGATGAGTAATTAGGACACTGATTTATAAATGTAAATTGGTTAAAAATTATTTTTCATCTGGATAGATTAGAGGAAATAGCCTCCATATCAAAACTAGTTTATCCAAGTACTTATCTGCTACTGAATGGTGAAAGAAATTCTTAGGGGATATTCCCTCTGTTTATAAAGTTCTTTATTAAAGGCAGTGTACCTTAATGGGTGCAGAGCTAGTTTCAAAGTCAGGAAGACCTAGGTTCGAGTTCTGCTTCTGACACATAAGATCATAAATCAAGATCTGAAAAGACCTTAGAGATCATCTAGTCCAAACCCCTCATTCTATAGATCAGAAAACTGAGCCCCGAGGACTTGACCAAGATCACCCAGCTAAAAAGCATCAGAAGCTAGATTTGAACCTAGGTCATCTGACTAGAGCCCTGTGTTTTTTCCATTAGACCATATTTTCCTGACTCAGGATAAGTGACTTGACTTTTCAATGTCCTAGGCAACTTTCTAGGACTATGGGTTAACAGAAGAGTTACAGAGATCTGTCTTAGGGAAGGGACTTTTCTTCATCTGTTCCCTACGTTTATAAAATGAGACACCTGGTTCTTCTCCTTAATTCCCTCCTTAATACTTTACATTCTGTGAAGAGAATACACTTTTTTTGTGTTAAAAAAAAAACTTTTTCAAAATTTGGGACATTTGGTGATTCCTAAAGTAACCACAGTATATATTTTGGTAAGTCTTTGAAGTAGGCTTCCAACTTCAGTTTTTCTCAAGTTGTCCAATCATCTTTCAGCTCAAGAACAAATGAGTTTTGCAGTACAGTTGTTTGACTGTTTTAAGCCTACCTAGCAGTGCTTTTGCAAAATAATTCCCTGAAAATTAAAAAAAAAGCAACTTTTTTAGGGTCTAGGTTTATGAATATTCATAGATTTAGTTATTTACTAGGGTTCACTATCATTCTCACTTATTTTATTAATATTCTGTTCTGTTGAGTGCTTCTGTCATCTTATTTTCCATTTAACTAAAACTTGGCTTACAAAATCATTACAGAAGCATTTTGTGATGCAAGAAATTACTTAAATCTTTCAATCCTTTCTTTTAAGATTTATTCTGAGAGAATTTTCTCGTCTTTAAAGTAATTTCTTACAGCTGGCTCAACGGTAAAAATATTTCATTTTAAAATTGGGAATTATGCTGTAAAGTGGCTGTTAGAACTTATACCATAGGGTATTTTAAAAATTGATTTTTAAAATTCTAACAGCTTTGATTTAGAGTAAGATTTATTAATGGAAGTAGAGATTAGCAATTTTGGCATATATAATTTTAGAGCTGAATATGTGGTCAATGCCTTGGGGATTGAAATGTAAAAAGTACTTGAGCCTTTGGAAATAAGGCCTTTTATGTTCACAGGTCAAGAAAAACTCATAGGAGTGAGTCCAAGAAGAGTCTGAACTAGCACCCAGGTCTCTAGATTCTCAGGCTATTGTGCTATTCATTGGTATATATTCATATAATTAGTATAGTGGAAAGTCTCCACTTAATGGTTGTGTGAGCCTTGGCAATTGATTAGTTTTTCTGTACCTCAAGGATTTTTTTGTCTTGTCTTGTTTTTGTCTTTTTTAAGTGGAGCTAATAATACTTGCACTACCTACCTCATAAGGTTATAGTGAGGAAAGTAGTTTGTAAACTTCAAAGCACTATTAAAATGTAAATTGTTACTCTTATTATTACAAGAGTTAATTAAGTATTATGTTAGATTGTATTATGTTAATTGAAAGTTTTTGTGGCATATCAAAATGACCAGAATATGCCTTGGTTAATAGATGCTCCATCTCAACTGTGATCAGGTATTAGCATCATGGTCCCATGGGCTTAACTTAACAAAACAAAATATCTTATCTTCACTATATGTGGTTTTATTAATCAGATGCTGTGTTATTTAAATCTAGCACTCCTGGACCTTCCAATCCAGCCTTCAACAGAAGTCTTGGGGTTTGCACTTAATGCTTCAACTTCAAGCCAGCACCTGCCTTTCCGATTCTATGAACAGTCTCGCCGTGGCAGCAGTGATCCAACTGTGCAGCGTTCTGTTTTTGCATCCGTTGACAAGGTACCAGGTAAGCCTAGCCTACCACTCATATGTAGCTTGCTGTTCGCCCTCCTGTTGAAGCATGGAACCTTCTTCCCTATCCTCTCCCTTAACTTTTCCCCTCCACAGTTGTAGGCTGCAGATTTTCATCCTCATTAAGCTTTTTCACCTTAAAAATGGAGCTAGCTTTGCAGTGTTCTTTCTTTTAAAATCTCTAAAGGTATGATACCAGGCTAAACTAAAGGCACAAAAATAAGTCTTGGCTTTATTTTTAGTTTAGTTTTCCAGGGCATTTCTGGGGTATGTAGAAAAACTTCTTAGAATTAAGACCAAGAGATTTCTTGGAAATTTCTTGGAAATACTTAAGTTAGTACTAATAAAGTTGTGGTAGAGTAGTTTCCGTCCTGGTGCAAGATGACTAGAAAGAGATAGTGTGTGTGGTCAGTGTTCTCACCCCATTGAAGAACTGATACTTAAGAAAAATGTCCTACTATCAGTGTTGTGGCTTTTATTTCATTCCATCTCTGAAAATCTTTTCCCACCAAAGTGCATATGCTAGGGGATGTTTAGGGTGGAGAAGAGGCAATTGGAGGAGAGATATAGATCATGATTACTCTTCAGGAATGTGGAAGACTGTTATGTGGTACAGAGGTTAAACTTATTTTTCTGTATCCTAGAAGGCAGAACAAGGAACAGTAGGTGGAAGTTGTAGAGAGACAACTTTAAGCTTGACTCAAGGTAAAATTGTCCAGCAGAGCTGTTCCCAAGTGTAATGGTCTGGCCTGCGGTGCAAGAGTCCCCTCAGGTCCTTCATCAAGATTGAATGGTCACCCGTCAAGGTTGTAATTACTGTTCAAGTATGGATTAGACTGAATAACTTTTGAGGTCCTTTCCAACCCTGTGGTTCTGTGATACGTGTGTGTGTGTGTGTGTGTGTGTATGTGTATATGTGTAGAAGATTTAACTTAAGAAAAGTAACATAGATTGCTTCAGTGATAGAAAAATAGGCTTTGTGACCTACTATTTTAACATTTTTACTTAAAATAAACCCATAAATACATTGGATTCCTAGACAAAGTCATTTTCTGTTTGTCATAAAACTTCATAAAACAAACCAAACACCTAGGCACAGTGAATTTAAGAGCAAATGTGGTACCGTGAAAAGAATACTTGGTTTGGAGTAAGAATTGGGTTTAAGTCTTTGGCTTTACTCCTTACTACTTTTGTGACCTTGGACAAGTCATTTAACCTCTTTGGGGCTCATTTTTTCTCTTTTGAAAAATAGGTTTGGAGTAGGTTATCTCTAGGGTACCTTCCAACTGTAAATCTGTGATCCTGTGAATTTCCCTATGTATTCAGGACTTAAATTAGAATATCCTACTATTACAATTTCAGTCTGTTCTGAAGTGTTTTTTGATTTAAGACAGTTTAAATTTTTATCTGTGTGTTTTTTCAAGATTATCCTTCCTCCACCCCCAGTATCTTTCACAGGCCCATAGTAAAGAGGATCTAAGATTGGCTTATCATTTATGACTATATCCCTTTATTAGGCATCAAATAGAGATATCAGTGTTTTCCCTTTATTGCCATTCAGAAGTCTAGAGTATTGTTTTGAAAAGGAATCATAAAATTTTATATTTCATAGAGATCCATAATAAATGATTTCTTAACTATCTAGATATGTTTAACATTGTTTGGCATAGTATGACTTAGGAAGTTTACCTTCCCCTAGCATGCAACATGGCATAGGAAAAAGGAAAAGGTCAAAGAGATTTTGTAAATTTCTTTTAATCCATTAGAACTTCTTTTAGCTCCAGAAAAATGTGCATAATTTTTTTTTCATTTAGATAACATGCTTTTTTTTTTAAACACTTGCAAACCAACTTACTGCTTTCTTTTGCCTATCTTGCCAGCAGCAAGATGGCACCATGGTGCACAAAGCTCTGGACCTGGAGTCAGCAAGACCTGAGTTCAAAACCAGCCTTGGACACTTAATAACTTTGTAATCCAGATCAAATCACTTTACCTCTCTGCCTCATTTTCCTCATTTATAAAATGGGAATAATAGCAACTATGTCCTTGAATTGCTGTAAGGATAAAATGAGATTCATATTTGTAAAGCATGGTAGGCAGGCCCCTAGCAGTACAGATGGTGGCTCTGCTAGCATGCCTCTCCTTTCCTCTTCAGTGGATGCATAGGTTCTTTACTATAGCCCCTCCTTTGTTAGGGGTTTCTGAAGGAAACTTAACAATTAGATTTGGCCAACTGGGGATAGTTGATAAGATTTTCTGATTTTCATTCTCTTTTGTCAGCTTTTCCCCAAGCCTCTTGGATAAAGCTGCACGCAATGGGGAAAATATCACCTCAGCTGTTAAAAGTACAGGTTTGCAAACATCCCTTGGCTCAGAATGTTGGCTATTCCCCAAAGACAAGGGTAGGATTACCGAATCTTTTTAATAGTGTGCATAACAAAAGGTGAGTCAGATAAATCACAGTTAGTGAGGATAGCATTCCTTTAAGGACACGTGAGCCAGGTCTTAGGTGTCTTATCTGTTGAGACACCTAGGAGAACCAAGAAATTCCCAGTTTTACCACTGGTTTGATCCACATTGATTAACAATAGAAGTCTGAGGAAAAAAAATAATCTTATGAGTTTAAGTATCATTTTACTACTTAGTTCATTAAACAGAGGGTCAGCAACAAGATTAAAGTAATGAACTTGGTGTCTTTAAATAGTTTATGGAAAGACTGAGGAAACAAACAAGTATTTAAGCTTCTGCTGCATCCCAGGCTCTGCTAAATGCTGGAATAAGGAGAGATATGCTGAATAGGCTTTAATTTCACTATTGAAAGCTTAATTCTTGTTATTTCAGAAGTGTGAGTAGAAACTCCAAGGAACAAATGACACGTGGGAGCTGGAGTGGTGGGTAGATAATTAGCATAAAAAAGCAAGACATAGATTTTTCTAACTGAAATCTGTTGCTGATACTGCATTTTAATTGTTTCAACTAGTTGTTTATTCCGTAGTAGACATTCCACATCCAGACTTCCTCAAAGGAATACAATAGCTTCATTCCCCTTTCCATACTAATAAGAAAAAAGTACATGTGGCTACTTGGGATATTTTTTGCTGCTCTCTCAGAATAATTTACAAGGATGACATATTGAAAATATGTTAATTCAAAGTACCCCAGTATTACGATTATTTTCCCAGTTATGCTAGTACATATAATTCCATATCATTTTTGTCCCCTCCCTACTGGGATAAGAATCATTCCTTAACTAAATTATGTTCTTTATATTTCTTTTGAGAAGCAAATGAGCCAGAATTTTGATGGCGATTAATTAGGTAACTAGCCATGTAGCATCTAGGTTTTTGTGTGTAAACATTTTACTTTATTTTCTTGTCCTGTTAGACTGCTATGAATCTGAAGATAATATACATGATGTGGATAAATTAAAACTCTTGAGAAAGGCAAAAGGGCATTTAGAAGTTTAACCCACCTATATTTAAGGCTAGAGATAAAGATCTTATACCACAGACTCAGATTAGACACAATTTACAGATGTATCTAAGAACCAAAGAGACTCAAATAATTGAAGTTGGCAATCTCTTATAAAAACTGAATGAACTGGATTCCCTCAAAGCAAAAGTAACCCCCATAAAATAAGTTACTTTGAATAGTTGTATTCTCTCTTAATCATGTAGGAAACCAGAGTTAAATTTATTCTTTGTTTACTCAGAGACTAAAAGTTTCTTAGAAGTGCCTATCCTTCCCTACGGGCTGTTTATACTCAGAAAATCTCTTTCAGTATACCAATATTATTCCTCTTCCAACATTGGCCATTCCTGAATTGCACTACCACCCCAACCCCTTCTTGGAATCTCTTATCTCCTTCAAAACTACTGGAGTGCTACTTTCTGTATGAAGCTTTTCCTGATCCCTCTCCCCCCTTTGCTGCTAGCTCCTTCCCCGCCTCCCCACCAAAAAAAAATTACCACTTATTTATTGTACTGAGTGTCCTAAAAGTCTTAGTCTTTATCTTGGTCTTTAAGATATTAAAGGTTTTTGTTAATTTTATTAATTTGTTAATTAATTTTGTTAATAATTGTTATTATTTCCGGATTCACATTCTCTCCTCCCACCCTACACTGGGAGAAAAAAATCAAGCCTGTTACAAACATGTATAGTCAAACAAAATAAATTCACACACATGCATGCACATGCACGCATGCACTATATACCCCTTTCAGTCTCTACTGTGTCTGTTACCTCTTTAACTGGAAATGGGGAGCATGTTTCATTTTGAGTCCTCTGGAAATATGGTTGGTCATTGAATTAATAAAATTTTCAAAATCTTTCAAAGTTGTACATCTTTACAGCATTGTTACTGTATAAATCGTTCTCTTGGTTTTGCTTACTTTACTTTGCATCAGTTTCTGTAAGTCTTCCCAGATTTCTCTGAAACCATCCCCTTCATCATTTCTTACAGCACAATAGTATTCTATCACATCAGCTATTCCTCAATTATTGGGTTCCCCCTCAGTTTCTAATTCTTTGCCACCACAAAAAGAGCCGCTATAGTTTTGTACATGTGGATCCATTTCCTCTTTCTTTGATCTCTTTGGCACATAGACCTGGGATATGTACCATTTAATAGCTTTTGAGGCATAGTTCCAAATTGAAGCTATTAAAGCTTAAAACTACATTATAACTTTGAGGACATTGTGTGTGTATGTCTTTGTATGTGCACACACACAGACTGACACATGTGTGTGCTCATATTTTCTCCACTGGCCTGACAGTATGTAAGTTTTTTGAGGGCAAATTTGTTTCATTTTTGTCCTTGAATGCCTAAAGCCTAGCCCAGTTTGTGGTACATAATAAGTACTTAATAAATACTCATTGATTGATTTGTTAGTTTCAGTAGACATTTATTTGTATTCAGGTGATATTGAGAGAGGAAAAGGGTGGCAGTAATTAACCTAATGTATCTTACGGATTGCTTGTGTGTTTGGGGTACTTTCTTGGGGCGGGGAAGCTTTATAACCTTGAGAAGCATATAATTCCATAGATTTCTAGAACCATATAATTCCTTTAAAAATATCAGTGTTTAGTAACTATTTCTGTTAAATTAGTGTTCACTTTCACACTGTTGCTTTAAAACAGCAACAGGTGGCATATTTTGTGTTAAATGTCACTCATTTTGGGTAACTGATGAGCTTAAAGGTTTAATGACTTAATTCACCCAGGTGCTGATCATAGGCAAGCCTCATAAATTCTGTGACAGCTCCTTTTATATAGTTTGAAGCTGGTAGAGGGTGTGTGTGTGTGTGTGTGTGTGTGTGTGTGTGTGTGTGTGTGTGTGTGTGTGTGTGTGTGTACGTGTGTGTACGTGTGTGTACATATGCACATGTGCGTGTGGATGTGCTCTTCCTCTTCCTAGCACAGTCTTAAGTTGTGGCATGGGCATTCTCCGTCTTTGAATAAACATTTACGTCTCTTGAGAACATGGAGTACTTCCTTTTTCCTAGGTGCTATCTTTATCAAAGCAAAATAAACAGGCTGTGTTAGCACCCCGACTTGGAGTATTTAACAGGTGTGTGGAAAAGAAAAGCAGCAAAAGGGGCCGCTGAGCTGCAGAGGAGACATGTAAAGGTGATACCGTATGTGCTACTGGCTAATCAGAGGAGTATTAAGAAGGCCAGTGTTGCTGAAGTCTGTGATGTCTATGGAGGGGAGAAAAGAGTTAAGAAGGCACTTTGATGTGAAGTGCTTCAAAACCCAAGCAGAAGATATTCTATTGGCTCTTCAATGTAATAGGGAGCCGCTGGAGTTCATTAACTTGGGAGGGGTCCCCCTTCCCCAGGGTGGTAACATGGTCACACCTGTACTTTGGCAGCTCTTTGGAGCATTCATTGGAGTGGAGTCTTGCGGTAAGGAGAACAAAAAAGAAATCATTACAGTAGTTAAGGCCTGAACTAGAGTGGTGGCTATGAGAGTGGAGAAGACAAGGGTGCTA
Organism: Pseudochirops cupreus; assembly: GCA_028627135.1. Taxonomy (NCBI): domain Eukaryota; kingdom Metazoa; phylum Chordata; class Mammalia; order Diprotodontia; family Pseudocheiridae; genus Pseudochirops; species Pseudochirops cupreus. Next base: position 284,929,701 of record CM053583.1, on the reverse strand, counting down.
AAGATCTGGCAACTGCTTGGGCATCTGGGTTGAATGAAAGGGAGGGGTACTGAGGATGACACCAAGGTTGTGAACCTGAATGTTTAGGAAGGATGACTTTGTCCTTGACAGAAATAGGGAAGTTCTTAGGCCAGTCTGGTGATTTAGGTCTAGGATTGAAAATAAATGACCAGAGATCTTTAACAAAAGGAATTTTATTCAACAACACCACTGAAAAGATATTCAGCAAAGATAACAATAATGCTAGCCAACATTGTGCCAGACACAGTGCCTCATTTGATTCTCACAACAGCCCTGGGAGGTAGGTGCTTCTATTGTCTCCATTTTACAGATGAGGAAACTGAGGCAAGTAGCGGTTAAATGATTTGCCCAGGGCCACACACATTACTAGTTAGTGAAGTCAGATTTGAACTCAGGTCTTCCTGATTGCAGGCCTGGTACTCTATCCATTGTGCCACCAGCTGTCAGTATTAGTACAGTATTAGATCAGTTGTGTGCAAGTCCCCTCACCTCTAAATTTGTTACATTGACCTGCCCTGTCAGAAGAATGTGTTGATTAACAGGCAATGGGGATTCTTTGAAGCCTTAGAACCTTAAACTGCTGGTATACTGGATTTTTATCTATTAGACCACTGGGAAACTGTTGGTGGTTCAGATGTTAATCCCCCTAGACCAATGAAGTGCTGAAAGCAGTTTATTCCCATTTTAGAGAAAAACTTGCTTTTCTACCATTGAAGTCTTCTTAGACCGTGTGTGGTAGATGATAAGAGTCTACTACCATGGATCTCAAAAAGATTAATAAATGTTATACTTACCACAAGGGGAAAAGATAATCTAATGAGATGTGTTATAGATTGCAATCCATTCATACCTGCTCATCCTATGTAGCTAATTCACTCTGTTCCACCCAAAATTAACAGGAAAGGGCCAGGGTTCTTCCCATTCATAGCCCCTTAATGCATTGCACATCCTCCAAGGGCATCTGCCCCAACCACGAAGTGATTTGGGAATAAGGAAGTAAATAATTTGGGAGGAAGGTGTCCATAATTTTCTTTTTTATGGCACCCCAACAGCTGTGGGTACCCAGGTTGGAATTAGATTATATAACTGCCTTGAAGGGCTGGCACCACACAGAAGGGGGGAATTTTGAGCTTGCACAACAGTGGAATAGGGTAGAGTGGAGGGTTGTTTGGTTTTAATAGAGGAGGGTTAGGTATTCAGTTTGTTGAAGGCAAGCATTTTTGTGGGGAAGATGAGATTAACTCATTTTCCTACTCTCAGATTGGTTGATCACTTACCTCTTAAAATCATGCTGTGCTCTCCCCCTCCTTCCCCTTTGGAGATCACAATTGTCGTACAGTGGTCTCCAACCTTTTTTGATTGAAAGCTCTATCAATAAAAGATTTTTGAATATGTACCTCCAATATGCATATATTTACAAATTATATACATATTACTATCCTAATTATGCATATTGTAAAATAGCACAAAAAAATGTTAAAAGGACAAGATAAAGATACTGTGTCATGGAAGTCAAATGTTATTCGTTAATGGTACAAAAAAACCTTTTCACCTTCACTAAAAATATAATTGTTAATAATGATATGTTAGAGCAGTGTCATTGAATATGTTTCATTATTTTTTAAAATCTTGGTTTAATGCAATTATATAGTAATTTGAAAATTTTTTCAAAGTTTGGTTTATTTCAGCACTTAGTTCTGTTGGTTTTCATAGTTTAAAAAGATGCTTCACAAATTAAATCACAGGCTGTACTTACTAAATAAATTATATTCATTTTTAAATCTAGGCCATGAGTTATACAAAGATTTTGTTGAAATTTTTTATAATAATTTTGTCTTCCCTGATGTCAGTCATTTGTCTTGCAAATTAGGTATTACGTTTTTATATTTTTAACAAATGAGTCCAAAATCCACTGAAGCTCTTCATTTGGAGAATTTTTAAGCAAGTTAGAAAATTCTGTTTTCAACTTTTTCACATATGTAGATATAAAAGTTTTACAGGTGACACACATGGACTTTAATACCTCTGGTTAAGTGTGAGTACATCAGTATCAAATGCATCAGAGAGATCAAGAAGGATGAGGACTGAGCATCAGCTTCAGATCTGTCAGTTTCAGTTAAGTGAGAAGTCAAGTGTAACAAGAAGTTTTAGAATCTGGAAGACTGGAAAGACAGTGGTTCCTTTGACAGAACTAGGGAAGTTCTGCAGGGCGGCTAGGTGGCTCAGTGAATAGAGCACCAGCTCTGGAGTCAGGGGGACCTGAGTTCAAATGAGACCTCAGACACTTAACACTTACTGACCATGTGACCTTGGGCAAGTCACTTAACCCCAATTGCCTTGCTTCCCCCCCCCCCTCAAAAAGCAAAAAAAGAAGAAGAAGTAGGGAAGTTCATAAAAGAAATTAACTAGGGAGAAGGGGAGGAATGTAATAGGATCTGATTGTAACCTGTCGATGTCTTCTAATCCTATCAGTTTGTCTGTCTTCTAATCCCATCAGTTTGTCTGGTGAAAAACAAAAAAGGGAGGGTAAGGAAGAATATTTACTTTCACCACCTGGACTGTATGTCTGGGTAGCATTAAGTTATAACCACCCTGAGGGACCAGCATCCTGTAGAGCATGGGAGAAGCAGAGAAGCTTAAACAGCCACTGGAGGCCAGTTGGAGGAGGGATTAGAGAGGGTTATTTGTTGATGGATGAAGTATGTAGTAGAGTTGTGTTGGAGACAAGTGCCATAGTTGGTTACTGACCCAGCAAAAGCCCTCTTCCCACCCTCCTACTAGTTACTATTTGGATTCATACCATGAGACCCACTCTAGATATGATTATTCTAAAGAATTAACTTATTTACTGATTACAAAATCAGTGTAAGCCATTTCATCACAGTAAATTTATATAATAGACTTTTGAAACTGGGTAATCCTTAAGGTTTTTGAACTGCCATATAAAACATGCCTAAATGGAAGCATCTGAATTTGGACCATTTCCTGAATCCTAATTAATAGTCTCGAATACAGATATGTCCTTCATCTGCCCAAATCTGCACAGGGCCATGGACACAGGAGATGCATAATATCTAATTGAATGAAAGGAAACCAGTAGAGATGTCATTCAGATCCCATTTTAAAGTAAACCTGAGTAAGCCAAATAATCACAGTGTATCTAAACCACTCCTTGGTTGTCAGTCACTTTTCAGACCACTAGAGAAGTTATAGCATCACAGCACTTAAGCGACAGTATTCCAACCTAAGAAAGGGAATGGAGTCTGGGAGGTTACTTAATTTATAACCAAGAAGTCGCTTAGAAAAGGGGAGTGCACTTCTGGCACAGTTTCTCTGTTTGAATCCCTACACACACATTTTCACAATAGACCATAACAGCACTTGTTCAAATATATAGCCCTCCCCTTTTGAAATGTCCATATGCAAATGAAGTTATTTCCTAAACTAGGTTTTCCTAGGTGGGGGAGGAAGAAAGGAAAAAACGTTTCTTAGAAGTGTTGCTTCATGTTCATGGGCATGCCTGTCTGTTACCAAAGGTGACATCTTTTTCTTTTTTAGAATGGGATTAAGTTGTCATTTTCCATTGTAACAATTAATCAAATAACTAGAAAGACTTCGTGGATTTTTTGAAGTGTGTTTGGGAAGCAAACGCATTTTAAATAGGCGAAGGCTGGGACCAGAACAAACAGAGCATTCAGTAACCAAAACAGAAACTACCTACCATTTGGCATTCACTCTCTCTTGGAACATTCTTGTAACAGGTCAGGGCATAGTAATGTGGTCAGAACCTGTGTTATGCTTTCATTGGAAAAAACAAAAAGTGTAGCATCTTCACAACAGAACTTGGGTTTTTGCTTCTAGTATTCCTCCCAGATTTTTAGTAAGGTACTACTCAGATACCTGATAGTAATATGAATATGACCATGGGTTCTCAAAGGTTATGCCAAACAGAGAGCAAGCTCTGGCAGGTCCTCCTAATCAGGAAGGTCTTCAAGTATAAGCCACATAATAGATTCTTTCATCTTATCTAGGTTCAGCCTAGGTAAGTTTGGAGAGGTTCTTTGATAGAAGGTTGACCATTAGTTGACTCAGTTTTAGGGACCACAACTGTTAAAGTAGGTGGAATTTGTATCAGTAAAGGGAGTATCTGAATAATCACAGATGTTTTTGAAGTATTCACCCTAAAACTTGGCCCATATTATTCCCTTTCTCTTGGGGTTTGAGAGCTGCTCTTTTGAACTTAGGACCAACAAATCTCTTTATGAAGTTATTACATTCTACCGTAAATAATGACTCCTTGCCAGGCATGATATCACACTTTTGTAACCCCTGCTGAAGATAATGGATCTCCTGAACTTATTAGTTCCAAGCTGATGGTAGGTAAAACCAATCTAGTGTCCATATTAAGTCACATACCAATATGGTGAGCCCTCAGGATCAGGGAACCCAACAGGTTCCTTAAGAAGGGATGAACCAACCCATGTTGGAAATAAAACAAGCTCCTATTCTGATCAGTAGTAGAATTGAGTCTTCGTATGACTACTGTGTTTTCCAGCCTGGGCTAGATAGGGAGAACCAGTCTTAAAAGGGTAAGAAAAAAAAGGCTCCTTATTGCCTATCTTTATATTTCGTTTTATACTTTTCACAAAATTTTCTCATTTAATCTTCACTGAAACTTTGTAAAGTTTTGGGGAGGTATTGGTATCACCATGTTACAAATTAGGAGACAAAGTCACCAAGAGATTCATTTACTTGACAGAAAGGTCACACGGCTAGTCAACAATGGATCTAAAATATGATTTGGAATCACCTTAAGACTCCTAATCTAATGTTCCTTCCACAGTACCATGTTGTACTGTTGATGAATTAAGTTTAATAAAACTAAACAGAATTGTTAGAATGAAAGAGCTTTATTGAAAACAAGCCTTGGCAGAGATGATGAATGAGGATCTGCAGGTAGCAAAAAGGTACTAAGTAAGAGGGGAAAGATTTTGTTGCATGGAATGGAATAGTCAAGCCGACCTGACTTGAAGGTTGCAGGCGCAAATTCACTAGTCTGTGCAAATGTTGCTTCCCATATCCCTAGGCCTCTTTAAAAAAAAAATCATTTGGAGCTTTTAAGTGAGTGGCACTTTAGACAATTTTCCTGGAAAGGGAGAAGAGGAAGCAATTGTTGGATTCAGGCCTCTGAAAAGAAATAATATTTTTTTTTAAGACCAATTGCAAAATCAATTTTAGAAAATGGTTTAAAGTCAGTCAGTACTAAAGAAAACTCAGTATACGTAACAAATGAGAACATTTGTAGCCATGTCTGTTCAATAATTCCAAATACAATGTTAACATTGTCATTTTTAGCTTGTGAGAACTATAGTGGCCATGTTTATTGCAATGAGAGTGGTTTGGTTCTAACGGACTTTGCTGCAAACCTTATTTTTTCATCATCATCAGAGCTACCACCCCAGAATTTAACAGATTTGCACCAAGAGTTCCTATCTCATTTCAGTTCTACTAATCATGACTTTATTTTCTCTTTGCAACAGAATTCTTATAGTTGAAGTATCATTTTCTTTAATCACAGCTGAAAGCTGTGGTATTTTGAATGAATGAGAGCTTCTTTTTGTCTTCTAACATATCCACTATTTTGACATCTCTGAAATGACTGAAAAGCCAAAAATTAATCATTTCAAAAGCCCTTTTATAACCAAAAGTATCACTTAATAAGACTGATAAATTTATCATTTTGGAGATTGTTTTGGACATACATTAATATTAATCATAACCCAAGAACCTTTTTTGTATGCACAATAGATATTTTTCTCTTGTCTTTTTTTCCCTAATTTTGTTTTCCATAGTCTCAAATAAAAGTTAATATAGGAAAAAATACAGCCCAAAATGATGGATCATATAATCATTCATTTACCTAGGGCTTTATGGTTTTCAAAGTTCTATGCAGATGAGTTATATATGTAAGTATTTTGGCTCATATACATACAACAAAATTACATAAGTAAAGTTAGCACTTGTGTTATGACCCATCCAAACACATCTAGCTTTGTCTTTCCTGAAGTAAAGAAAGCCTTTGTTTTCCCACCATTCATCATCATTTGTTTGTTTTTACTTGATTAAAGTCCTACAAAAACTCTTTGCAAATGAAGTATTTTTTTGCATTTAGAACCTGGAAAGATGGGAATCGGAAGTTACAAAGCAGGTCTGGAAATAAAGGAGAACTCAGTTTAGGCTGATGTTTTGCATAAGACTGAGAAGTGGCAGTGTATTTCTAGAACTTTAAATGAAAACCCGAGAAGGAAATAGGAGGCAGAATGGATAGCTTTCCATCCTGAAGCATTTCTAAACATGTGGCTTCATTTCTTTGTCTCAAGCATTATGAATTCCCAGAATGCAAGACCTTTTTTGTATTCTGAAATACATTCCAAAGCCAAACCCGTTCTTAAATTATTTCTTATGTTGGATTGTTCATCCTACTACTGCCTTTTATTACTATGAATTATTGGAAGTTTACTGCATATGTTCAAAAGTTTGGGGCAACAACTTCATTTGTTGTAATGTATAAGAATTTTTATTTCTATCATCTTTCTACAAGTTATTCATCATTGTAGAATTTCAGGTAATCAGATATAATATGATAAGCTTCACTGTTAATATCATAATTGTTTTTTACTTAAAAGAATAAAAAACATGCATTCCATTTTTCAGTGAATTAAATTCACTCTGTATTTATTCTAATAATAATAATAATAACAACAATAACAGCAAGCATTTATGTAGCCCCTTAAGATTACAGAGTGCTTTACAAATGCCATTTCACTTGATCCTCACAACCCTTGGAAGTAGGTGCTATTATATTACCCATTTTTATAGATGAGGAAATTGAAGCTGAGCAAAGTTCAGTGGCTTGCCCAGGCTTATATAACTAAGAAGAATGTGAGACTGGATTCTAACTCAGATCTTCCTGACTCCATATCCAGGGTTCCACTTTCCCCACAAATGACTTTGGGCTTTGAAATATCTTGATAGTACCTATACCTACTGGTCCAAGGACACAGAACATCTCCAGGATAAAGGGAAAAAGATGGAGAAAAGGGAGCAAACTAGAGGTAGCTTTCTAATGAATTTTTTTCACTATTTTTATGAGTAATTAAATATTTTAGAGGGGGAAATATGTTAACCTTGTAATAGTCTCACAGAGAAATGTAAGGGTTGAAGCAGCAATATAGTAGAAATAATGGAAAGATGTAATTGGTGGACCTGGGTTGTAATTCTGACTCTGATACTTACCTCTGTGGCCTTAGACAAGCCACTTACCCTGTCTAGGTTTGTTTCCTCATCTGTAAAAAGCGTTGAACTACGTAATTGTGAAGGTCTCTCCTAGCTATGGTACTGTGAATTCCTTTCACATTTTGTGGGAAACTCTGAAGTCCATAGAATGGAGTGTGTGTGTGTGTGTGTGTGCACGCGCGCAGAAGTGCTCCTGAGCCATGGCCATTTGGATAGAAAGCAGAAACAAAATATCTGGAAAACATATCATTTAAACTCCAAGTCTTTCGACTGGAGAGAGTAGATCATGATTAAAACATTGAATGTTTATTAATTCTTGAAAGTTTAGAATGGAGCAAAAGGTTTGTTTTTTGTTTTTTCAGATTTCCAGTTTAACTCCCAGTGTAAATCTCCCCCAACTCTTGGTATTCTAGTTTTCATGAAACATTAAGCAAAGTTTTTAGAGACTCTCTCCTTTATCTTCTCACTTTTCCCGTGACCAAAATAACAAAGGGAAAAGAAACACTTCAGTACACATTCTGTGTTTATAAACCATCCACAACTAACATCTATCACAGTGTCCCCTGATAGGGAAGTACTTACATCATTATAGAACTCTAGGCACAGAGGAATTTGTTAGGAGTATTTAATTTTAGGAGAGAAAAGATTCAAAAGGCCCGTTGTTATGGAGTTTTCTTAGGCTCTGACTGGGCCAACTTGTCCAGGTTTGAAAATTAAGTGCTATAGAGATCAAGTGCAATAAAGAGAATACTTAAGAATGCAAAATTTGGTGTTTACTTTGCTTGTGCTTCCGACAGATGTATTATGGTCTCTGTTGCTAGTTGTACTATCAACTCTCACAGATTGTTTGTAAGGAAGACACTTCACAAACTCTAAAAAACTGAGTAAAGATTAAGTTATAGTTATTAACATTAACAATCCATTTCTAAGTTTGACTGATTTATGTAATATCATTGAACATTGAATTTTAAAAACTCAGATGGGTTTAGTTCCATAGTACTTTCTCTTTAGAAATTTGTAGAGCCAGTCCTCAGAGATCCAGGAAATCTAGAGGAATTCTGGGCTTGTGCCTCAAGGAAACCTTGATTCATAGCTGGACCCAACTGAGCAATTCTTCCTTACATGTCAGAACCAAATTTGAAAACTGTTGTGTGCTGGGGGCTGTGTAAACGATTTTCTCAGCGATGCTGTGAATGCTAGCTCATAAATCAAGTAGAAAAAAGCCTTGCTCTTGGCTCAAAACTGGAGGTAGTTGTCAAGGCTTCCCTAGACCAGTTGACTTTTGCCCAGTAGGTTGGATTCATCAATAGCTGTGTCTTGTACTGTTTGAAATCCAGTTTGGCTGTTGGCCAGAACTCTTAATTAAAAAAAAAATCGTTGACCTACAGTGAAAAAGCTTAAGTGTTATAGAACAGCAGCACTCTTTTAACTATGAATTTGAAAATCTGCTGCTGGCCAATGATGTATTTAGAAGCAGGGTTTTCAAGAGCAGTAATGGAAATACATTTGGCCAGAATCGGGGTAGGCTTTGGATTGATGCGAGTATGTGGACCTTTTTATCCTACTACGTTCAGGAAACTGAAAAAAGGAGCTTTCTGTAAAAGCAAAGTTAAAAGGAAGTTTTTTGTGGCACAGAAGCAACCAAAAAAACTGAGAGAAGTAAATAAATTTATTTTAATTTCTTTGAAAGTAATTACTGCAAAATTATCCGATTACTCAGTCAGCACATTTATTAGGTGCCTAATATGTGGCAAGTGCCATGCTGGATGATAGAGACACAAATATAATAAATGAAATAATTTCTACTTGCAAGGACCTCACATTGTGAGTTCTTATCAGTTCTTGCCCTGTCTTTAAACCCTACAAAAATTAGAAATCCCAGTTCAATAGCTGAGTTTCACTAGGATCTAGTGCAGTGATGGGCTAAGATTCATAAATTGTTAGAGCTAAAAGGAACCTTTGAAACCTCCTGACCAATCCTCTTTTTATATAGGTGACAGAATAGTCAAGGTGAAATGGATTGTTCTTGGTCACATCCAGTTAGGGGCAAAATGGAGCCTCAAAGCCTGACTTCTAGTCTAGTGCTCTCCACTATGCAGTGGTCCCTGACTTTACTTAGTAAGTGTTTTTTTTTTAATTTACTAACCATATAGAATTACATTCAAATAAGGGATTCTCCATAATGTTGAAGACTGTTGTGAGCAGCTTCTTAATTACATAGGAATTGAATGGTGGAGTTTGCTTCCTTTTACTTGGAAGGCATCATTTGTTGACAGCATCAGAATGACAACATCATTCATGTTGGAGATCTTGTTGATGTTGATGGTGAATATTAGGCTATGGGCATTGTATGTAGTCTTTAACCAAGTCAGTAGAGAGCTATATAATGCTAATAGTAATATTTGAATACTTGAATAGTCTAGAAGCTCCTTCTTTGATATATACATATTTAATCCTGAAATTTAGCAACATATTATAAATAGATATTTGAGAAATGAACACAGGCAAAACTCTTGTCAACTAGTGAACTTCCAAGAGTGTACTGGACTTGAATAATAATAATATAGGTTGCCTTAAAGGTATTTTTATGAATGCACAACAATGAGATCTGTACCGAATCATTCTCGTTGGAAGTCCTCAGATTGAGCAAATAAATGGAAGAAGTCCTTGCTAATTCTGCTTTAGATTACCTTGGTGCTTCAAAAAGGTCTCCCAGGGGAGTGAAATGTAAAGATGACATATGTTCAAAGCATCAGAGATCCCGTTTGTGTGTCTCAGTTAGCTTGGTATGCAGTGTGGTTAGACAGAGTAGTGTGATGAGAAGTGAGGTAGGCATGGGCTGAGAGAGACTTCCTAGTTGTGTATCTCGTCAAGTCATCTAATCAGAGGTTGTTTTCTCATCTGCAAAATGGTGATAATAATATTTGTAGTGCCTGCCTCATCAGTTCTTTGTGAAGATTCAAATGAAATCACATTTGTACAATACTTTGCTCTGTGTAAATATCAGTTATTATAATTATCTCATTTTTCTCATCCTTTTCATTGGATTTCAGATAGAAATGGTCCTGGCACAAGTTACTTGTTTTTCTAATCTTTTATTTCTTCATCTCCATTATTAAAATTAACACTGAGAGATTCAGTGAACAGGATTCACTTAAAATATTGCAGCGCAGAGATTTTCCCTAAAGAATAAACTTTTTCGCCATGTCAAGAAAAGGATTTAGCCCTGTGAGATATATCTGTGCTCAGAAAAAGATAATTTCTACATACTTTAAAAATGAAATTCAGGATATTTTATTATTATCATGTCCTTCTGGAATATGAAAACAGTTGTTAATAGGGTCAGGTCCCAAGTCATCTAATGACCCAGATTTAACTGGCAAAGAGGAGTGTGGCTGATAACACATCCATGTGTATAACAGCTGGAGAACAAATCAGCTGAAAGAACTGTGTAGTGCCATATACCACGAGTGTTCAGACTCTATAATAATATTCCTATCTCCCCTAGAACTTAAAAAATGCTCCTAATATAACTCGAAACTCTGGTTTACAAAACAACCACCACTAGCAACAACATTTCACACTGGCTTGATTGAGCCAAGGCTTGATAGGAAGAACAGTTATTTAGGAAAATGAAAAGTACTCTATGAGGGGCATTAGATCCAGAGCTCTCCTGAACCCTGTGGTTCAAAGTCTCTGCATAAGTCAAATGGATGAAAAGAAAAAATCCCTAGTCTGGTGTATAGTCCAGAGGTTTAGATTAAGACCCATATCATTTCCTGTAATTTAGTACTAGGTCCCTTCACAAGGTTGTAATAAACAGAAGTGTCATAAACGGTATTTCCATTAGTACTTTTTTTGAGAGAGAAAAAAACAACCTTTTTTTCTCTTTCCTATTTAGTTTATGAGAGAGGGACAGAGACAGAGAGAAATACTGTGTTTGGAGAACTGCGTGATATGAAATTTGAACTTTTTAAAGCTAAATTATGTTTGAGTGGATCCTTTTATAATCCTTCAAGTCAATGTTATTACGTACAAATCATAACTAGTTACCAACTTGTCAGGGCCACATAAAAATTCTGGTCTGTTTCAGAAGTTATGTTACCATATTATCTGATTTGCAGACCACGTTAGTCAAAGCCAACTTTTTTGTAGCATTTTCCTAACAGTAATCCAAATTTTTTTTTAAAAAATTGGAAACATTTAATACATTCCATATTAATTTGGAAATCTCGATGAGCTCCAGAAACACCTGGCAGCCTTCCTTTTTCCTAAAACTATTACTCTTCCATTCCTTTTTTTTATTTTGAAGAAGAAACTCTTTTTACTGGTAAAGTAACATTTGTTCCTTTTTCTTTCCTGTAAGTTATGAGATAAGTTCTCATTTCATACCTTTCCAGAAATCTGCTTTGATTGTGGTCTGACCTCAGAATCATGACTTCTGAAAAGAAAAGTCGGCCATTAGAATGACTTCTGTGGCCATTTATTGAGAACTTCTAAAGTGGTTTGCAGTTTGTGTTGTGAAATTGAGATAGAAACACAGATGAAAAGCACCTCTTTGTCCAGAACTTGATCCCCATCTATCAGAGACAAGAAAATATCTGAATTTCCAAGAGTAAATTTCCCTGAGAACTTTAGCAGATTTTTTTAGAAGTTAGAATTCTTAGCTCCATCACACTTCTAATAGGTAACCAGGTTTGTGTTTTCGGGAACCTAGTATAGCAGGATTATGCAATTCCCAGAACCAGTGATGTCCCTAGGCCATTGTTCTTTACTCTATGATTACCTCTCCTTACTCTATTGGAGCAGTTTTGTAGGACCACAGGTGCTCAATGGACTTTATAAGATGTGGCCCAGCTGCTTTTCCTTAAGACCAATATCATGCCCAAACTGTCTCATTTTCTTTCTTTTTCTTTTTTCTTTTTTTGGCCAGGTAGTACATCCTTTAGCAAAAGCCAAACAAATGTTGCAAAAAAGAAGCTGCAGCAAGTTCTGTTTGGGAACCAAGATGTATTTATGTCAAAGGAAGCTCTCATTATTATTTATTAATTGTAAAAGGAAAGAAAAAATAGGGTTTCCTGGAAAAGGATAAAGGTTCAATATGATAAACTCCCGAAAAGCAATAAAAGGCCAAGGAGCTCAGAAAAATAAAGGACAGGGGAGAGTAAAAGAGATGATTTATCAAAGTGGCAAGCGTATTACCAGAGGCAAGGTAAGCAGCTATATTTCATCCTGATTAAGGTACTGGAGGATGGGATTCTGTTTAGATGAGTTAACTTGATCACATTTTATATGTAGAAGCAGCCAAAAGTAATTGGAGCATGAGAGGTTTTAAAGGCCAGAAGCTGTGGATGAGCTGACAATGACAAAAGCAGCTGGAATACCCGTAGGTTTTTTGTTTAATCCCCCAGTATTTTTACTCTACTAAATGGCTGATCACCATTATAGCCAAGGAGAGCTCCAATACTGGAAAACACTTTCCTCTGTATTCTCTGTTACCTGAAAGGGAGTAAAATGCATCCTAGTGACTAAAACTTGGTGGTAGATCTGGTACCAAGGGATTGTAAATTGTGAAGGCAAATTTATTAATATTTAGGTCATTCTGGGTACTTGAGGAATATCAAACATGTTTGACTTCTTTTTAAAGGCTCAGGGCTCAATGTATTGATATATTACCAGTTCTTCCCAGAAAATTGATCTACTTAGACTCCATATCTTGGAACCACATTTTAAAGTTTCTGAGTGTCTTGGGTTGCTCTTTGACTACAATAGCAGAGTACTAAATATGAAGGTTTGATTTCAGTTTTAGAATTTGTGTTGTTTTGTTTTGTTTTCAATCAGGGTACTTTAGAGTTGCATTTGTCTTGGCTTTTCCGTATAAATTACAGTTTTTAAAAGGTGAGTTTTCTAACAGGCACTGATGTTTTTATTTTATTCATGCTAAATGTAGATAAGGTGCAAGGTCACAACAAAAAAGATATCATAGCTTGAATTCCTATTAGGAATGGTTTTTATGAAACTGCATACAAGTATGAAGATTTTAGGAATGCTGGCTCTTGGATGTCAGGCATTAAATCAATCACTGAAATTTCACTCACAGGGCAACTTGCCAAGTTATACCAAGAAAGAAGTAAGTTGTGTGATTTAGTTCAGTCAATAAAGCACAGTAGTCTACATCATTCCACTACTGAAAGGCAATCAAATAATGAACAATCAGCCACTTTGGGGTGGGGGTAGGAGACTTATAAAAAGCAAATCATAGTAAGCAAACCTGATTACGTTTATGGATAGAATTTCAGATCTGTGAATGAACAAACACTGTAAATGGAGTATTGTTATTGAAGGGAACTTCAGCAAAGCAGCAGCAAAAAAATCATTTAGAAAATTGAAGATTGTGAAAGAAAGTTAAAGGGTGTGTGTGTGTGTGTGTGTGTGTGTGTGTGTGTGTGTGTGTGTGTGTGTGTATACACATTCTGGCAGAATGTGAAGAGTAGAATCATCAAGGAAAAGGATGGATTAGCTTACTGGGTTCATTCTGGTGGTAAAAGAGAGTAGCAGGATGAAGGGAAGGATAAATTTAGACTTCACTTCAAAGGAAAACATCGATCTCAGATGTGGTGCTGCCTTTTAAAGGAAACTAGAAGCAAGGGCAGTCATTTGGGACATTTTTACTTGAATGGATAAAAGCCTAGGAAAAATTAATGATTGCAACCATCTTGTTCTGTTAGGAAGTCTAGTAAGAATCTTCCTTTGGGGAGATTTCTTTATGCATAATGATGAATATTTTCCCATTCCCAAGAACAAGGTGCTTGCTGCTCTTTTTCCCCAGGAAAGATTTTATATTTTTATTTTTAATCCTAAATCTTTCTCTTGGATGGTGGGTAGGAGGGGGAGGAATACAACCTTTTCCTGGATGTTTAGTTGGCCACAGACTGACATTTCTGGACAGCACTTGGTTGAATGTGTTACATATGTGCAAAAGAGTCTTCTGGCAGTAATCCCCATTCTGTATTAAAACATAGCAAATGAAGTTTACTGAGTTTTAGATATGTATCTTGCCTGTGTGCAGATGATACAGATTCTATTATTAATATCACTGATTGCAAATGGAAAAGTGAGTTGCACCCTGAAAAAATATATAAATGTTCTCTTATAAATACCTCCATGTGCACAGTTGTCCAGTGGCACAAGTGTTATTCACTAAATTTCACTGAAAGCATAGAACTTTTGCTACTATGTTTTGGTCCTGGGAAAATTTGAAATTTAATATTTTGGGAAACTAATCACCTGAATTTAGGCATCAAAGTTCATTTAAAATAAGGATAAGCTATTCCCAAGAATTCATATCTCTAAAACTTTAATTCTGAATGTACAGATTTTCCACAAAGGGTTTTAGAAGAAACAGACTAAAATCTCACCTGCCCTACTCCATCCCTAGACTGAAGAGCAGCCTGTTTTGAACCTTAGATTCTTTAGAGGAAACAAGTTTAATACATAAAATGATTTGGACATTTGTTAATAATAAACGTGGAAGAAGTGGAAAGGATGTCAAAATATTTTAAAACCAAATTCAGGACCCTTAGGTCATTTTGCCGGTCACTATTCCAGCATGTTCCTGCATGAGCTTCTCAGTAAAATGTATGTTTTTCCCCCAAGTATTTAAAGTGAATGAATAGAGAAGGAAATTTCTGTTTCAGACAACACAAAATCACAGTGATCTTTATATTGCCCTTTTTCTAAACAAAGGAAGAGAGAAAATATTGAAGAAAGAAGTTTTTGTAAACCGTGGAATGATGGAATAGATTTTAAAGAGCTATAGAAATGCTAGGTGTCTGGTTTTCCCCTCTAAGCCTCTTTTGTTTAAATCATATTTTTTCAAAATTGCTTTCAAGTGTTTTATATAAATCACTGATTTTTTAAAAATTTTGTTAGCTTAGTATTCATACTGAAGAGTTTGTGCTGACTTATTAAAATAAAGATTTGTGTGTCTCTATGAAGTAAAATGAAATAGTAGACAGTTGACTGACCATGGTATCAGGAGACCTGGGTTCAGATCTTGTTGTTGATCATGGGAAAGTTACTTGACCTCTTCAGAGGCTTTCCTATCTATAAATTAGGGGGAAAAAAATCATAGTTTCACTATCCACTTCATAGGGTTGGTATGAAAAGTTCACTGTGCAAATCTTAAAATGCTTTGTAAATGTGAGTGGCTGTTACCCTAAATAGAATGTGAGTTCCTTGAGGACAGGAACTGTTTCCTTTTTTGTTGTTTTTATCTGTAGCACCAAGAACAGTGCTGTGCACATAATAAACACTTAATAAATATTTGTTGAATTGAATCTTTTGGAGAAAAATTCCAGTTGGATTGTGGGCCCAGCTGCCAAGGGGGTGACAGGGGAGTAGAGGAGTGAGGAAATAGAGGCATCAGTTAGATAAATGTTTCTTGAGAAGTTTGGATGTGAAAGGGAAGAGAAAGATAGGACAGGAATGTTGTGGTATAGAATCATGGTATTAAGACTGGGGAGACTACCCATGTTTGCCATCAGATGAGAAAAAGCTTTGGAAAGAGATTAAAGATACATGAAAACAAGTTACTCCTAAGAAAGTGGCAAAGTTTAAAATTTCGTTTTGAGAGGAGAAAATCAATTTTGTTCTAAATAGTAATAATACTAAAAATAAGTGAATGTGAAGTAGTTAGGGTTATTTTAATGTTTGATGCAGTGATAGGAAGGAAAGACAAGAAAAGCTTAATCTAGAACATTCTAGATTGAAATCATTCTAGATTGTCCTTAAGGTTCTACAAATTTCTGTTTCCGTGTCGTTATAAGAGGACATATAGCTTACTTAATTTTTTCAGACTTTCTTAGGACCATGGAAATTGCTACATTTTTAAAGTTAAGAGATTGACCTCAGCTGAAAAAAAAAGAGAAGACAAAACCACAGCAGTGGCATCAATTCAGAATACGGCAGGAAATTAACTAATAGGGGAGCACATTTGCTGAAGTGCACTGCCCAAGAGGATCTGTAAATGTTCAGATTTTTTAAATGTAGGTAACACATAGCAAAACTGTCCCCAACTTTATGAGTTACTATAGCCAAGATTTATGTATTGAGTTACTCTTAATAAGGAATGTCTTCAACATATGGAATCTAAAAAAGAACTACCAAGTGGAAGGAAAGAGTACATGATATTAGGATATATTCAATGTACCCATGATAATTAAGATTTAGAGGATCTGGTTTTAGGAGAAGAGACTTGTATTTTCTTATTAATCATATATTATAAACTTATTTCTAAACATACCTATATGGAGTTGTCCCTTCTAAAGGCAGCCTTATTTCTTAAATTTACCATCTTGTGATGTGGAAAAAGCATTGGATTTGGAGTTGAAGAATCCTAGTTTGAATCCTGTCTCTGCTATTCCTAATAGCTTTGTTACCTTGGACAAATCATTTAACTTCTCTAGCCCTACTTTCTCTATTTATAAAACGAGGGAGTTGTTTTAAAGCTGTGTTCTTTTCAGCACTATATCTATAATCTTATGTGCTCTAGAAGCTTTCAATTACTGCTTTTAAGAAAGGCATGAACAAGTATATTTTTTAAGGTAGTAAGTCATCCATAGTCCTAAACCACCACTATGTGATGGAGTACTTGCTTCACTCATCTAAAATTCCATTTATACTTTAGAAGTTTCAGTGTATTTAAGGTGCTAGATTTATTAACTAAACTCCAAGCAGTTACTTTGGATGTTATCCGCCACATCTTTTTGGTCATTTTGTTAACATTGATGAGGTAAAACAAAAAAACTTATGAAAATATAATATTTGTTTCCACAAAGCAAAATATTTACAACATTCCAAAAACTTTTTCATTTTATTTATCAAATTAATTATTGTAACATCTGTGCAAAGATAATAGTTGAAGGTATTCAAGTGAATGTTTGTCATGGGAACAAGTGTAAAGAGACAAGACTGTGGACAGAAATTTGGGAAACATCCACCTCAAAGAAATGAGAAGGAATGGAAACCTGATTTGCTTTTTCTTACAATGTTACGTCAAGACCCAAATTACAAAGTAATAAATCTACTTAAGGACCCCACGTATAGGATTTCAAAACTTGATTGGGTCTGATTATATATCTAGAGTTTTTTGGTATAATATTGTATATAAATTTCTACCCACTGTGGCATGTGTAGATTTTAAGAAATTATTAATACATATTTTACATCATATTTTATTACATTATTTATGATTGAATATCACTGTGTCAGGCCAAACATGACCTTTCAAATATAGATGTGGTATACAAGAATTCTGTAAGCACATCCATGACTATAATAGCTTCCCATTCAACATCATGAAATCAAGATCCTAAGTAATATATTCATGTTATAGTCAGATGTGAAATATCTAATTTGGAAGCATTTTAAGTATTTTTTTTGTTGTTTTTTAGCAGTTTGTAAACTTTTTTTTAATAGAAATATTTTTTATTAAATTTTTGAGTTACATATTTTCTCCCCATCTTTCCCCCGCCCACCACCCCAAAACAGCCATCCCAGTGTTT